>JAECWU010000800.1:0-370015 GCA_018150985.1 Chymomyza costata | reverse complement strand
AATTCAAAAGATTTTTGTCCACTTCTTTTGGCTTTCGCCCACATTTAATTCATTGTTAGACATTTGTACACTCGCGGCAACAAATTAAATTTTCGACGTGTGCTCATTGATTGTGAAACTTCGACTAATGCGTTAAAATTTGGTCGTGACGCTAACTCAACGTACAAAAAGGACGCAAAGAAGGAATAGACAAGAAATAACGGTAAACTCTATGCATCTTCTTTGCTCTTACTTGCTTGTTGGCATTTTTTTCCTTATTCAGTTTTCTGCTTGCTTTGCCTAGCGTCAATCACATACACACATACACTAAATTACGCGTTGACGAAAATGGTCAAGCACACAAAAATGCTTGTTTAACACTCGTCTCTAACAAAAAGTAAAAGAAAACGAAACAAAGCAAAAAACTACAACAATACAGGCGCGTGGCGCGGGCTGTAATGTTGTTGTTGTTCTTGCACTGCATGTAACAATCACTAATGTATGTACATACATATGTATGTATTTTAAGATCGCTTTTTCTTAATTTAAGAATTATTGCACATATTATGAGGATTTTTAAAGTTTGTTTGTTGTTGCTTTACAATTCAATTCAACATTTTGCATTCATATTTTAAGTAAAAAAGGATTTATACTATTTTAGGCTAACTTTTACTTAACCTAAGAATATTCGTTCTTGTTATTAGATTTTTCGGACTCATTTTTGTGTCTTTGATGTTGTGTTTCAAACTTCATATAAGATTATTCATTCTTATTGCAAGTAAAACAGGACTTATTTTTATTTTACGTTCACTTTTTCTTAATTTGAGAGTATTCGTACTTATTTTTAGATTTTTCGGACTCATCTTTGAGTCGTTGTTGTTGTGTTCGAACTCAAATTAAGAATTTTCATTCTCATTTTAAGTAAAACAGGATTTTTTTTTTGTTTTGAGTACATTTTTACTTAATTTAAGGATTTTTTCACTTATTTTCAGTATTTTCGTGCTTATTTTCAGTAAAAAATTCTTATTTTAAGTATGAATTTTCAAGATTGAAAATTCTTAATTCAAGTGAAAACAGTTTTAATTTTAGACCGACTTTTTTTCACAGTGTGCTAATTGGTGAGAATTAGGCAAAATTCGCTACATGAAATATTTTCGTACCTGTTGATACAATTTGATTTAGATTGCATGAAATTCCAAATGAAACCAAAAACGTTAACCGCCAGCGCCTAGCTTGGGGGTTAAATATAATTTTGCGCCTTCTGTTAAGCCTGGATGGCATGTAAGTTTATAATAACAACTTGATTAATTTTTTTTCTCTGACTTACAACTTAAGTACTGCACTGGTCGGCGTCGGCAAAAGAAAAGAATGGCTGCCGTGGCGTTCAGCCTTACCAGAGTGGGTGGCGATACCAATAAGATCGGCAAACATCGATAACTGCGATGAAGAGTTTTGCAACACTCTAATCGCAATATCGCACAATCATCGGCATAATAGGCGCAATTAAATAAAATGTATAGACAATTAGAAAATTGCCAACAATATATGCTTACGCATACGAAAAAAAGCAATCCCTCCAAAAAAAAAACATCAAAAATGTAAATTTTTGTGTTTAGTGTCCTTCTCGCAAAATGCGCTGCAACAAAAAGATATGATATATAATCCAAAGTATCTCTGAAAGTTAATTTGGAGTTTCGTATTTATAAATGGTCACTACATCTATCTTAGCAAATCAGTTTTCACCAATATAGTTAATATCCATTAGGGCAATCGCTAGATTTTCTTATGAAGCTTGTGTTGGTTATACACAAAGTGCGGTGCGCCGCCTGGAAAGATTTATGTAGGTGCACGAAATTATACTCAAACTACCGCTTGCCCTAATGAATAAAATAATTGGAAGATGCCAGGTACACGCGCTGAGAAAGTCAATAAAGTAAGGTAATTTGCACAGCAGCAGCTGTAATATGATGCGCACTGCCAACTATGCTTTTTTTACATTTTGTGCTGGTTGCAACAACATCAAAGTGTTTTGCATAAATATAAATATGAAATAAGATAAACCCCCACGGGACAGGTTTTATTTTGCCAACATGGCAAATATAAAAGCTGAAAAAGGGTTTTCACTTGCACTCCCAAAGATATTTTATTCGGCAAATTTGGTTACGATGTTTTCATAAAAAAAAAGAAATCAGTAGAATTTTGCACCAAAAATTTTTTTGACCGATCGGTCATATGGGGACTATATGATATAGTCAACCGATTATGATCAAATTAAGTACACTGATTGGGAACAATAAAAGACTTCCGACTGCCAAATTTGGTTCCGATATCTTCAAAACCAAACGAAACACAACGAATTTAGTAAGAACAGCGTTTTTTTGACCGATCGATCCTATGGGAGCTATATGATATAGTCAACCGATTTTAATCAAATTTGAAACAGTGCTTGGCAACTCTAAAAAGTATCTTCACAAATAAACAAATCACAACGAATTTTGCACAAAACACGTTTTTTTGACCGATTGGTCCTATGGGAGCTATATGATATATTCAACCGATTTTGAACGAATTTACTACAGTGCTTGGGAACTCTAAGAAACTTCTTAACGCCAAATTTGGTCACAAACAAAACGGTTCAGAAACAAAACGAAACACAACGAATTTTGTAAAAAAATCGTTTTTTTGACCGATCGATCCTATGGGAGGTTTATGATATAGTCAACCGATTTTGATAAAATTTGGTGCAGTGCTGGGGGTCTCTAAAAAACTTCCGATTGCCAAATTTGGTGATAAAGATATTGCTATCAATCAGAGTCGTCATGAAGAGCACTTGACCTCGATTGATAAGCCATTGCAGAAGTTTTGGTCAGTTGAAGAGTTGCCATCACAAACTAAGTTAACTACTCTAGAACAGATATGTGAGAAGCATTCCTCTAAGAATATGCAAGTATTGCCGTTAGAAAGATTTCACAGACATTCATCTGACTCTTCGAAGATTTGCAGGTTAAACACCAACACTTACGGCACTGCGCCTATTCCATTTCTCGCTTCACGGTGTTTAACACAGCTGAGTAATATTCGTAAGGCATCCCACCAAAAACCTACTGACGTTATCCGGCATAGTTTTAACTTGGATACTACGTCGACTGGTGCTGAGTGCGTCGAGAAGCTGAAGACAATTAAGTCTGAAGCGAATCAGACTTTGCTGAATGCAGAGTTCGAGCTAGCAAAGTGGCACTTGAACAGTTCTGACATCTCCGCATCCAAAAGCACAGTCAAGCCGATAACGAGCTCAGAGTCAGATTCAACCAGCACTGCAGAAGGTTTTCGTATTTCGTTGCTCATATCGAAATCAAAAGTAGCGCCCCTCAAGATGAACATATTTTCCAGGCTTGAGATGTGTGTCGCTCATCTTCTTGCAGACAAATCTTTCAATCTTAACTTTTATTCTACGGCATTAGAGCGCAAGAAAGCATTTGAAAGAATCGTTAGAATGTTTCAAGCTTTAAAATTTCGAGAAAAAATTGAGAGGGTTCGTAAGAGCGCCTTACTAACCGGTCTGAGTTTGCAGTCTCTCAATCAATACATAACTATGCATATTTTATTTTCGTTGTTGCGAGTAAGGTGCAGACTTTTCAACGCTCCTATTACAAATGATGAAAAACATCTTTCATCACTGACAAAATGCTCCCAATTTGGTCGAAGCTACGTCAAATACCTTCACAAAAGAAATTCTAATTCTGGCCTTAGAGCCCTCGTGAGCATTTTCGAAGAGCGCTTATTCTTTCGCAACTCTCAAGAGGTCTGTCATCGGACAGCGCGATATTGCATCCGTTGCTATACATGCAAACCTCGCCTGCTGCCACAAATGATGGAAAATTTGCCAGCAGAACAGCTCCGAGCGCTCCGCCCATTCTCAACATGTGGCGTTTATGGGGTTGGCCTCATCAAAAGGTTTTTAGAATTATTGGACAGCCTCTATTCAAATCGATTGCACAAGATAAAATGTTTGCGTCCAAAGCGGTTCATTTGGAACTCAATATCGATTTTACTAACACTCTTCTAATGACTTTTCCAAGATTCTCGGATTGCACCTTTTGCAATTTGCACTCCGGACCAGAAGAGTATGAATTGCTTGAGGCATTGCTGACCTACATAACCAACTTCAAAACATTGTTGACGAAAATGGCCACAGGATCACGTGCAAAGGCAGTAATTCCAGGACAGTTGCAACCGGTCAGAACATATTCAGCATCTTCGATGACTAGGAAACGCTCATTTCGATGTCCCCATTTTTTGCGCCATTGCAATTATTTAAAGGCATCTTCAGCCTTTCAACGGGGCCGGTGTTGGCGCAAATCGCTTGTTTTGGTTTAAGTAATCAGATATTGTAATTTTTATGAAGTCTAGTGTAAGTGAGAGTAGGGCGGAGCGGGAGCCAATAAAGCTTTCGTCGCTCTTTGCGAGTTCGCCCCGCTTCGCCGTGGTAGTTTAAGCTAGACTTAAGAGATAAAGTTTGGAATTTAGCATAAGTTAGTTGTCGATTATCATTATATGCGAGCGAGTTACCATACATGATATGGCACCCCTACATCGCAGACCAACCGCCACCCATGGTCAAGCGAGAAAACCACGGCAAAGCAGCAGGTGACGACAAATGTGACAAGGACGGCAACAATGAATTAGACTTGCATGCATCCTCGTCTACAAAAAGCATGTGCAAAATACGAAGTGAAGTTGGCTGTAGTTACCGGGCTATGGCGGTGCCAACTTCACTTACTTTACTTTGGTTTTGGTTTCCGTGGCGTGGTCATCAGCAGCAACATTCCAATTATATATTATAATTAATTGTCTAACTAAACTATTGCCAAAAAAACTAGAAATAAAACAAGGTTGATTAAAAACTGAAGCAAAAACATATAACATCAGCATTTATCTACTGGGCATATGTTAAAATAATAAAAGGCTCCCAAACGCTGGACCACAACTCATAACTGGCGCAGTCGATTTACACTCCAGATCGGAGTTAGAACCTAAAGGATTTTAATGACCGTATTTTAATTGTAAGTTAAAAAACAACAAATTATATGGAAGGGGTTTTATATATACAAATATAAAAAAAAAGAACAACGCCTACGAGCATGGTGAAGGAAACAAGTGTATCTGTGAATATATATGTATGTACATGCATATGTACAAATTTGCACATAATCGTTATTGATTGCTTATTGCGACACATTGAAAATTAGCTAAAGATATAAATTTTTGCATTATGACGATAAAGAAATGATTGATTTTTTGTATATAAAAAAAAAAAACAACGGAAATTTATAGAAGTGTTTCTCCGATGTTTACCCTCCCTACGGCCGATGCTTTCGTTGTTCAGCCCAGCATGTTTAAGGGTTTCAAAAAAAAAACATTGTTGGAAATCATAGAAACAAGCATTAGGATGAAACGACGTATCGCACCGGTCGTGATAACATGTGGAGTTAGGGCCGGACACCGTCGGAAGACTTGTTGGACGCGAACTAAACGGTTCGAAGAGGTCACTGAAACTTGTCGACCGTCGGTTACCGGCATTGAGATAGTATAATTAAATTGAAATGAAATAAAAGGTCCGTGCACCACAGCACAGTGCAACACAGCACAGTGCAACACAGCACAGTGCAACAAAGCACAGTGCAACACAGCACACAAAAAAAAAAAAAAAAAACCGACACCGTCGGAAGACTTGTTGGACGCGAACTAAAGAGTTCGAAGAGGTCACTGAAACTTGTCGACCGTCGGTTACCGGCATTAAAATTAAAAAAAAAAAAAAAAATAAAAAAAAAAAATTTTAATTGAAATTAAATAAAAGGTCCGTGCACCACAGCACTGTGCAACACAGCACACTATAAAATAAATATTCGAATAAAAAAAAAAATTATTAATACAATTATACAAGTAGGTATATATATACCATATGTATATATATATAAATATTATAATAATATATTATAGATATTATGAGGAAATTTAAAATTTTATGCCTGATATACCACTACAACACCATTCTATGAAGAACAATGAAATTTTGAAATATAAAAAAAATAAATACTAAAGTCCTTTTTATTTACAGAATTTTATATTAAACTACTTACCGTCACGAGAGAGACATATTTACACCATACATATAGTAACTACACAAATCATATATATAAAAGGCCTTACTATATAACATATAAAAATAAACACGAAGTTAAAAGTATACATACTCATAGAATTAAGTAAAAACATAATACCACACACACCATCAAATACATCATACATATAGCAACTACACATATCATAAATATAAAAAACATATAATATACAATATAAGAAGAAACACAGAGTTAAGCGTAAACATACACATATAGTTAAGTTAACACACAATACCTATAAACACTTCATATACACAGAAAAGTTTCCAATTAATACAAAGCGTTATCTATATAAATCTTAAATACAATACACAAATATTGATGTCAAATTTAGTAAAACCAACAATTATCTGAAATAAGACTAAAATTAATGCTAGCTTGTCCGATATTAGGGACAAATCTACAAAAGACACACAGAACAGATTGAAAACGTTAGTGATAACTCCCAAGAAATGGCGTCTGGCCGAGCGACTCCACCAACTCATCAAGCGTTACTTAACCCACAGGAAGTATTTGACTCACTTAGAATTCCGGATGCCATCCGTTTTCTTCCACCTTATGAGGGGAATGCAAAAACTCTTAACGAGTTTATTAACAATGTAGAGGAGATTCTTTTGTTGATTAGGGGAACTGATCAGACCCCGTACGGGAAAATGTTACTTAGGGCTATCCGTAATAAAATCGAGGGAAAAGCCAATGAAGCCTTACTTGCGGCTGGCGTCTTACTAAATTGGGACGAAATTAAAAATGAATTAATTTCAAGTTTCTCGGATAAACGGGAGGAATCATCATTATTATGTGACTTGCATTTACTGACTCAGAGGGAAATGACGGTATCTCATCTTTATGAGAAAATTGTTGAGATCAGGTCGGCACTATTCAATTTAGTTGACGCAACTGAAAAAGAAATAACCGTGGCTAAAGCAAAAAAAACAGCGTATGAAAAAACTTGCCTATCCACCTTTGCAAGTGGTATAAAGGGACCATTAGGTAGCTTCGTTAGGTCGTTAAAGCCAACATCCTTAAAAGAAGCTCATGAAGCAGCCATTAAGGAAAGGGAAATTTATTACCAGGAACGGATCAAAAGACAGGAGTTCGAAAGAGCAGTGGTCGCTCATAATAGACAGAACGAGAGATATTTAAGACCAACAAACTATACAGGAAATCGATATAGAAATAACTCCAGTCCGTATCAATCAAACAATGTTGTCCGCTATGAGAGACCCAATCGGGTTAATTACGAGGGCCGAAATTACAAACAACCAGAAACACCTAGGAGACCAGATAATTGGAACGGGTCTTCTCGGTACTACAACCCAAACACCACACCGAGAGCAAATAGGTTGGCAATTATGCCAAAATCAGAAACAGAATCGAGGCAATCTCAACGTAGTGGAAATTCAGAGACGCAAGGAAGACTGTACAACATTGAACAAAACGAACCAACTAAAGAACAATCGCAACCCCAAAAGCAAGGTTGGACTGAAACGACAAATTTTCGCGTACCCGCCTCAGAACCCAGACAGGATATATAGACGTTAATAAGCATGGATCTAGATTACCCTATGTCTTTATAGAATCTCCATTCGGAAGATCCTTGAGATTTTTAATTGATACTGGGGCATCAGACTCATTTTTAGACCCACAATTCACAACAAAAAGTAATAGAATTCAATTAAGCGAACCGACCGTAATCAAAACAGTACTAAATATACACGCATTAAAGGAAAAAGTTAAATTACCAATCTTTCAAGAGTTCCAAACGGATGGGAAATTCACATTTTTATTGTTTAAATTTCACGATTTTTTTGATGGCCTTTTTGGCATGGATATTTTACGACAATTAAAGACTAAGATAGATCTACAATCCCTAACATTAGAAACGTCGCAAGCCAACTTACCGATTAATATCCGATCCAATCATACTTCGGAACTGTTTATATTAGAATCAAATACAAGAACGATAGTAGTACTGCCGGTAAACATTAAGCATGGTACATTCTTTTGCGACCAAATAGAGGTAGCTGAAAATATTATTATTTCCGAAAGGCTGTACAAGTCTGTAAATAACATGAGTTATATGGAGGTATCAAACTATTCGGACGCTCAACAAAAATTATATTTAGATTCCCCATTGGTAGTGGAGCTTTGGGAAGAGGAGGATTTTAGTGAAATCAATTTTTTAGAATACAAAGAGGAGTTTCACAAAAATAACGAGGAAATCTTAAAGCAATTGCGGACAGAACATTTAAACGCCGAGGAGAAATATGAACTCAAAAAGCTTTGTCTAAAATTTCCGTCTTTGTTTTACAATAAGGATGAAAAACTCACATTTACTAACTTGATTAAACATAACATCCCAACAGCGGATGATATTCCCCTATATACCAAACCTTTCAGATATGGGCATTTTGAAAGAAAGGAAGTTCGGGCACAGATTGACAAGCTATTAGAGCAAAATATTATCAGGAACAGTCATTCACCTTGGAGCGCTCCAGTTTGGCTTGTACCAAAAAAGCTAGACGCTTCGGGGGAAAAGAAATGGAGATTAGTGGTCGACTTTAGAAAACTTAACGAAAAAACAATTAAAGACAAATACCCCATGCCAGTAATCAACGACGTACTGGATAAAATAGGGAGAGCTAGATACTTCACAGCATTAGATTTAGCCAGTGGATACCATCAGATAGAAATGTCCCCAGAAGACATACCAAAGACCGCGTTTACGGCAGAAGGAGGACATTATGAGTTTACCAGAATGCCATTTGGTCTAACTAACGCTCCAGCCACATTCCAAAGGGTGATGGACAGCGTTTTAAAGGAATTAATCGGCAAATGCTGTTTGGTCTATTTGGACGACATAATTGTATTTTCCGCCTCGCTCCAAGAACACACGGAAGATTTAAAACAAGTCTTTTCCAAATTAAAAGAGGCAAATCTCAAACTACAATTGAACAAGTCCGAATTTTTAAGAAAAGAGATTGAGTACTTAGGGCATATCGTCACTGATGAAGGTATTAAACCTAACCCAAAGAAACTAGAGACGATTCAAAAGTTTCCAATGCCCAAAACTAGAAAAGAAATAAAATCATTCCTAGGACTATTGGGGTACTATAGGAAATTCATAAAAGACTTCGCAAAAATAACAAAACCATTGACACACCAGTTAAAAGGCAAGAAAGCAGTGGGGATAGGTCAGGAGTATATTAAGGCATTCGAGTTATGCAAAACACTTCTTTGTAATGACCCGCTACTTCAGTACCCAGATTTTACCAAACAATTTATCTTGACCACAGATGCAAGCAACGTGGCACTAGGAGCAGTGTTGTCACAAGGTCCTTTGGGTAAGGACAAGCCAGTATCGTTTGCGAGTAGAACACTGTCCGACACGGAACAGAACTACTCAACAGTGGAAAAGGAGATGTTAGCAATTATTTGGGCAATCAAATACTTTAGGCCCTACTTATTCGGGCAAAAATTTAAGATAGTAACGGATCATAGGCCATTGACCTGGCTTATGAGTTTCAAAGAACCCAACTCCAAGTTAGTACGTTGGAAACTCCAGTTGTTAGAGTACGACTACGAAGTCATATATAAGAAAGGTTCTCAAAATGTAGTGGCAGATGCCCTTAGTAGGATTCAAGTCGATATTAATATCAACGACAAGGAATCAAAAGCAGGGATAGCAGGGGATACTATACATAGCAATTGGGAAGACAGAAATGACTATATCCCAATTTCAGAAAGATCGATAAACGAGCACAATATCCAAATAATTTTTAGATACGAAAACTCACCACAGAATACGGTAACTACCCCGTTTAAAAATAAAATTAGACGGATAGTCGCAAATCATAAATTCGACGAAGACAACTTAGCGAAAGTTCTAAAGAAAATTCTCAAGCCAAACAAGACATGTGCAGTATATGCACCAGATGAAATATTTAAAACGATACAAACATGTTATTCGAAATACTTTGCCCACGGGAATATTTACAAGATTGTTAGATGTACTACCATATTAACAGACCTGTTAGACACGGAAACGCAGGAAAAACAAATCAGGGAACAACACGAACGGACTAACCATAGGGGGATAGACGAAGTTACTCAACAGTTAAAAAGACTGTATTACTTCCCAAATATTAAAGCTAAAGTCACTCAAACAATCAATAATTGTGACGTGTGCAACATTTTAAAATACGATAGGCATCCGCCTAAGTTAGTTTTCCAAGAAACGGAAACACCAGGTGAACCAATGCAAATTTTGCATACTGACTTATACACTACAAACGGGAAATATGTGGTTACAATTATTGATAAGTTTTCAAAGTTCGCTGCGGGATTCACGATTCCTTACAGAGATAGCTTAAACGTAATAAAAGCATTACAACAGTTCATGCAAAACTTTGGGATTCCCAAGAAAATAGTGTGCGATCAAGGAGCGGAGTATTCCGCCAATATTTTCAAAGATTTCTGCAAACAATATCAGATATTGTTACATACAACTTCCTTTCAACAATCTTCAAGTAATGCTCCTGTAGAAAGGTTGCATTCCACTCTGACCGAAATTTATAGAATCATTTTGGAGAAAAAGAAAAAGGAAAAGATAAATATTGATCACGAACAAATTTTGACAGAAACGTTCATAACTTACAACAACGCCATACACTCAGCACACCAACACACACCTTATGAAATCTTTACGGGAAGAACACATTCGTTTAGTTCACAAGTCGACTACGATAATCAGCACGAGTACCTTTCACAACTAAATGCTTTTAGGCAAAAAGTGTATCCGGAGTTACAACAGCGGATGTCAGAGCTCAAAAAGTCCAAGATAGAGAAACTGAATAGATACAGGACTCAGCCCGAAAAGGTTACAAATCAGGAAATTGTATTTAGAAGGGAGAACAGAAGAAATAAAGTAACTCCCCGTTTTTCAAAGCATACAGTCCTTCAAGACTCAGGACCTACATTGACGACTATAAAAAACCAAAAAGTACACAAATCAAAAATTAAGAAAAAGAAGACATTTAACAAACAACCACACCCGTACAAGAACGAAAAAACTAACTAACTCGCATAAAAACAATTATTACAGAACTACCCTTGCCCTTGGACAGAAGTTAGATGTTCTAAACGAATAGTTAAGCAACATAACAAAAACAAGTTTCTAGCAAAATTAATTATAATTGCGAAGCTTATATTATCCGAATTCGATACCAATGGAATATCAGAGACGCTAAAGAAACAAGACATTCGAATATTGTATAACGAAGTTAAGTTTAAGTATACATTTCTACAGTTAAAAATGATAATGAATACCTGTTTTTTTGAAAAAAGATATATAAATTAAAAACCAAACTAAGTTTAATCGTTACGTTTAAACATGTATTAACCGATAAGACAGTATATAAGTTTTTTTTTTTTGATAATCGATATATTCAAATAGAGGAAATGATTGTATGAGACCCCGGAATGCGGTCAATTCGAGATCAGATGTGGTGCAAATATCACCAATGTTTGACGTGGTGGATACCGGAGACATCCAGCATATCTTCGAATCAAACATTATATTTTTTCAACCACAAAACAATTAACATAGCCTTGGAGTCCGAAGAGCAAAGTGCCAAATGTCGCTCTGGACACACTATCCCTATGGCCATCGCTTCATTCTCGGAGGGGAGGAGTTACCATACATGATATGGCACCCCTACATCGCAGACCAACCGCCACCCATGGTCAAGCGAGAAAACCACGGCAAAGCAGCAGGTGACGACAAATGTGACAAGGACGGCAACAATGAATTAGACTTGCATGCATCCTCGTCTACAAAAAGCATGTGCAAAATACGAAGTGAAGTTGGCTGTAGTTACCGGGCTATGGCGGTGCCAACTTCACTTACTTTACTTTGGTTTTGGTTTCCGTGGCGTGGTCATCAGCAGCAACATTCCAATTATATATTATAATTAATTGTCTAACTAAACTATTGCCAAAAAAACTAGAAATAAAACAAGGTTGATTAAAAACTGAAGCAAAAACATATAACATCAGCATTTATCTACTGGGCATATGTTAAAATAATAAAAGGCTCCCAAACGCTGGACCACAACTCATAACTAGCGCACACACATTTTCATTACTTTCGTTTTTGTTCTTTCGTTTTCGTTATAAATTATAGTTATTAACATTTAAACGCGTTCCATTATTTCAATAAAAATAATATTAATATCATAAAAACTCTTATGATTTTTCACATATGTACTTATGTGCATTCACGAATTGAAAATTTTAGCTTACCCTCCAAATATGGCAAAATTTCGCCCAAATTAAATTCTTCCAATAAATTCAAAAGATTTTTGTCCACTTCTTTTTGGCTTTCGCCCACATTTAATTCATTGTTAGACATTTGTACACTCGCGGCAACAAATTAAATTTTCGACGTGTGCTCATTGATTGTGAAACTTCGACTAATGCGTTAAAATTTGGTCGTGACGCTAACTCAACGTACAAAAAGGACGCAAAGAAGGAATAGACAAGAAATAACGGTAAACTCTATGCATCTTCTTTGCTCTTACTTGCTTGTTGGCATTTTTTTCCTTATTCAGTTTTCTGCTTGCTTTGCCTAGCGTCAATCACATACACACATACACTAAATTACGCGTTGACGAAAATGGTCAAGCACACAAAAATGCTTGTTTAACACTCGTCTCTAACAAAAAGTAAAAGAAAACGAAACAAAGCAAAAAACTACAACAATACAGGCGCGTGGCGCGGGCTGTAATGTTGTTGTTGTTCTTGCACTGCGTGTAACAATCACTAATGTATGTACATACATATGTATGTATTTTAAGATCGCTTTTTCTTAATTTAAGAATTATTGCACATATTATGAGGATTTTTAAAGTTTGTTTGTTGTTGCTTTACAATTCAATTCAACATTTTGCATTCATATTTTAAGTAAAAAGGATTTATACTATTTTAGGCTAACTTTTACTTAACCTAAGAATATTCGTTCTTGTTATTAGATTTTTCGGACTCATTTTTGTGTCTTTGATGTTGTGTTTCAAACTTCATATAAGATTATTCATTCTTATTGCAAGTAAAACAGGACTTATTTTTATTTTACGTTCACTTTTTCTTAATTTGAGAGTATTCGTACTTATTTTTAGATTTTTCGGACTCATCTTCGAGTCGTTGTTGTTGTGTTCGAACTCAAATTAAGAATTTTCATTCTCATTTTAAGTAAAACAGGATTTTTTTTTGTTTTGAGTACATTTTTACTTAATTTAAGGATTTTTTCACTTATTTTCAGTATTTTCGTGCTTATTTTCAGTAAAAAATTCTTATTTTAAGTATGAATTTTCAAGATTGAAAATTCTTAATTCAAGTGAAAACAGTTTTAATTTTAGACCGACTTTTTTTTCACAGTGTGCTAATTGGTGAGAATTAGGCAAAATTCGCTACATGAAATATTTTCGTACCTGTTGATACAATTTGATTTAGATTGCATGAAATTCCAAATGAAACCAAAAACGTTAACCGCCAGCGCCTAGCTTGGGGGTTAAATATAATTTTGCGCCTTCTGTTAAGCCTGGATGGCATGTAAGTTTATAATAACAACTTGATTAATTTTTTTCTCTGACTTACAACTTAAGTACTGCACTGGTCGGCGTCGGCAAAAGAAAAGAATGGCTGCCGTGGCGTTCAGCCTTACCAGAGTGGGTGGCGATACCAATAAGATCGGCAAACATCGATAACTGCGATGAAGAGTTTTGCAACACTCTAATCGCAATATCGCACAATCATCGGCATAATAGGCGCAATTAAATAAAATGTATAGACAATTAGAAAATTGCCAACTATATATGCTTACGCATACGAAAAAAAGCAATCCCTCCAAAAAAAAAACATCAAAAATGTAAATTTTTGTGTTTAGTGTCCTTCTCGCAAAATGCGCTGCAACAAAAAGATATGATATATAATCCAAAGTATCTCTGAAAGTTAATTTGGAGTTTCGTATTTATAAATGGTCACTACATCTATCTTAGCAAATCAGTTTTCACCAATATAGTTAATATCCATTAGGGCAATCGCTAGATTTTCTTATGAAGCTTGTGTTGGTTATACACAAAGTGCGGTGCGCCGCCTGGAAAGATTTATGTAGGTGCACGAAATTATACTCAAACTACCGCTTGCCCTAATGAATAAAATAATTGGAAGATGCCAGGTACACGCGCTGAGAAAGTCAATAAAGTAAGGTAATTTGCACAGCAGCAGCTGTAATATGATGCGCACTGCCAACTATGCTTTTTTTACATTTTGTGCTGGTTGCAACAACATCAAAGTGTTTTGCATAAATATAAATATGAAATAAGATAAACCCCCACGGGACAGGTTTTATTTTGCCAACATGGCAAATATAAAAGCTGAAAAAGGGTTTTCACTTGCACTCCCAAAGATATTTTATTCGGCAAATTTGGTTACGATGTTTTCATAAAAAAAAAGAAATCAGTAGAATTTTGCACCAAAAATTTTTTTGACCGATCGGTCATATGGGGACTATATGATATAGTCAACCGATTATGATCAAATTAAGTACACTGATTGGGAACAATAAAAGACTTCCGACTGCCAAATTTGGTTCCGATATCTTCAAAACCAAACGAAACACAACGAATTTAGTAAGAACAGCGTTTTTTTGACCGATCGATCCTATGGGAGCTATATGATATAGTCAACCGATTTTAATCAAATTTGAAACAGTGCTTGGCAACTCTAAAAAGTATCTTCACAAATAAACAAATCACAACGAATTTTGCACAAAACACGTTTTTTTGACCGATTGGTCCTATGGGAGCTATATGATATATTCAACCGATTTTGAACGAATTTACTACAGTGCTTGGGAACTCTAAGAAACTTCTTAACGCCAAATTTGGTCACAAACAAAACGGTTCAGAAACAAAACGAAACACAACGAATTTTGTAAAAAAATCGTTTTTTTGACCGATCGATCCTATGGGAGGTTTATGATATAGTCAACCGATTTTGATAAAATTTGGTGCAGTGCTGGGGGTCTCTAAAAAACTTCCGATTGCCAAATTTGGTTATGATATCTTCATAAACAAACGAATTATCCATCTAAAACTTTTGATTTTTTTGAGGTCCTCTGAAACACCCCTATGGGAGCTTTATAATGTAATCACGATATCAAAAAAATAAAACAAAACTTGTCTCCTATAGATTAATGAGGGATCTAATCTGAAAGTTTGGTTGCTCTAGCTCTTACCATCTCTGAAATCTAAGCGTTCATACGGATGGACGGACAGACAGGCATGGGTATATCGACTTCTCTAGACACTCTGATCATACTTTAGGTAACTTTGGGGGGTCTCCGACGTCTCCTTCTGTACGGTACATACATTTTCGGCTTGCACACACACAATATACCCCTTGTACCATACGGTACAGAGTATAAAAACAGACTGTTTTAAATCAGCGGAGTGGACTTTTGTGGTCCAATTCTCGTAACTCAAGGTATACGAGGTTAAACTCCCATTGCAATGTATGTCAAGATACTCGTATGCTACACTTTCAAAGCTGTTCATAATGAAAAAGTTACATACTTAACCTCAGAGAGTTTTCTTATGTGTTTATCTAGGTTTGTTGGACGGCGTGAACCTATCAGCAAAATCTACTGCCACGCTGCCATTTTTGTGTGTGCTGCTCGCATGCTGAAGGAGTTTATTCAACACCCAAAGATGCCATCACAGCATTTGCTGCAGCCAAAGGGATCTGCTTCAGCTTTATCCCACCCAGAGCGCTTGTACCACTAAACACAATATTTAAATTGTGAATGTTTAATTATTGTGTATATAGAACTAGATAAAGTTGTACAAGAAACAAAATGAAGTCTGAACTTGAAGCCCTTCAACCATTCAACGCGGCCGATGTTGAACCATTTCAATATATATCTTTGTCTTTATTTTGTATTTATATTATGATAACTGTTAACTAAATGTAACTATTAAGATCTTTCTCTCTGTTAGTTATGTTATGCTCATGTTACCCGCCCTACCTGTAAATGCAAAACTAAACAAACTCTACACCTTAGTCAAAATATGTGGCTTTGTCATTACGCTATATTCCCATAGGCGTAAGGTGAAAAATTAATTCACTGTTCATTACTTTTCTGTTATACAATAGTTCTTGTAGTAACGTTATCATTGGAGCCCGTCGAAAATAAGTTCAAATTCATATTAATCTTCATTATAATTAATTCAAGCATATTCAAGAAAATGGTAGCCGACTTCATGTTTTGTTATTTTAACTAACGTAGGACTTAAACTAACCAATATCTATACAAAGTGATGTACAAATATGGAGATAAAAAAACTATGGCTCTACTTGTCAAACGACTTATGGTTGGTTTCTCCCTTACAACATTAAAATATTACTACAAAAACTCGGCAATTAATGCTAGATTCGTTACCCAAATGCTCACAAACTGCATCGCGCTGACGGTTCGGGCGAAAAGGAACACGTGGAATTTCGTTCTTCCATTCGAGTTGAGGTTCTTCACGAGCTTCCCGTGAAGGTGCAGATACATTCAAATTTCGAAGAGACGCAGTTATTTGATCAGATACTGCCGCTGTCAAATTAGCTGTATAGCCTTCTAGAGATTGCGAAATTAGTTGTTGTATGCGGTCCTCGGCAATCACATTTGAATCTGAGGCGACTATTGGATCTGAGAACGGTTGCAAGGCTGCCTGCAAATCGGGCAAGATTCGTTGTTTCTGAACCAACTTAACAGACAAGCGCTGTCAAAGTTGTGGTTGCATGGAGTCTCTACAAGGTTTGTGACATTATTATTTTCGTTATAAATAACACATATAATCGGTTCGCTAGTCGGTAAGCCTACTAAATCTTCGACACTACGTCTTACTGCCATATTTCTAAAATCAACTTAACTATTGGCGAGCTATGAAATATAAATTTATGTGGTAATAAAATACAAAAATGGTATTCAATCTTATCACGGTTAGGAATTTCTAAAAAAACTAAAATATACGATTTTAATTTGCGGTAAACGATAAAAATAAAAATGTTTGGGACTTATCCAATGAAACTATTAGCACCTCAAGAAATAGGTATATGGTCTTCCTCACTATCTTTAAGAGAGATTCTGAAACTAAGAAAAAGCTAGAGTGAGTGTTTGTCTACGTGAAAGAGGGACTTGCCGAAAATATCCAGCAAGAACAAATTTCGATTTCACAAGGGCAAAACCTATCATTCAGTATATAAGAAAATGTATCACCTGGTATAAAACCGATAACAACCAGCAGTATAATTCCAAGGCTATCAAAAATCAAAAATACCAAAAGGAAATGGAATTGAATTAGAATTTCAAATAATGAACTAGTAATTCCTTTAAAATCATCGTCTGATTGACTGGTCTGGCTCCGCGAATCCTAACAGAAATACCAGCAATTCCTAATCAAAACAAACGATAACAAGAACTGAATCTAAAACAATAAATATATGTAGGGGAACCAAAAAGGAGAAAAGGCAAAAGGGTTAGTTAAAGTGTGGGGTAACCCGAAATCTACTTTAGTCCACGGTGACCTGGTCCAATTATGCAATACTTAACATAACCAAGTACACGTGGTCTCAAACCAAATTAGGTAACGGTCGATTTATTTTTTTCTTCGATTTCGACCGCTTCGGTCATGCTCCACTTTGGAGACGTTGGAGATGCTCGGGCCCCACGTTGGGCGCTATTTAATTATGTAACGGACATGGCCTAGTGTGCAGCTACTGGACGCGTACTCTGCCTACAGGGTCGGCCTAGCTCAGGGAAAATGAGGTGGGCCTTTGCGTCCTAGTTCGCTGCCCTGTCACACAACTAAAAAAGGTAGACAGAGTTGCAAGAAGATAGAAGTAGAAAGCGAAACATAGCGGACAGAGAAAATGTCCAAAAGAAATGTCCATATATCTCGAAGAACAATGATGTTAGGGTTCTTCGTCTATACCCGCCCTACCTGTAAATGCAAAAACTAAACAATATCCTTGCATCTTCCCTTATAATGGGTGCTAAATCTTTATCAATGGAGCCCGTCTAATAAATTAGTACAAATTCATATTAATCTTCATTATAATTCATGTAAATATATTGAAGAAAATATCAAACGACTTCATGTTTTTGTTAGTTTAACTAGTACCGGACTTAAACTAACCAATAACCTTAGAAAGTGATACAAAAATATGGAAACATCAAATGTATGGTTTTACTTAATTTTATCAAACGACTTATGGTCGGTTCCTCCCTTACAACATTATAAATTTACTACAAAACTCGGCAATTAATGCAAAAGAACTTGGTTTTCGAGTTTAAACTGGCTATGGCCAAGTATGTGAACACATGTATAAAAAAAACGTATCAACACTTTGTGGCCAATGCTGCCCTAAGGCGCGTGGCACAAACGCCCTATGTGTCTTTAGCCGGTCCCAGCAGCAGTGTTTTTATTTCAAAACTGAGCCTCAAAAATTCTCTACCCGGCTATGGGTGGTTTTATGCGGGGCTTGGATGGCCGAAGTACGGCCTCCTTAATACAATAATACCTGCTAATTGGTGAGAATTAGGCGAAATTCCCTTCATGAAATATTTTCGGACATGCTGATACAATTTGATTTAAATTGCATGAAATTCCAAATGAAACCAAAAACGTTAACCGGCAGCGCCTAGCTTGAGGGTTAAATATAATTTTACGCCTTTTGTTGACCCTGGATGTTTATAATAAAAAAAAAAATTATTAATATTTTTTTCTCTGGCTTGCAATTGCGGTAGTGCACTTGTCGGCGTCGAAATGTAAAAAATGAAGCTACTTGTAATTCGCATTTTAATTTTATAAGAATAACACACAAATTCAACAAACTACTTTGAGCAGCAGCTACAGAGTCGCCTTCAGTTACTTTTACATTTTTCCTTAGGCCATGCTTTCTTGCTTTGCGTTGCGTTTTTTGGCCATTTAATTATTACTTACATATTGCTGTTTACCACAAAGGGTCTAGCTGGATTTGAAAAGTAATGATGCAGTTCGGTGCATAATCAAAAAAAAATAAAAATTTCGCAAAATTGCAGATCTTAAACATAACGCGTTGCGGCTTAATTTAAAAAAACGTATTTTTAGTTTTTATTTAATTGTGACTTAACTACTGAATATTTGTAAACCAATTTTTTTTTAAATCTAAGTTGGTAACAGGGCTGTTAAAAAAAATATTTATATTATATATATTTAATTTTTTTTTAACCAACATATTTTCTTAAAAAAATTATTATAATATTTTCTTATTTTTTAAGTCACTTAATATCAATTGTGTTGTTACAAGAATGGTGATGGTTAGTATGTTGATAACATTTGCTCTTAAAACTATCGATTAGTAAAACTTGCAAAGAAACAAACAAAAATGAGAGGAATGCTGCAATCGATATGCAGCAACGACCAACTGCGCGCAATGCGGCATTCGTTCCTCAACATCCCGGGCCGCCCTGAAACACAGCCGGGCAGTACCGCAATCTTGGTGATAGGCCGGATCAGTTCTCCTGATTTGGTCCTGAGCCTTACCGCTCGAACCAGTTGATCCTTTCCAGGGTAAGTCTCAACGACGCGTGCGATGTGCCACGAAGCTGGCAGTGCATTCGACTCCTTGATCAGAACAATATCTCCAATTGATATGTTAGTTGTTGACGTGGTCCATTTTGGACGCTGTTGCAAGGTTGTGAGATAAGCTTGATGCCATTGTTTCCAGAATCCTTGGTACATGGACTGGACGCTCTGCAAATAGTCCAATCGGCCGACAGAAATATGACCCAGATCGGCTTCCGTTAGAGTAGTGAAAGGTTGTCCAATCAAAAGGTGTGCTGGCGAGAGGTAGTTAACATCGCTGTCTGGAGTGTAGCACAGTGGGCGAGAGTTGACCACAGCGCTAACTTGAGCAAGCTCAATTGTAAGAGTAGAGTTTCCAATAACTCTTCGGAGGTGTAGCTTGACTGATCGAACAGCAGACTCCCATTTTCCTCTCCAGTGAGGAGCATTCGGCGGTATGAATACCCACTGTATTCCATCATCCGCTAGGGTGCGTGTGACCAAGTTAGTGTGAGATTGTGATGACAAAAGTTTTTGCATCTCGTCCAGAGATCGCCCCAACAAAGTTTGTGCCATTGTCGCTGTAGATTTTGGCACATTTACTACGTAAAGACATAAAACGCCGCAAAGCCGCCAAAAAGTTCTCTGTGCTGAGGTCGGTGGCATGTTCCAGATGTATTGCTGAGGTCTCTAGACAAACAAATAAGCAGATGTAGCCTTTGGTCGGGCGCGGTTTGCGCCATTTGCCATCCTTGATAACGATCGGTCAAGCATAGTCACATCCAGAATTCACAAATGGAAGTGCTTGCGTTATACGTATGCTGGGTAAATCAGCCATATGCTAATGCGATGTGTGTTGTCTCTGTCGAAAACATGGTAAGACAGTCGTGCCTGATTTTTCAGATGAGATTACGTGCGCCAAACATCCAGAGCCTTTGCCTGACAATAACGAAAAGTGCAGAAACACCCGGGTGCAGGTTCACTCGGTGTTCATATTCCAGTATAAGCTTTGTAGCACGATGATCCTTGGGTAGCAAAATTGGATGTTTTGCCTCTGTTGATAATTGCGAATACTGCAAGCGCCCATCAACTCGTAATAAATTATCCTTGTCGATGATTGGAGAGAGTTTCGCCAGCTGGGAACGACTACGTAGTGGTTTGTTGGCGAGAAGCAGTTGGTAATCTTCGTGAAAGTTTGTCTGTGCATGCCGTAAGCACTGAATGCGTGCCTCTTTTATTTCGTCATAAGTAAGAGTTTTCGAGCCTTTTACTTGGGATGCACCCCTTATGCGTTGGATGAAACATGTAACATATGCCCATATGTGTATGAGTCTCGGCCAGGATGAAACTCGTTCTATAATTTCATCAAGCGAATGCGTTGTAGTTACCTTAGCCAGTGCAGTAAAACAATTGGTTTTAACTATGTGTGCGCGTTTATCTGCAAGAGATAAACTGACTTTTGAGCTGTCTAATCTTACCAAGAGTTGTAGCCATGATGGAACATTCCACCACAACTGAAAGTCGATTAGGTCAGCCGCCAACATGCCTCTGGATGCACAATCAGCTGGATTTGACTTGAAGTCTACATGATGCCAATTTTGCCTTGGGATAGTGTCCAGAATTTCGGAGGTTCGATTTCCGCAAAGATTTTTAGTTGAGCTGGTGCATATGATACCCAAGAGAGAACTATTGTTGAGTCGCATCAACCAAAAATAGAAATGTTGCTGTGCCTTATTGAAGCCTTGATTGAGCGTAAGAGTTTCCTCAGAAGAAGTGCAGCTTAAAGTTCCAAACGTGGCATAGATTTTTGCTTTAACGGAGCCACCCTTGTTTTCGCTGCCATTATGGACGTAGATACGGAGCCATCATTGTTTATTACTCTGCTGTAGACTACAGCAGCGTACACCTTGATAGATGCATCGGAGAATGCATGTAGCTCAATGTTGTTAGTCTCGTTGACAACAAAACGTGGTATTTGAAATTGGTGTAGTGTGCCCAAATCAGCTCGCCATTTCTTTTAATAGTATGCCAGTTTGAATGGGAGTGGATCGTCCCAGCCTAGATCGAGGAGCCATAACCCTTGGAACAGAATTTTAAACTGAACCACAATGGGAGCCAAAAGTCCAAGTGGATCGAATATACGTGAGACATCTGACAGAATTTGTCTCTTTGTGCAGTCAGGATTTGCTGATATACCCACATTGTATGTAAGGATGTCTTCTCCAGGGTGCCAGTATAGTCCAAGAACCTTTACTGGTGTCGGTTGGGCAATAGGATTACTAACTTTGGTGTTGCAGAGTGTGGTATTGGATACGCATTTTCCCAGCTCTAAATTAGCGCGGGACATCAGTTGTATGAGTTTGTTTTGGTTGTGTAGTAACTCATCCTCAGTGTTTGATCCAGTTAAAACGTCATCGACGTAGAAATCCTCCAGTAGGATTTTTGCCGCATTTGGAAACTTATGCTGGTGATCGTGTGCCAGTTCCTCCAACACTCGAACTGCCAAAAACGGTGCACATGAAGTTCCGTATGTAACAGTGTTAAGTTGGTAGTGCTTGATTTGTTCCGAGGGATTCTCTCTCCAAACAATCCTCTGGAAATTGCGATGCTTATTGCTCACCCATATTTGACGAACATCTTCACTATGTCCGCTGAGAATACAAATCTGTACATTCTATAGCTGAGGCACAGCAAATAAATTGCGCTGAATGCTAGGATGAATGATAAATGATCTCTTTACATATCATTTAATGCCATACCATTGGCGTCGCGATATGAACCATCAAAGACCACTCTAACTTTTCGACCCAACACAGGGTGGTGAGGCAGATAGAAATATTGGCCAGTGGTGAGTTCGTCCGGAAGCAGTTCTCGCATGTGTGCGCAGTTGTTCATCTTTCTGTAAACAATGTTATACAGATTTGAAGCGTTTGAGCGCTCCTTGTAGAGTATCTCCGAATTCGGGACTTGCAGTGTTGAATGGAAGTTCCACAATGTACCTTCCCCTTTCGTCACTAGTGTGCGTTGTGAGATAGTGTTTCTCCACCTGCTCATCTTCGGGTTCCACCTTGGTCGCAGTTTTAACATCCTCCAGCTCCCAGAATGTTTGGAGCGAGTTATCAATATCCAATGTTGTAGTTAGTGTTATAGAGTTGCTTGTTTGAGACGTATTGAGTGACGTTATCACCCATCCAAAAATAGTTGAAATTGCAATAATATTGCCCTTGTTGTCGTGCATTTTTTCTCCAGTCAACGTATACCATACATAATCGGAACTGTTGGGTTCCTCTGGTGTTTTAGTTGCAAATTGTGAATCAGCCAGTTTTAGGTTATTGAATACTTGCAGTGTAGATGCGTCAACGACATGGCGTTCAATAGATGATGTTATTTTGGTCATAACGTGTGCGTTTACAACCAACTGATCTTCAGAGATACGGGACTTGATATGAAGCGTTGTGCTTCCCCTTGTAGTACCGGCCTTGGCAGATGCCATACCAGTAACCAAAAGTCGTGAGTGTGAACGTGCCAAACCCAGAGATCTAAGGCAACTTTCTGATATGTCCGAGATTTCTGAGCCAGTGTCCAATAAAAGGCGGCAAGTTATAAAATCTCCTTTTGCGTTTTTAACATTAACTATGGCGGAGGTAATGTGCTTCTATTTACTCCATTGGCTTGAGTAGATTGTGTTGCAGTGCCTTGCGCACAGAGAGTTGCTTGTGTGCCTAGTGCATGTGCACGCGTCACCGCAGTGTTATGAGGAGCATTTTGGTTACGCTGATCCTCACCTTCTGTTTGGGCATTCCCAATAACAAGCGTATGATGATGACCTTTGCATACTCTACACGATCGTCAGTCGCCGTTACGAAAATGCATAAAGCAGAAGTGTCGCAGCAAAAGGCACAAGTGTTGCCGGGTGAGAAAGTGCGTAGCGAAGAGGAGAATGAAAATGCGAAGCAAATTAAACAAAATGGTGAAATGCTGCAGCAGCTAATGCAGTTGCTAACTTTAAAAATCCAGGCTGATGAAATAAAACAAACGGATTCAAAAATTAGTGCAGAAAGCTTCACTAAAATTATTCCTGACTTTGGTGGCAAAAGTATTCCAGTTGACCATTGGTTCCAAAATTTTGTGGTTAATGCAGAGGCATATGGACTGACTGATGCTCAAAAATATGTACAAGCGCGCGCGAAAATGACACAGACGGCTGCAATTTTTTTGGAGACAAATATTGTTTACAACTATTCCGAGCTGAAAGCATCATTGGAAAATGAGTTTGGCAGCGAGCTTGTATGTGGTGCTGATATTCATACACAGCTGCGTGACCGTAAAAAACGTTAAGAAGAATGTTTTAAGGATTATGTGCTGCAAATGAAAAAAATTGCTTGTGTTGGTGCTGTTGATACGCAGTCTGTGATTCGCTATATAGTCGATGGGCTGGGATTGAAGTACGACTTTAAATATAATCTCTATGCTTGCGAATCAACAACGGGCAACCATTAGAGGAAAACAGCAATATCATGCAGAAAACAAACCATTTGAAAGGCGTGAGAGTTTTGAAAAAGAAAGCGCTGTTTTAATTGTGATTCACTGGAGCATATGCGTAAAGATTGCAACGAGGAGACCAAATGCTTTCTTTGTAAGCAAAGAGGACATATGTCAAACGATTGTCCGGCTGCAGCTGCAAAAACTATTAACGTTGTGTGTGACAGCAAGCGAATGAAAAAAATTAAGCTGAGCGGGTTGGAGATCAATTTTTTGGTTGACACGGGAGCTGACGTTACCGTGATTAAGCAGAGTGTATTTAATAAAATCGACAACCTAGTTCTGAAGCGTTGGGAAAGGCCTCTCGTGGTCTAGGGAACAAGATGGCAACTCCAGTTGGTTGCTTTGTGGCAAAAATGGAAGTAGATGAATTGGAAACACCACATGAAATTATTGTTGTAGCTGATAAAGAAATGGGCTACGAGGGATTGCTTGGATACGACTTTACAAGCAAATTTGATTATACGTCGACGCAGGACGGATATCAGTCTTCTTCCCATCTGGGGGAAAACTGATCAGCTAAATCAGATAAGTATTTACAGTATAATGCAGACAAATACTGATATTGATGTCCCTTCTCAGTTCAAACAATATGTGCAGCTTTTGATTGACAACAACAGGCCGGCGGAGTCCATGGCGGATTGCCCTGTAGTGCTGAAAGCTTTACTGGATGGCGAAACTACTCCATTTCGTCAAGTGTCGAATCGCTTGCCTATTGCAGAGACGCAGCTAGCCGAAAAGCACGATCTGCAAAAAGCATTAACAAACTGACAATTGAGGGTGCAGGATGTGCGTGCGCGCCAACAGGAGGCAGTACGTGAACTTTTGACTTTGCAGGAGCAGCATCGTGCCGCTATGCGCATTGTCAACAGCTCGTTGCAGGACGAAATTGCGGCACGTAAAAGTTTAGAGCGCCGTGCAGTGGAGCTGCGCGCAGAGTTAGAGCACATGCAGGCAGAAAATGCATTCGAGTGGGGTAAACGAAAGCGTATAGAAACCGATCAATTGGCAACGATGTATAAAAAGCAGTATGCCGCTTTTGATGAGCAGCGACAGCAAATAAGGCAGCAGGCTAAAGAAGAAATAGAGCGGGCACAGATGTCGTATAAAAAGCAGAACGACTCTAAATGCAAAGCGGCATATGGATACCAATTGGGAGACTTGGTAGCTATACGTCGAACTCAATTCGTGGCTGGGAAAAAAATTGCGAGCGAATATCTTGGCCCATATGAAGTCACCAAAATAAAGCGAAATGGCCGATATGATGTTCGCAAGGCTGCAGTAGGAGATGGTCCGATAAATACAGCGACAAGTGGTGATCACATGAAGTTGTGGTCGTATGTGGTCGATGGTGAGGAGTTGGAGTCATCTGGGACAGATGACTAATCAGGATGGCCGAATGTGAGATGGTCACCCTAACGGCGGTAGCAACAACGGCGTAGGCAGTAACGCCGGTAAGAGAAGCAGAGAGCGGCTGGGAAGTTTGAACAGCGAGCAGTTGAGCGAGGAGTTAAGCGAGAGCAGTTGATTGTGCTGTGCGGTGCCGAATATAGCTGAGAATATAACGCGTTTGTGCTGAACATTTTTACATTATATTTTATATTACTACACATCATTGATATTAATACACATTTAACATTATAAGTAAACTGATATCTTACATATATTTGGACTTGCACTTATTGACCACATGTCTATGTTTCAAGCAGTTGTAGCATAGTAATTTGTCCTTCACCAAAGATCGTCGTTGATCAACTGTCATATCCCAAAATTTTTGACATGCATACAATGAGTGGTCTTTAGAATAGCATTTAGTCCAGCTGATGCCTTCAACTGCCACCAATGATTGTGCTACCCCCAGCCATAAGTTCGCGTTTGCTTAGCTCCAACTCCTCGCAGCGTCAGTCCAAAAATTTAAAGAATTCATCTAGAGTAGGTGCATCTTTGTCCATACTGCGCTCAATCCTCCTGCGCCGCGTGTCAGCATCAAGTTTCTCAAGTGTCAAGAATATAATCTAGCAGTCGCGTCCCATTTGGTCAATTGCATCCAGACCGCGGACAATCTCATTTACGCCGTCTGACACTTTACGCAAAATTAATGCATCGATTTTTGAAGTTGTTGAATTGCTCCAAAAATGAATTGGTGATATGCCGTGGACGATTGTATCTTTCCTTAAGACGCTCCCATGCAGTGACTGTCCAATGTCGCAATAAGTTGGCAGCCTCATCGATAAGTAGTGTTTTCAAATGAAATTTCTGTGTGTTTGACAAATGCTGCTTGTAATGAATTGTACTTTCATAAATGTCTTGAAACGCTGGCCATTCTGTGTAGCTGCCAGCAAACTGTTTGATATGAATTCGCGGTAAATCGTTTTGCATTGCTAGCGTCGCACAGTGGCACGGAAGCCGATAAAGCGTTGCAAAAATCATATTTTCTAAACTAATAGACTAATAATATTTTAATAAAATAAATTGTAGTTGAAAGAAAAATGTTCAGGCCTTAAAACAAGTTCTCATACATGGTGTAACGATATCTGAAAGCTGCGCAATATGATGTTGTGGAAGTTGGATTTTGTTGCCTTTGCAGTACATATTTTTTTTCATATTTTTTAAGCCAATTGAGATATTTTTATGAACTAAATTTATATTGTAAGAAAAATGTTCAGGCTTTTCCCATGCAGCGTCACACGATATCTGAGATCTGGGCAATATGTTGTGGAAGTTGGATTTTGTTGCCTGTGCAACATTTGCCATTGAAAAATATGTACCTAAATATTTTTTTGTTCATTTATAAAAAAATTTTGCTGATACATTTTTTTGATCATAATTTTATATTTCAGTCAATAAATTTAATTTATTGAAGGAATATCTAAAAGAATAAACTACTTGTTAATTCTGTATTGGATATCACTTGTCTAAGGGATGCAACTAGTGGATCTGAAGAGGCTGCTAACATATTAAAAAGATCCTCATTTTCCCTTGATCGTGATATTTTACATGTATTCATCAGCCTGAAGGCCTACGTTGCTCTGGCTACAAATCTTTTATAATTTAGAATTAACTTCTATTTTATAATTATATAAATAAATAAAAATACATGTATTCATAGCTATGAATTTTTATAATCCTTGTTTCTCGATTCCTGGGTTTCTCTGACATCTCCCCAATGGGTAGGCAATGATATTCAATTAAAGTTTAGCCATGTGCCAAAATTTTGTGAAGCGTGGGAGTCATTTTCTTTCCTGGATATTTTTCCATTAACGGCTCTGCAGTCTTGGTGGCATACTCACCAAATTCGCTGCCTTTACTTTTTTTCTAGTTCATAATATTTAAAATAACACCCAATCTTTTGATAATTTCATCATCCACTCCAGTTATTTCTGATGTAATTTTGTTTTCTGCAAAAAGTTTTCGTGATGAGTTTCCATCGTTTGAGTTACCATATCCATATTTGGGGCGGTCGACTATCAGTTCAAGTCTATTAAAGATATCGTTTTGAATTTTGCTTTTCCTGATATTTTGTTTTTCTTTGTCTGGTGTGTTGTCGATTTTCAAAATAAACTCCATGCATCTAATTCTGGCATGCAATGGTGAAATACCATATTCCAGATTTCCCTCTTCAATTAAGGAATTATCCAAATTTTGGAAATATTCAGGCAAATATAATGTAGTTACATTAAATGTTTTTTAGTCGGTACCTAATAATGTAAAAGGAAAGGTTACATCCCTATACGTATGTTTTCGGTTCAACTACCTAAACATGCAAAGAATTTGCATTTGTCTTAATAATAATTAATTATGCTTTTTTGAAATGTCACAGGTAGGTGCATTTTTATTGTCAAGTGAAAATATAAGCAAACAGCTCTTAATTTTGTGGATGCATCTACTGCGTGTTTTTCTTCTTCTTCTTTTACCTGTGGTAGCATTTTTTTGAGTTGGGTTTCTGCATTTCTAGTGGCCTTACAGCCACAGCTGGATTAAGGCGGAGATAAAACTTATAGAGTTGGTAAATAAATTGAAAATAAACGTATTTATGTTAAAACAAAAAAATATAAAAATATATAATCTGAAATATTTTCTTCCAAAGTTGAAAAAGTGGTCCAAATATAGTGGTTCAGGTAAACGGAAATATTTAAAAAACTAGAAAAGATACTAATTCTCTTTTATGTTTAAATCTTATATACCTTTTCATAGAATCCAAGAAAATAGGGATTGGTCGCGTAGTTTTTTTACAAAACGATCTTAAAAGCGCACTTTTTATTAAAAAAATGCAGATTTTTTTCAAAGTTGAAAATATACTACACTTTGAGCGGCTGTAGCAACTAAACTATTTATCCCAGTTGAATAAAATTTTAATTTTCTTGATCCCTTGGAAATTCTAAATCAGATGCATGTATTACTTTTACAAAATGATTTAATCGCAAAATCGATTTTTGCAACGCTTTTGCGGCTGCCGTGCCACTGTGCGTCGCTTTGCCGCCATCGCGCTTGACCACCTCGTGTGTTGTTGTTGTCTGGTTTGCAGCCAGACGCTCGAATAGTTGTTGTTGTTCTAGCACATTTATAATTGCGCTGTTGTCTTGATGAAGCCCGTTGCTCTCATCCCTTTTGTTTGTTGTTGCTGCTGTGTTTTGTACAGAGCCATTTTTCTTGAAGTATTTCTCCTCATAGATTTCATTGTCGCCCCCGGATCCACATACCCATCCACTTCGTCGAGAATAGCAATGGAGTCGCCAAGTTTCTCAAACTCCTTCCAAATGATTTGTAGTTGATCCATCCGAGAGGTGACTTCCGCCTGTATAGTTCCATAGCAAACAATTACCACTGAATATTAAGCACAAAATTCGATTCCTTGTATTCACTGATCCGGCTTGGAGGACCAACAAAATAAGCCGGAGCCGTGCAGTGGACTGTATTAAAAAATTGTGTGTTGCTCGAACCAATGTCACTTTAATATCAATTGTGTTGTTACAAGAATGGTGATGGTTAGTATGTCGATAACATTTGCTCTTAAAACTATCGATTAGTAAAACTTGCAAAGAAACAAACAAAAAAGATGGCGTCGTTAAAGTCGGGCGCAGAAGACTTTGCGATACCCTGTACCACCACATTGCAATTAACTCCGACACATTGCTTATAACCTCCAAAAGATATTTTATTCGGCAAATTTGGTTACGATGTTTTCATAAAAAAAAAAAGAAATCAGTAGAATTTTGCACCAAAAATTTTTTTGACCGATCGGTCATATGGGGACTATATGATATAGTCAACCGATTATGATCAAATTTAGTACACTGATTGAGAACAATAAAAGACTTCCGACTGTCAAATTTGGTTCCGATATCTTCAAAACCAAACGAAACACAACGAATTTAGTAAGAACAGCGTTTTTTTGACCGATCGTTCCTATGGAAGCTATATGATATAGTCAACCGATTTTGATCAAACTTAGTGCAGTGCTTGGATACTCTAAAAAACTTCTTAATGCCAAATTTGCTAACAATATCTTTACAAACAAACGAAAGGCAACGAATTTTGTACAAAAAACGATTTTTTGACCGATTGGTCCTATGGGAGCTATATGATATAGTCAATCGATTTTGATCAAATTTGGAACAGTGCTTGGAAACTCTAAAAAAACTTTTTAATGCAAAATTTGGTTACGGTATCTTCACAAAATAAACAAATCACAACGAATTTCGCACAAAACACGTTTTTTTTTGACGGATTGGGCCTATGGCAACTATATGATATAGTCAACCGATTTTGATCGAATTTACTACAGTGCTTGGGTACTCTAAAAAACTTCCTCATCCCAAATTTGGTTACGGTATCTTCACAAACGAATTTTGTAAAAAAAGCGTTTTTTTGACCGATTGGTCCTATGGGATCTATATGATATAGTCAATCGATTTTGATCAAATTTGGAACAGTGCTTGGGAACTCTAATAAAATTCTTAATGCCAAATTTGGTTGCGGTATCTTCACAAACAAACGAATCACAACGAATTTCGCACAAAACACGTTTTTTTGACCGATTGGTCCTATGGGAGCTATATGATATGGTCAACCGATTTTGATAAAATTCGGTACAGTGTTTGAGAACTCTAAGAAACTTTTTAACGCCAAATTTGGTTACAATATCTTTACAAACAAACGAAACACAACGAATTTTGTACAAAAACATTTTTTCGACCGATCGATCCTATGGGAGCTATATGATATAGCCAACCGATTTTAATAAAATTTGGTACAGTGCTGGGGGTCTCTAAAAAACTTCCGGTTGCCAAATTTGGTTATGATATCTTCATAAACAAACGAATTATCCATCTAAGACTTTTGCTTTTTTTCGAGGTCCTCTGAAACACCCCTATGGGAGCTATATAATGTAATCCCGATATCAAATAAATAAAATAAACTTGTCTCCTATGGATTAATAAGGGATCTTATCTGAAAGTTTGGTCGCTCTAGCTCTTATCATCTCTGAGATCTAGGCGTTCATACGGACAGACGAACATTCTTTCCTTGATTTGTAATAATGCAGGCCTTATATCTTTAATCGGCTTCTTTATATCGGCTACTGTAGACCTGATTATTTCCGAAGATTCTTTGGCGTATTTGAACAATATCGGACGACAATAGTGAACAGATGAAGGGCGCGGGTTTTTCCAATATTCCAATGTACTCTTTTTAGTCGTAGAGGGACAACAGAAGCCAAGAACATGTTTGCATCATCTGTGGCTATTGGTTGTTTGTATGCACTTTGGCCAGAAGATCCATCGCAGCCCCATTTGCTGATTAAAGTGACACTTCATTTTCTGGCAACTTTCAATGAGACGTTTTGCAGTGTGGTCCATTAGATCTTGAAGTTTAATCTCTGCTGACGGACACTACAGTGGGTTGTGGGACTGCGCTCTGTTTAGCCGATCCAATTTTATTGTATCCAGGAAGAATATTTACATTATGTCGGACTAAAGAATCCCGCAATATTATATGTTTTCCCTTGGACAGATTCAAATTCATTCATCATCCTTCCTATACTTTATTGATGGAGCCTCCGATAGATGATCCGTGGCTCTTTCTACTAGAAAGTTTCTAGTAAAATTTGAACACTCGTTCAAACATTTTGTAGGTCTTCCTCTGTTTCGGTGCGTAGACGTCTGAGGTTCTTCTGAGAAATTTTCAATAAGGGTTAATCTTTTTAGCCAGTTTTCGTGTTGCAAAACAAAATTTCCTTGTCAGCGATGAGAGTTTTGCCACTTTGTTTTTATTTTGGCATAAAATACTTATACTTATATTTTATAATTTTGGTCATGTGTTGCAAAAATGATGAACGAAGTATAAGTAGCATAGGATTTGAACTTTCGCAAATTTTTACCCATTTTACATGGACAGGGAGATTCTTTATACTTTTGGTCATGTGTTGCAAAAAATGATGAACAAAGTATGAATAGTATAAGGATTTGAACCTTCGCAAATTTCTATCCATTTTACATGGACAGGAAGATTCTTTATACTTTTGGTCATGTGTTGCAAAAATTATGAACGAAGTATAAGTAGCATAGGATTTGAACTTTCGCAAGTTTTTACCCATTTTACATGGACAGGGAGATTCTTTATACTTTTGGTCATGTGATGCAAAAATGATGAACGAAATATAAGTAGCATAGGATTTGAACTTTCGCAAATTTTTACCCATTTTACATGGACAGGGAGATTCTTTATACTTTTGGTCATGTGTTGCAAGAAATGATGAACAAAGTATGAATAGCATAGGATTTGAACTTTCGCAAATTTTTACCCATTTTACATGGACAGGGAGATTCTTTATACTTTTGGTCATGTGTTGCAAAAATGATGAACAAAGTATAAGTAGCATAGGATTTGAACTTTCGCAAATTTTTACCCATTTTACATGGACAGGGAGATTCTTTATACTTTTGGTCATGTGTTGCAAAAATTATGAACTAAATTTGCATCGATTTTTGGTATATTGAGATCACGCTCTAAGGTGGTGTTCCGAACAAACCAAGGAGCACCAGTAATTGTCCTTAAGGTCTTCGCTTGCAGAATTCTTATTTTGTTCAGGTGGGTCTTAGCCGTACATCCCCCGATTTGGATGGCGGGTGTGATAACGGCCTTGTAGAGCGGGACTTTGCTGCGAAGGGGAAGTTTGCTTTTGGCGTTAATAAGCCAGTGGAGCTTTTTCGGTTTTTGTTGGCATTTCGAGACAGTTGCTTTTACGTGAGGTCCCCATGACTGATTTACTTTCATTAATGGTTATATTCCACTTTTTTGCGAAATTCTCTGAAGCTTGGAGGTAAATTTGTAGTTGTTCAGACACAGCATTGTTACACACGGATGACGAGAGAATTGCTGTGTCGTCAGCATAAGTTGCAACTAGAAAGTTCATCGGGTCGATATTCATTTCGGTGTTGGGCAGTGGCATGTCATGTGTAAATAAGGTGTAAAAAATCGGCCAAAGGACGCTGCCTTGGGGAACATCTGATCCGACCATTCTAATTTCCGAAGAATCATCTCTAATGGATACAGTAAATGTTCTTTGACTAAGAAATGAATGGACGACTATATACTGTGGGGCGGGTAAGAGTAATTTCAACTTATATAGGAGTCCGTCATGCCAGACGTCAAATGATTGTTTGACGTCCTGAAACACTGCTGTGCAATATTGTTTTGTCTCGAATGCAATCAGAATATGGTGAGTAACTCTATGAGTTGTTCTGGATTTTCGTGCTGTTGTGGATAAAAGTGTGGTCTGTTCCACATGCCCAGAATCAGGGGTCGCATATACCATTATAGGGTAATATTTCGCTCGTTCTCGTTCTTTTTTGATAAATGATATGACATTTATTTTATTTATTTATTTATTTATTTGAGGGGTACAACTACGAACAGTTGACATTAGATTATAAAAAGTACATATAATTTATTTAGAAAAGAAAGTAGAGCGAGGAAATTGATATGAACTAATCCGCGTCTCTAGCCCGATGGGTGAACTTTTTAATGATATGCACCTACTCACATCAAGAACTGGCCAGAAACTTGGATTTACAATATTAAAGTTGAAAAAAGGAAGCAAGATAAAAATTAAACATTATATCGCAAAAAGAGCCAATGGGTCACCATTGACCAAGTGGGTGACTCATAATATAGGATTGGTCAAGGATGCTCGAAGTGGCAAGTCAAGGTGACTTAAGATAGAAGAAGTGATAGATTGAATAGACCGTTCGAAAGAGAGGAAATTGTAAAAGTTATTATAGTTAGAGCATAAGACACGGAAAGGGTCGTGCAAAGCATAATTAGATCTACAAAATTGTAAGGCTAAGGGTCGAAAATTACGAGTTACTCTGGATGGTATGACCAAAGTAACTTTGCTAAGGAGTACATTGGAATCGATAAGACCGAGTAACAGTTTATGCAAGAATAACACGCCGTGGCATGTTCTGCGATGGTTTAAGGAAGGCAATTTTATAAGGCGAAGTCTATCAGAATATGGCGGCAGTCGGATATTTGGGTCCCAGTTTAAGCCACGAAGTGCAAAAAGGAGAAATTGCTTTTGTACGGACTCAATCATGTCCTGATAAAGGTGGTATTGAGGGCTCCAAACGCAGGAACAATATTCCAAAATTGGACGGACGAGAGAAATATAAAGAAGTTTGGTTGTGTAAGGGTCGTTAAACTCTTTAGACCAACGCTTAATAAAAGCAAGAACACCTCTAGCCTTATTCACGATGTTGCAAATATGGTTATTAAATTTAAGGTTATGATCAAACAAAACACCAAGGTCAGACACACTCTTGATGCGTTCTAAGGTAGAAGATTCTAAAGAGTAAGTAGCCAAATAAGGAGCAGAACGATAAAATGTCATAACGTTACATTTTGTCTTGTTGAGAAAGAGTTGGTTGATATTGCACCAAGATTGCATGCTATCAAAATCTTGCTGAAGAAGTAAGTAATTATTATTATCGGAGTAGGACATACAGAGTTTAACATCATCCGCATACATAAGAATGTGAGAAGATGAGATTACCTGAGGGAGATCATTTAAAAATAAGTTAAAAAGAAGAGGGCCTAGATGGCTACCTTGAGGTACCCCTGACGTGACCATAATTTCTGTAGATTCGCAGCCTTTAAAAACTACCTTCTGGACTCGGTTGGATAAATAGGACGATATCCAATTTAAAAGACAAGACGGAAACCCCAGACGAGACAGTTTAACAAGTAGAAGACTATGGTTTACCGAGTCAAATGCTTTGCTAAAGTCAGTATAAATGACATCAGTTTGTTTTTTTTCCGTAAAACCAAGATTAATAAGAGACGAAAGTTCTAAAAGGTTAGTAGAAGTAGACCGACGTTTTACAAACCCATGTTGGGAATCCGACATTAAAGAACGACAGTAGTGTTGCAATTGTGAAGTTACAATCCTTTCAAAAACTTTTGGAATTGATGAAAGCTTGGCAATACCGCGGTAGTTCTCAATGTTGGACTTGGAACCTTTTTTGTGAATAGGGATAATAAAGGATTCATTCCAGATGGCCGGAAGATAAGAATATTTTAATGAAGTGCGGAAAAGAACAGATAATGGTGTAAAAGAGAGTGAGCACAATGCTTTAAGACGCAACTAGGTATGGCATCGGGGCCAGGGGAGAAGGATGATTTAATGGACAGTAGGGATTGTAAAACGTCGGTTTCAAAGATTTCTGGATAAGGAATAAGATTTGAATGTGGTAGGTTATAGGGATAGTTAAGGTCAATGCAATTAGGGTTGACAGAATATGTAGTTTGAAAAAATTTCGCAAACAGGTCGGCGATTTCAGAATTATTAGTAGAGCTTTCATTTTTGAAATATAGCGATGAAGGAAATAAGGAAGATTTACGTTTAGAATTAACAAAAGAAAAAAATTTTTTAGGATCACTACAGAAGTTTAGCCGACAGCGGGAAAGATAATTATTGTAGCAAATTCTGTTAAGAAGGACGAACTTGCTGCGTAAAATAGAAAACTTATAAAAGTCGTCAGGCGATCCAGATTTCTTAAATTTTTTGTAACAGGAAGACTTGCGATTTTTTAAAGAGGACAGACTAGTAGTAAACCAAGGCGGCTTTAAAGAAGGAGCCGGGACAGAATAAGGGACAAAGAGATCAAAAGCAGCGTATAAAACCCGATAGAAATTGGAAATGGATAAGTCAAGGTCATTAGTGGTCAACAAAGGCAACCAGTTAACTTCTGACAAAAATTTATTAAGACCGGCAAAATTAGACTTGCGAAAGCAGCGATACCGAGGAGCGTGAGCATGTGGCTGATTTCGGTACAGACCATTAAATTTTAAAGAGATTTGTAATGTCGGATGGTACGGATCCTCGGGTACAGAGAGCGGACAGATCCTAGAAATTTCAAAATCAGAATTATCATTGACAAAAACGAGGTCAAGCATTCTATTTGAGCAATTATGTATAAAATTTATTTGGCTGAGAGATATATCAATCAGTCCTGTAACAAACTCATGATTACCAGATGGAAAAAGAAAACTAGAATTGACTGAACTAAGCCAAGATAATGTAGGCAGATTAAAGTCGCCTAAGACAACAATTTGATCCCGAGTACCAACAGAATCAGCCACCATACGAATGGCAGTGAGATGATTCTGATATACACTCAAGTCGGAGCAAGGAGGTATATAGGAACAAGTAAAATAGATATAGGAATTATTGAAAAACACTTTTACCGCAATGAACTCAATGCCTATTGGAAAATTTAGAGATAGTAAATGAGATTCTAAGGCTACATTAACAGCAATGAGTACACCACCACCACGACCGGGAGACCGGTCAAGCCTGTAGGTTACATAGGAGCTAACAAAGATCTCAAAATCATAGACAGACGCATTAAGCCAGGTTTCAGAGAAAGCAATAATATCAGAATCGAAATTTACGCTATTGGTGAAAAGTCTACTAAGTTTAGAGAGGAGACCACGAACATTCTGATATTGAATGGTAAGAACAGAATTTAGTTTTTTGAAGCTGTGTTAACTACACTTATAGAGGAAGCTACATTAGATGCTAAAGTCTTTTTAGGTTTTCTAATAAACTCATGCACTAAAGTATGAGTAGGCCAGAATGAAGGATTAAGTATAGCAGAAAAGAGAGAATCAGGGACACTAATCTTAAACGAAGAGATATCGCGCTTATACTTAAAATTGAACTTAAATACTTCAATTTCATTTGGAGAAATATTAAGCTTCTGGCAAACGAATTGATTAATGCAATTTACAGTTGCCGATGGCATTAGCCTGGAGACGAAGATTGTCTTTTTAGGAGCCACTCCTACCAATGAGTCCGAGGGGTCAGCAGTTGACGGGGCGGAAGGTATAGGGACTCCACTCAAAATGATGACAGAGGACGGCGCATCAGTCACGCTGTTAGTGGCGCAGTTCACAGTGGCAGACTCGACGGTAGGAGCTGTAGAAGCTACAGTCAAACTAGCGCTAGTGTCAACAGCAACAGCACTAGCCGTGTCACTAGCAGCGGCTGAAGGAACTGGTATAGGTGTAGCAAACGAAATAAGCTGCGACGGACGGGGAGTTATCGGCGAGTCCAGCACTGTAGGGTTAGAATTAATTAAAGTTGGTTCAATGGCTGGTAGATTTGCCTTTTTGCGCTTAGGTGAAACTCTCATAAGCTGCAAATTGCCAAACATACTTGAAATTGAAGAAAACTTATCTTGAAGAGAACGAAAATCCTTATAAAGGTCATCGAATCCCAGTTTTGTCTGGCGCATAAAGGCTTTCATCTCAACTTCAGCGGAACGACAAGTTGGGCAGGTCCAGTTTAGGCCTTTGCCCTCACGTATAAAGTCGAAGACACGGCCGGTCAGACCGGCACATTTTAAATGAGCCATGTTGTCGCACATCCAGCATGCAACACAGGCTTCGGTTTGTATACCACTCCATTGACAAGATGGGTAACAACAAATCTTTAGGTCACTCATGGCGATGATTGTTTACAAAAGATGCAGCAGACAGACAGTGTATATGAGTCTGACGGTGTATAAGCGACCCAAAGCTTATAAACACAGCAGTTATTCAGCAACAACAAATACGTATGCTCAAAGCAACGAAGAGATGCACGCAACAACAAGAAAGCGTTGGTGAGCGCAGCACAAAGAAGAATACGCAAAGCGCCGCACGAAATAAAAGCTCGCACTGAGGAACAAGCAACAACAACAAAAACTAAGCTGAGCGGCTAGGCTGAGCTTAAAATGCAAACAAAAATTGAGCAGCAACAACAAATTGCACTGTTTAGAATTTAAGCAAAATGTTTTAGCAATTAAATTAACACTGTTGCAGTTATTTTAAGTTTGTCACTTTAATTAAATGGACCACCACTAAGTTATAAGTCGCTTGCGAACAAAGATCGGTTAAAATTCGTAGGTTTTTTTAAAAAATAAAAAGTAACCGGAGCGCGGTAGAAACACGACCAACAGAACAAAAGAGCAAAAGCTTTTTGTTCTTGCTTGGCACATAGCTCAATAAACTCATTTTGAGTTTCAGCGGAAGGGTAATGCATTTGCAAACGCTTATGTGACTGCTGGGAAAACTTCACTTTCAATATATGTGAGCGGATCACTGGATCATAGCGACTAATCAATTCTAGTATTCCTGGAAAATTCCCATTATTTTCCTCACCAATGAATGATACAAATGACTATTTTCTCATAACGCTAATCCTCTTTCTCCAAGGAATAAGATCATATCTAAAATGCGAGTTAGGATTTCGTGCCATTTCCTAATCTCCTTCGCCATCTGCGCATGGACTAACATAGTAGAATGATTCCGGGAGCGTCGTTTAAACATTGAGGGAACGTTCAGCAAGGTCACGTTCTAATCGTTCACGAAGAGATGAACGAGATGAAAGCAATGAAAATGTGATAGCAACGCGACGCGAAATTGAAATTCAGCGTCCAGTTACTGGAAGAACAAAGCTACTCAATATTGCTTTCCATTATAGTAGTCGAGATGGGTACAGTTCGCATAGATCTGTATTATTGGACCAATGAATATTATTTGTGTGCATCGTGGTGCATTTAAGATCACAAATGAAACACCTGGATTGTGTTGCATAAAAGGAAAAGAGGTTTTGCCACAATTCAATGCTCTAACTGAATTTTTGCGTAATTTGGTATTTGGCACATTACACTAGTCGACAAATTTAACACTCTTTTTTCTCCAGAGATGAAACATTACCCTAACATAAAATATAAGTCTCATCTCTGGAGATTTTTCATCGTCAACTAGTGTTATTTGAGTCGAGACATTTTTTGGATAAGATTCAAAAATACAATAGCTTTTTCCAAATGACATCTTTTGGAGCAACGAATGTAATAAGATATCATTTTATGCCCTAATTCAAGGCAATTCATCAAATTGTTTGCAGAAAACTGTAATGATTCATTCTTCATGTGAAATGCAGATTCAAGACCAGATTTAACATAGAGCTGGGGCATGGTTACCAAGTCCGGATTCCGATTGTGAATTTCTCCAGATTAATTTCATCATTCAAATTCTCAAGATGAAACCAATCATCGTTGTGAAATTATTTCAACTGTAAGGAAAAGTACTGTTGATGAATTGCAACAATTATTACATGAAGAGAATGAATTGGTGAAATTGTTTAAAGTAGCATTATAAAGAATGCCATCGGATGAGCATAAAATAGCTTTCGCTATTACAATAAACAAGGCGCGAGGTCAATCAATGGAAAGTGGTATAAATATTAGAAGAACCTGCATTTTCACACTGTCAATTATATGTTGGTTGTTCCCCCTTATTCTTTTTAGCCAAAGATTGGAAAACTAAAAATGTACTTAGTTTATAAGAAAGCTCTACAATAAAATGAGAGATTTTTTGAAATAACAAATGACTATTTATTTAATTCTGTAAAATGAGTGCGCAACTAATACTTTGAGTTCAACGAGAATTCGTGCTTTTCAGCGTATTCTGTAACTGTAAGCACCTCGAAATATCCTGCTGGACAAATCACATTATATAAATGTAAAAATTTGGCAATTGAAAAAAAAGAAATACACGGAAAATCGTTTTCGTGTAAATATCAATTTTTGCCGAGAAAAAATTGCATTTCTCTCTGTCTTTGATCACGACCCAGCAACGCGGGCACGGGAACGATATAATGCATAAGCCAGAAAGAACATACGAACATATTCCAGTTGCGAATAAAATTTTAAATTAAATTTTAAACATTTTTTTTGTGTACGACTTATGCGAGATAAAAGGGCTCAAACATATGTTAAAATCAGTTTTTCGTCGGAGTTGGCAGCGCTAACACGTGTGCAGATGAGAAAATTTTCTTCACGTGTCAAAAGTCTAATTATGCATTAAATAACTCTATGGACAAGTCCAATTTGTTGGCAATATTTATTTTAACGTTAAACACAAGTGTTTATGTGATTGCAAACAGTTTTATAAACTTAAATACAAAAAAAAAAACAAAAAAGAAATTGTAGTTGCATCATCGTGACAGTGCAAAATTACTGAGACTCCGCTGGCGCTATATTTCCTTGTGCAGTGTGTACACACCGTTCGTGTGTGGTACGCATTGTTTCGTAATAAAGGTGTACACATTGTTAAGTAAGAACTGAACAACAAAACCAATTAAACCAGACATAAGTATACACTGCATCAAAATTAAGCGACAGCACAAGCGAACTAAATAAAAAAAAATTCGAATTCTTCACGTATAAAACGAGGCAAACCAAACCATTTAAGGCTGTACTGTAACTGGCTTAGACAAACAGAGTAATGACGACCTTAAGAACAAATTTTTCAGTGTAAATCTAGTCTATGGAATTGTCTTTATATGAGTTCATATATGTTTCTAATTTTTGTAAATTTATTCAAATAAAAACGAATAATTTCAACTAGTTACCAAACCATTTCGTAACTGGAAGAATGCAAGGGAAGCTTTTTCGACTCGCGCAGAAAATGATTACCATCAAGAAGCAGTGGCAGGCATTGAAAGGTTACGAGACATACAACATGGAGTCTTGAAAGGAATCGACGTTCTGCTTAATAACCAAAAAGAAGTTGTGAAAAGCGGCTGTGAAAAATTTAAGCCCATCGTTGGTGCTATTGCCTTGTGTGAACGACAAGGAATCGCTCTTAGAGGCCACAGAGACGATTGACCTTTACTTCGCTTAACCAATGAAGAAAGTAATGATGAAAAGTACGAGAACGATGGAAATTTTCGGGCTATTTTACGCTATCGTGCTGAAATCGATGATGATCAGCCTTATTTCTTCAGAAAAAAATGCAACACATATTAGCAAAACCACCAAGATTGAAATAATCGAGGTGTGTCACAATTTGATTCGGAATAAAATTGTTCAAAACGTCAACAACGCTAAAGGATTCGCAGTTTTAGCAGATGGTACCACTGACGCTGCTGGTATCGATCAGTTCTCGATTTTTGTCCGATATGTAGACCCTTCCACATCAAAACTTCGTGAGCATTTTTTGGTATATATGGAAGTGAAAGACGTTTCTAGGCAAGGTCTAGCCAACACTATCAAGACATATCTCTTAGACGCAGGTCTAAATTGCTCGTACTTGTACGGCCAAGGGTACGATGGAGCTACAGCAATGAGCGGCGAGTTTCATGGAGCTCAAGCATATGTACAATCTGATTTTGCCTTGGCCATTTATGTGCATTATGCAGTACACTGTTACAACTTGGTTGTAAATGCAGCTTGTGATGTAGCTGGTATAAAGAACGCATTGGGGACTGTTGGATCGATACATGCATTTTTTCGATGGACTACAAATTGAAAGCCGCAAAGAAAAAGTGAAAGGTGTCTGTTCAACGAGATGGGCTCAATCATACGATGCAGTAGCGACATTCATCGAACTCCAACCAGCTATCTTTGAAGGTCTTGAAGAAATTCAAAAATGGAAAAACGATAAAGCTGCAACACAAGTTCCCAATTGCTGGCTGCTATTTCTTCTGCGGCATTCCAAATGTCTTGTTACATAATGAAGTCAGTGCATTCCATCGATTTGCCATTAAGTAAGCAATTACAATCAGAAACACAAGATTTGATTGAAGCCACAAAGCTTGTAGATGATGCAATGCAGGAATTTCAAGAGATGCGCCAATACTCAGATGATTACTTTCATGAAGTTTGTGAAGATGTTCAAAAGGTGTGTACACAATACGACATCGTTGCTGAATCTGTCGAGGATTACTACAGAATCGCATTTTACATCCCATTCATCGATACATACATAAATCACCTTCGAAGTTGTCTTACAAAACACAAATTATTTTCGAAAATTTTGGTACCTTGTTCCCAAAAAATGATTTCGATGTTGATAAGTGCAAGGGATGATACGAGTTTTATTCTACGGTTCTTGACTGTTCTGAAAATGGGTTCGTATCAGAAGTCAAGATGTGGATAAGGCGAGTTGGAGATCGGAAGATAAAAAATGTTTTTGAAGCACTTGACATAAGGATAATTTTCATATAACTACATTTTAATACGTTTATAAGTTAACTTACATGTCGATTTTTTTCAGTTGGTTAATCACGATGCTTTTCCAAACGTGACTACAATGCTTCGTATTCTAGCAGTCTTACCAGTTTCAACTGCGAAGTGCAATTGAATATTCATTACGATATTCCACTTACTCTTTATGAAATACTTGATGAATTTTTCAAAAAACCTCGCAGATTGTAACAGGCGTTAAATTGTGATGATATAGTAGGATTCTTATTCGACATCGAGACTATTATATTGTATGTAAAATTCCAAATGTGTTTATTAGAAGCAAATATGCCTATAAAAACCTTTTCCCAACTTGAAAAAGTATTAGGCCTGGCTGGCCTTTTGTTGAGAAACTATTTCCATTTCTCATATGGAACATCATGCGAATTATTTTAGATCAATTGATCTGCCGGGTTCGATTTCAGTTTTGGGATTAATTTGGCCGAGTTAGGTTCGGTTTTTTGGGGGGTTTGAACCCCAAAAACCCCCCGTAAATCCGCCAGTGCTTCCACCAATCCAACATGTCCCAGCCGCTCATCGTATGTCACTATCTTACAAAAACGTAATGGACAGGGTAAGCGTAGCCCAAACTGCAGCAACAATACAATTGCCAGCAGCGCCAACTACCATAGCTACAACTGTGGCAATGCAAATTATAACAGCAACTTCCCGATGATCAACCGCCTATCCATGACGTCCACCACCGCTACAAACGGAAATTAATGCGCTCATGAACGAGCTCTTAAATAAGCTAAGCCGCTGCACAAGCAATAGCGAACAATTTAACACAATAACTAAGATAGCACTTAAATATGTATACTCTAGTAAATAATATAACTAACTTAAATATCATGGCATGGAATGCGCGTTTTATTCCATGAAACCTATTTCTATCGGAATAAAAGTTTTTGTAAGCACGGCAAGTGACTGAGATTCTGTTCTCTGCGAACTAAATAAACAAAAATTCGAATTCTTCACGTATGAAACATGGCAAACCAAACCATTTAAGGCTGTACTTTCTGGCTTGGACAAACAGAGTAATGACGACGTTAAGAACATCCTCATTGACTTCGGACTCAAGTGCACCAGTGTGAAGACAATTGAAAAGACAACCCGGGCCGGTTACAAGTTGCTCTTGTACGTGGTCTACTTCCAAAATGGTACAATTAAACTCAATAAATTATGTAAAGAATTTTTAACAATTCAACACACTAGAGTTGATTGGGAGTTTAAGACCAAAGCGGTTAATTAATCAAGTCACACAATGTCACAATTGCCAACTATTCGGTCACGGCTCAAGTAAGGGTAATGTTAAAACTCTCTGCTCGCTCTGGACCTCATAAAACAGGCGATTGCTCAAACTCAGGCACATTTGTCTGCGCAAACTGCAAAGGTCAGCACCCTTCCACCGATCCAACATGCCCTTGCCGCTCATCGTATTTCACTATGTTACGAAAACGTAATGGACAGGGTAAGCGTAGCCCAAACTGCAGCAACAACACAATTGCCAGCAGCATAGGCATTGAGATCATTACAAACAGAGAAAATACCTTTTAAATCTTCTCTGCTTATTTCCCAGGTTCATCTGCAAAATGTTTATCGAATTCTTTCACCCACTTAAATGATGCTAAGCACACAAAATAACTATTTAAATTAGACCTTTTTAAAATTCACAAGGTTAGGTTAGGTTAGGTTATGGCGGCAGCTGGCTTAAAAAACCAGCACACATAGGCCTAGATTGGCCCGTTGTGATACCGCTTAGGATCTTAATTTAAAACCCCCCTCTCCCGATGAATGTTCTTAAATGGAATCCCAGCCTGTTGCTGCGATATAGCTTGCAATCATTCTCGGACTGATGGGACCTAGCTCTTCTAGGTTATTGAGGAAATAATTTCCAAGATACTTCTTCCTGCGTCTACATAGAGCTACACAGAAACAGAAGAAGTGCTCTACTGTTTCTACTTCTTCCTCGTCTCTACAGCTTCTGCAGAAATCGTTGCTCGGAGCATTCATTCTGGCCGCGTGTGCTCCGACAAGCCAATGACCGGTAATCGCTCTAACAACTGCCGAACACTGTGAGCGGTTGAGTTCACAGAGTCTGGCGGAACGTTTTGGGTCAATTTTAGGACATGTTTGGCGACTGATTCTACAGTGGGATGTGTTTTCCCACTCTGTTGTGCCTGGGAACTGAATTTTTCCCTTGTGTGTAGCTTAAAAGTAGCATACGAATATCCTCCTTATTCGGGAGAAGGGAAATGGTCGTGCCATGTCTGGCTAATTCGTCTGCTATTTCGTTGCCTATTATATTCTGGTGCCCTGGCACCCAAATTAGGCTTACAGCAAACTGCTGTGCCATCTCTTGAATAGATTTGTGGCAGTTGTTGACTGTCAATGAGTTGGAAGACAACGCTCGTAGTGACTTTATGGCTGCCTGACTGTCGGAGTATATATTTATTTCCCCGGCTTCCAGGACAGCGTTACGTAAGCAGATAAGAGCCTCGTTTATGGCGAGGATCTCCGCCTAAAAGACGCTGCAGTGGTCCGGAAGTCGAAAAGACTGCCGGATGTTTAGTTGCTCCGAGAAGACCCCGCCCCCAAACTGGTTGTTGAGCTTGGAGCCATCTGTGAAGAAATTTATGCGGTCGCTTTGACAAGGTTGACTTACCACCCACGATTCCCTAGAGGGAACGGAGGTTGTAAATAGAGTTGAGGAATGCTCTAATGGTATACAATAATCCGTGACTGACACGTTTGTGTCTTCTTTTAAGATGGACGAGTGTCCATATCTCAAGACTACCCAGCAATTGGCATCCTTGAGGCGCCTCGCTGTTAAGGTGGCAGTTTCTTTTGCCATCAAAAGGATGGGATGTATGTTAGTGATGGCATTAAGCGCTTCACTAGAGGTAGTTCGTAGGGCACCGGTGATGCATAGTTGTGCCGTTCTTTGTACCTTGTTTTACTTTAAGTTTTGATTTTATTGTTAGGGCTGGCCACCAAGTGGATACCCCATATAGGAGTATAGGTCTAACTATGGCTGTATAGATCCATCTAACTACTTGGGGGGACATACCCCATTTGAGTCCTATTGTCCTCTTGCAGGCAAAGGGCGCTGTATTCGCTTTTTGCACTCTCTCTGCTATATTTAGATTCCAGCTTAATTTCTTATCTAGTACAAGCCCCAAGTATCTTGCACTGTTACTGAAAGATAAGATCGTATATTCTAGGTGGGGAAAGATTTGGGATCTTATACCTTCTCGAGAAGAGAATAAGTTCTGTTTTTTTCCGGGTTGACACTCAAACCGCTTTTGAGTGCCCAGAGTGACAGTTCCCTAAGTTTTACGGTCATACGGTCACAAAGGGATTGTGGGAATTTTCCATTCAGCATGATAACAACATCATCCGCATAGGCAACAACTTTACAGCCACCTCCTTCTATGCGACGTAACATCATGTTGAGAGCCATGTTCCATAGAAGAGGCGATAGCACCCCCCTTGAGGAGTGCCTCTACTTACGTACCTACAGAGAGAGATGTACCAAGTGAGGAAATCACCGTTCTGCCCAGTAGCAGCTGGCTGATTAGTCTCACTAGCCGGTCATCTACTTGTAGATACAGAAGTGCGTTAGTTATTGCCCTGGGATCAATGTTGTTGAAAGCACCCTCTATATCCAAGAAAGCAGCAATAGCATACTCCTTGTTATACAAGGATTTTTCTATGTTCGATATGACGGAATGAAGTGCCGTTTCCGTCGATTTACCCTTGCAGTAAGCGTGTTGCGACTCTGATAAAAACCCTGGGTTGATTGACGTTCTAAGGTATAGGCCTATCAACCTCTCCAAGGTCTTTAACAGAAACGACGACAGGCTTATGGGTCTGAGGTCTTTTGGGACTATATGCGATGCTTTACCCGCCTTGGGAATAAAGACCACTTTTGACGTTAGCCAAGAAGATGGGTTTTCGCTTAACGCAATAATATTGGTGAAGATAGCTTTTAGCCACGAGACTGCCAGATCCCCCTGCAACTGTGCTGGTATTAGCCCGTCGGGACCCGGAGATTTGTAAGGTTTAAAGCTATTTATAGCCCATTTGATGTTGGAGTCTGTTATTATGTCTTCCAACACATTAACCGTAAGGTAGGAGGAATTACACCTTGGAGTAACTATTGTACTGCCTGGAAAGTGTGTGTCCAGGAGTAACTTTAACGACTCCTCACTGGAATTTGTCCAGGAGCCATCTGGTTTCTTGAGGTAGCAAAGATTTGTGGGCGATTTTGACAGTATTTTGCGGAGTCTTGCGGCTTCTGATGAGGATTCGATTTCTGAGCAGAATCTCCTCCACTCATCCCGCTTTGCTCGCCTAACTGATTTTTTGTATTGAGCTAAACTTTGCTTGTATTCTGACCAACTTTGGTCACAGTTTAGTCTTTTGCCTTATTGAAAAGAGTCCTACAGCTTGACCTTAGCGCATCCATTTCAGGTTTCCACCATGGTGGTCTCCTTTTGCCTCTTGGCTTGCTTGTTGGACAAGATGACTTTAAAGATTTATTGCACCCTTCGGTGAAAGTTTTAATGAGATACTCAAGTTTCTCCTTACCCCGTAGAGTTATCTCAGGAAGGGTCGGAAGGGCTTCCGCCAGTTTTGTTTTGAAAGATTTCCAGTTTGTTCTGCGGGGATTATTGAACTTTACTGGGAATGGAGTAGAGAAAGATAATTTCGTCTCAATATATCTGTGGTCTGAGAAGGAGTGCTCTCTCGAGACTTCCCAACTTATGACATGGTCAAAAAGAAAATGTGAGACTAGGGTTAGGTCAGTGACCTCTTCTCTATCTCTGATAATGAAAGTGGGGTCATTTCCACGGTTACAAAATAATAGGTTTGTGGAGAGAAGATATTCAAAAAGTAACTCACCTCTCTCATTAGTGTTGGAGCTCCCCCATTGGCTGTGGTGAGCATTTGCGTCGCAACCAATCAGCAAGCCAGTGCCCAGATCGTCACTGTCCTTGACCAGATTTTGCAGTTTCTGACCCGGGAGTGGGTCCAGTATGTCATGGGCCATATAAGCCGACGCTATGCGTATCGGTTTGTTCTGTAACTCCAGACACACCGATGTAGTATCACCATCACTGTAATTATAGAGCAAAAATACACTAAGGTGCTTTTTTGCTAAAATGCAAGTACGGATTTGGGCTGCAAACAGCCTATATTGTGGTGTGGTAAGTCCGGACACCCTATTGGACACAATCCAGGGTTCCTGTACCAACACCAGGTCGACTTCGCCTCCAGCCAGGCGAAGCATTAAGGCAGCGGATGCTGCTTTACAATGGTGGAGGTTTATCTGCAAGACTGTCAGGGACATCTTGCGGTTTAACCTCCATCACTGTAATATCGGCGTCCGTGTCATCACTGATACTGTCGAGCCCTCGAATCAAGGACGCATCCAATAACACCGACTCGCAGTCCTCAACCTCGGGATCCTTCTCGGGCTCCTCAATCTCTGAGGCCAGAGTCTCCTCTAGTGCTTCATGGCACCCCGTCTGCTTAGCATCCGATTTGTATATCCGGATCTGCACCGAGCTAAAACCGAAGTTTAGCTCTCTGTGCTTCTCCTCAATCGGTGCAAGCGACTCTTTATTTAATATAAGCAGGATACGCCTCTTAGGAGTCTGCGTATCCTCCACTTTCACAACCCTCCAGTCCGAAGATGGAAGGTTGGGGTTGCATCTTTGCAACATTTTAAGGATCCTCTCCGGTTCCTTAAAGGATGCCGGAACCCACATTATGGCACGAGGTCTGCTCGGCACGTCCTTCCAATCTACAGCCACTAGATTGGCGCCCGGGTGGACCTCGCCCACTCTTGCTACGGCCGCTTTGAAAAGCTCTGCCGATCTTGCACCTTCACAGGCAATTATCTTGACGTTGCCCTGGTACCACCCGACATCTTTACAGATTGGTGGTGGGCCTGGGTGCGTCTCCAGAACTTCGAAGCAGTGGTCAGCCAGTGCTGCCTCCACCCACTTCCACTGGCCTCAAGGGATCTTTCCTTCTGGGTTTCCCTGGTCTAGGACACCCAGTAGGATTTTATCCTTGGCCATATCAGCGAAGCTCCTGTTCGCTACCACCTGCGCGTTCCCCCTTGCTCGTTTTGGAGCATTGGGAACCGAGAGTTCCGCTTCGGCTGTTTTGAGTCGTCTTTTGGCCTTTCGAGGACGAAATTTGTCAACACAGATTTTGCCCACTCCACCTTTTTCAGCCATTCGGCCGATGGTGTTGCAATATTGCTGGTCGCTTGACGTTTAAGGATCTGGGCAGCGTTTTTCTTATCCGCATACCTGTCCAGTTTGGCCTTGCTTGTGGAAGGCCGCTCTATTTCCCCCGCACCCGACCGGGTATTAGCTGCGCTTGTGGTAGCACCTTGCTGAATACCCAGGGTGACAGGAGCCTTCGAGCTGCCTCCCATCTTGCTTCGTACCAAAGGGCGATGGGGCACAGTTGCCTGCTTCGTTGGTGTGGAGCTGACTGTGGGTCCAGTGACCGCTGTCGTCGCCCCTTATTTGGACCTTCGGTCCTTTCCGGTTTTGAAAGAGTACCGGCCTCTTTTTGATTTTTGTTTTTTGAAATATTTAGAGACATATCTGGTCCCACGAGTAGCGGAGAAAGGGTGGTCCACCTGCGCAGAGATCCACAATACGCAGGTAAGGCTAGCTAATCCGGAGGGCGCCAGGTATCCGGATGCTCCGTTTGCGACTGGGCTATTTTTAAAAGGGGCCCCCAGCCAGGTTGATCATCGGCACGGGTCGCATGACACCTTGATCCAGCCCTTTTTACCTAATAGCCATGATAAAGGAGTGACAAACAAGCCACCAAGCTATAGAGAAGCTAAGTTGCAAGCAGCTAGCTCCAAATCTTAGCTGGTACCGCCCATAAAGGACACTGTAGTACCATTACCAGTCGGCACCCTCGTGGAGGGTTCAGCTATAGGATTTTTGCCGACCTAAAATTCACAAAATACAAGGTAATTTTTTTCTAGGTGGCGATTTAAATTGTCGAAATAGGCAATTGAACTGCCTAAGAGCAAATTGCTGGGGTAATACTCTGTCAGAGCTATCGGCAAAGGGCAAGTTTAGCATTTTATACTCGAGAGATCCGACATACATCCCCGCAAGCTACAAAGCAAGGCCATCAATGCTTGATCTAATATTATCGAACTTACCCAACCCCATCACCAAACCGAAGGTTCACAATGATCTATCATCAGATCATATGCCTATTACTTGTGAGCTCAAAGCTGACATTGTTCGCCAAACTGTTTCTAGATTTCAATTTTGTAAAGCTAATTGGAAACTATTTAGGCGCACCATTAATGAATTTCTAGAAAACAGACTTATACTTGACCCATATATAGCCCCCACAACAGGAGAAATAGACTCTATGGTTGATCATGCTACTAGTAGTATTTTAAGCGCCATCGAAACATCGATTCCCAAAAAGTTTTTCGCGGCATCTTAAATTCAAAAGAAAAACGAAACTAATAGCAAAAAGCTAGAAATAAAAAACAAGGTTGTTAAAAACTGAACCAAAAACATATAACATCAGCATTTATTTACTGGGCATATGGTAAAATAACAAAAGGCTACCAAACGCTGGACCACAACTCATAACTGGCGCAGTCGATTTACACTCCAGATCGGAGTTAGAACCTAAAGGATTTTAATGACCGTATTTTAATTGTAAGTTAAACAACAACAAATTATATGGAAGGGGTTTTATATATACAAATATAAAAAAAAAAAAGAACAACACCTAAGAGCATGGTGAAGGAAACAAGTGTATCTGTGAATATATATGTATGTACATGCATATGTACAAATTTGCACATAATCGTTATTGATTGCTTATTGCGACACATTGAAAATTAGCTAAAGATATAAATTTTTGCATTATGACGATAAAGAAATGATTGAATTTTTATATATAAAAAAAAAAACAACGGAAATTTATAGAAGTGTTTCGCCGATGTTTACCCTCCCTACGGCCGATGCTTTCGTTGTTCAGCCCAGCATGTTTAAGGGTTTCAAAATAAAATATTGTTGGAAATCATAGAAACAAGCATTAGGGTGAAACGACGTATCGCACCGGTCGTGATAGCATGTGGAGTTAGGGCCGGACACCGTCGGAAGACTTGTTGGACGCGAACTAAACGATTCGAAGAGGTCACTGAAACTTGTCGACCGTCGGTTACCGGCATTGAGATAGTATAATTAAATTGAAATGAAATAAAAGGTCCGTGTACCACAGCACAGTGCAACACAGCACAGTGCACCACAGCACAGTGCAAAAGCAGTGTTGGACGAGAACTAAACAGTTCGAAGGGGTCACTGAAACTTGTCGACCGTCGCACAGTGGCACGGCAGCCGCAAAAACGTTGCAAAAATCGATTTTGCGATGAAATCATTTTGTAAAAGTAAGACATGCATCTGATTTAGAATTTCCCGGGGATCAAGAAAATTAAAATTTTATTCAACTCGGATGAATAGTTTAGTTGCTACAGCCGCTAAAAGTGTAGTATATTTTCAACTTTGAAAAAAATCGGAGTTTTTTTAATAAAAGTGCGTGTTTAAGATCGTTTTGTAAAAAAACTACGCAACCAATCCCTATTTTCTTGGTTTCTATTAAAAGGTATATGAAATTTAAACATAACATGGAAAAAAATGACTTCGTATCTTTTTTGGTTTTTTCAATATTTCCGTTTACCTGAACCACTATATTTGGACCACTTTTTCAACTTTGGAAGAAAATATTTTTATTTAAATTGTTGCAATTTTCGCCGCGGCGTTACCAGCAGTTGTCACTAACAAGAGTCAGAACCAAAACTAAAGAATATTCCAGCAATACAAAACACGCGAGCATGCTGGACAACAAGTAACGGGGTTTGCCTAAAAAACAAAGAGACAAAACATGTTTTCCTTTGTCTTGCCAGCCTAAAAACAAAAAAATCTATTTAATTTCGGCTTCCGTGCCACTGTGCGTCGGTTACCGGCATTAAAATTAAAAAAAAAAATGGCGTACGTTAAAGTCGGGCGCAGACGACTTTGGGATACCCTGTACCACCACATTGCAATTAAGTCCGACACATTGCTTAAAACCTCCAAAAGATATTTTATTCGGCAAATTAAAAAAAAGAAATCAGTCGAATTTTGCACCAAACAATTTTTTTGACCGATCGGTCCTATGGGGACTATATGATATAGTCAACCGATTTTGATCAAATTTAGTACACTGATTGGGAACTATAAAAAACTTCCGACTGCCAAATTTGGTTCCGATATCTTCAAAACCAAACGAAACGCAATGAATTTTGTAAAAAAAGCGTTTTTTTGACCGACTGTTCCTATGGGAGCTATATAATATAGTCAACCGATTTTGATCAAATTTGCTACAGTGCTTGGGTACTCTAAAAGACTTCTTAATGCCAAATTTGCCAACAATATCTTTACAAACAAACGAAACGCAACGAATTTTGTACAAAAAACGATTTTTTGACCGATTGGTCCTATGGGAGCTATATGATATAGTCAACCGATTTTAATCAAATTCGGAACAGTGCTTGGGAGCTCTAAAAAACTTCTTAATGCCAAATTTGGTTACGGTATCTTCACAAACAAACGAATCACAACGAATTTTGCACAAAACACGTTTTTTTGACCGATTGGTCCTATGGGAGCTATATGATATAGTCATCCGATTTTGATCAAATTTGCTGCAGTGCTTGGGAACTCTAAAAAAACTTCTAAACGCCAAATTTGGTTACGATATCTTCACAAACAAACGAAACACAACGAATTTTGTACAAAAAAACATTTTTTCGACCGATCGATCCTATGGGAGCTATATGATATAGTCAACCGATTTTAATAAAATTTGGTACAGTGCTGGGGGTCTCTAAAAAACTTCCGGTTGCCAAATTTGGTTATGATATCTTCATAAACAAACGAATTATCCATCTAAAACTTTTGCTTTTTTTCGAGGTCCTCTGAAACACCCCTATGGGAGCTATATAATGTAACCCCGATATCAAAAAAATAAAATAAACTTGTCTCCTATGGATTAATAAGGGATCTTATCTGAAAGTTTGGTTGCTCTAGCTCTTACCATCTCTGAGATCTAGGCGTTCATACGGACAGACGGACAGACGGACATGGGTATATCGACTTCTCGAGTCACACTGATCATACTTTAGGTAACTTTGGGGGTCTCCGACGTCTCCTTCTGTACGTTACATACATTTTCGGCTTGCACAAACACAATATACCCTTTGTACCATACGGTACAGGGTATAAAAATAATCGAATAAAAAAAAAATTTTATTAATACAATTATACAAGTAGGTATATATGTATATATATATAAACATTATAATAATATATTATAGATATTATGAGGAAATTTAAAATTTGATGCCTGATATACCACCACAACACCATTCTATGAAGAACAATGAAATTTTGAAATATAAAAAAAATAAATACTAAAGTCCTTTTTATTTACAGAATTTTATATTAAACTACTTACCGTCACGAGAGAGACATATTTACACCATACATATAGTAACTATATAACATATAAAAATAAACACGAAGTTAAAAGTATACATACTCATAGAATTAAGTAAAAACATAATACCACACACTCCATCAAATACATCATACATATACATTAAGCGTAAACATACACATATAGTTAAGTTAACACACAATACCTTTAAACACTTCATATACACAGAAAAGTTTCCAATCAATACAAAGCGTTATCTTTATAAATCTTAAACACAATACACAAATATTGATGTCAAATTTAGTAAAACCAACAATTACCTGAAGTAAGACTAAAATTAGTGCTAGCTTGTCCGATATTAGGGACAAATCTACAAAAGACACACAGAACAGATTGAAAACGTTAGTGATAACTCCCAAGAAATGGCGTCTGGCCGGGCGACTCCACCAACTCCATCAAGCGTTACTCAACCCACAGGAAGTATTTGACTCACTTAGAATTCCGGATGCCATCCGTTTTCTTCCACCTTATGAGGGGAATGCAAAAACTCTTAACGAGTTTATTAACAATGTAGAGGAGATTCTTTTGTTGATTAGGGGAACTGATCAGACCCCGTACGGGAAAATTTTGCTTAGGGCTATCCGTAATAAAATCGAGGGAAAAGCTAATGAAGCCTTGCTTGCGGCTGGCGTCCCACTAAATTGGGACGAAATTAAAAATGAATTAATTTCAAGTTTCTCGGATAAGCGGGAGGAATCATCATTATTATGTGACTTGCATTTACTGACTCAGAGGGAAATGACGGTATCTCATCTTTATGAGAAAATTGTTGAGATCAGGTCGGCACTATTCAATTTAGTTGACGCAACTGAAAAAGAAATTACCGTGGCTAAAGCAAAAAAAACAGCGTATGAAAAAACTTGCCTATCCACCTTTGCAAGTGGTATAAAGGGACCATAAGGTAGCTTCGTTAGGACGTTAAAGCCAACATCCTTAAAAGAAGCTTATGAAGCAGCCATTAAGGAAAGGGTAATTTATTACCAGGAACGGATGAAAAGACAGGAGTTCGAAAGAGCAGGGGTCGCTCATAATAGATAGAACGAGAGATATTTAAGACCACCAAACTATACCGGAAATCGATATAGAAATAACTCCAGTCCGTATCAATCAAACAATATTGTCCGCTATGAGAGACCCAATCGGGTTAATTACGAGGGCCGAAATTACCAACAACCAGAAACACCTAGGAGACCAGATAATTGGAACGGGTCTTCTCGGTACCACAACCCAAACACCACACCGAGAGCAAATAGGTTGGCAATTATGCCAAAATCAGAAACAGAATCGAGACAATCTCAACGTAGTGGAAATTCAGAGACGACGCAAGGAAGACTGTACAAAAAGTAGGTTGGACTGAAACGACAAATTTTCGCGTAGGATATATAGACGTTAATAAACATGGATCTAGATTATCTTACGTCTTTATAGAATCTCCATTCGGAAGATCCTTGAGATTTTTAATTGATACTGGCGCATCAGACTCATTTTTAGACCCACAATTCACAACAAAAAGTAATAGAATTCAATTAAGCGAACCGACCGTAATCAAAACAGTACTAAATATACATGCATTAAAGGAAAAAGTTAAATTCCCAATCTTTCAAGAGTTCCAAACGGATGGGAAATTCACAATCTTATTGTTTAAATTTCACGATTTTTTTATGGCCTTTTTGGCATGGATATTTTACGACAATTAAAGACTAAGATAGATCTACAATCCCTAACATTAGAAACGTCGCAAGCCAACTTACCGATTAATATCCGATCCAATCATACTTCGGAACTGTTTATATTAGAACCAAATACAAGAACGATAGTAGTACTGCCGGTAAACATTAAGCAAGGTACATTCTTTTGCAACCAAATAGAGGTAGCTGAAAATATTATTATTTCCGAAAGGCTGTACAAGTCTGTAAATAACATGAGTTATATGGAGGTATCAAACTATTCGGACGCTCAACAAAAATTATATTTAGATTCCCCATTGGTAGTGGAGCATTGGGAAGAGGATTTTAGTGAAATCAATTTTTTAGAATACAAAGAGGAGTTTCACAAAAATAACGAGGAAATCTTAAAGCAATTGCGGACAGAACATTTAAACGCCCAGGAGCAATTTGAACTCAAAGAGCTTTGTCTAAAATTTCTGTCCTTGTTTTACAATGAAGATGAAAAACGCACATTTACTAACTTGATTAAACATAACATCCCAACAGCGGATGATATTCCCCTACATACCAAACCTTTCAGATATGGGCATTTTGAAAGAAAGGAAGTTCGGGCACAGATTGACAAGCTATTAGAGCAAAATATTATCAGGAACAGACACTCACCTTGGAGCGCTCCAGTTTGGCTTGTACCAAAAAAGCCAGACGCTTCGGGGGAAAAGAAATGGAGATTAGTGGTCGACTTTAGAAAACTTAACGAAAAAACAATTAAAGACAAATACCCCATGCCAGTAATCAACGATGTACTGGATAAAATAGGGAGAGCTAGATACTTCACAGCATTAGATTTAGCCAGTGGATACCATCAGATAGAAATGTCCCCAGAAGACTTACTAAAGACCGCGTTTACGGCAGAAGGAGGACATTATGAGCTTACCAGAATGCCATTTGGTCTAACTAACGCTCCAGAAATAAAAAACAAGGTTGTTAAAAACTGAACCAAAAACATATAACATCAGCATTTATTTACTGGGCATATGGTAAAATAACAAAAGGCTACCAAACGCTGGACCACAACTCATAACTGGCGCAGTCGATTTACACTCCAGATCGGAGTTAGAACCTAAAGGATTTTAATGACCGTATTTTAATTGTAAGTTAAACAACAACAAATTATATGGAAGGGGTTTTATATATACAAATATAAAAAAAAAAAAAAGAACAACACCTAAGAGCATGGTGAAGGAAACAAGTGTATCTGTGAATATATATGTATGTACATGCATATGTACAAATTTGCACATAATCGTTATTGATTGCTTATTGCGACACATTGAAAATTAGCTAAAGATATAAATTTTTGCATTATGACGATAAAGAAATGATTGAATTTTTATATATAAAAAAAAAACAACGGAAATTTATAGAAGTGTTTCGCCGATGTTTACCCTCCCTACGGCCGATGCTTTCGTTGTTCAGCCCAGCATGTTTAAGGGTTTCAAAATAAAATATTGTTGGAAATCATAGAAACAAGCATTAGGGTGAAACGACGTATCGCACCGGTCGTGATAGCATGTGGAGTTAGGGCCGGACACCGTCGGAAGACTTGTTGGACGCGAACTAAACGATTCGAAGAGGTCACTGAAACTTGTCGACCGTCGGTTACCGGCATTGAGATAGTATAATTAAATTGAAATGAAATAAAAGGTCCGTGTACCACAGCACAGTGCAACACAGCACAGTGCACCACAGCACAGTGCAAAAGCAGTGTTGGACGAGAACTAAACAGTTCGAAGGGGTCACTGAAACTTGTCGACCGTCGCACAGTGGCACGGCAGCCGCAAAACGTTGCAAAAATCGATTTTGCGATGAAATCATTTTGTAAAAGTAAGACATGCATCTGATTTAGAATTTCCCAGGGATCAAGCCAAACTAAAATAAAAATAAAAAATAGGGAGAGCTAGATACTTCACAGCATTAGATTTAGCCAGTGGATACCATCAGATAGAAATGTCCCCAGAAGACTTACTAAAGACCGCGTTTACGGCAGAAGGAGGACATTATGAGCTTACCAGAATGCCATTTGGTCTAACTAACGCTCCAGCCACATTCCAAAGGGTGTTTGGTCTATTTGGACGACATAATTGTATTTTCCGCCTCGCTCCAAGAGCACACGGAAGATTTAAAACAAGTCTTTTCCAAATTAAAAGAGGCAAATCTCAAACTACAATTGAACAAGTCCTAATTTTTAAGAAAAGAGATTGAGTACTTAGGGCATATCGTCACTGACGAAGGTATTAAACCGAATCCAAGGAAACTAGAGACGATTCAAAAGTTTCCAATGCCCAAAACTAGAAAAGAAATAAAATCATACCTAGGATTATTGAGTATTATCGAGCAGAACACTGTCCGACACGGAACAGAACTACTCAATAGTGGAAATGGAGATGTTAGCAATTATTTGGGCAATCAAATACTTTAGGCCCTACTTATTAGGGCAAAAATTTAAGATAGTAACGGATCATAGGCCATTGACCTGGCTTATGAGTTTCAAAGAACCCAACTCCAAGTTAGTACGCTGTAAACTCCAGTTGTTAGAGTACGACTACGAGGTCATCTATAAGAAAGGTTCTCAAAATGTAGTGGCAGATGCCCTTAGTGGGATTCAAGTCGATGTTAATATCAACGACAAGGAATCAAAAGCAGGGATAGCAGGGGATACTATACATAGCAATTGGGAAGACAGAAATGACTATATTCCAATTTCAGAAAGATCGATAAACGAGCACAATATCCAAATAATTTTAGATACGAAAACTCACCACAGAATACGGTTTAAAAATAAAATTAGACGGATAGTCGCAAATCCTTAATTCACGAAGACAACTTAGCGAAAATTCTAAAGAAAATTCTCAAGCCAAACAAGACATGTGCAGTATATGCACCAGTTGAAATATTTTAAACGATACAAACATGTTATTCGAAATACTTTGCGCACGGGAATATTTACAAGATTGTTAGATGTACTACCATATTAACAAACCTGTTAGATACGGAAACGCAGGAAAAACAAATCAGGGAACTACACGAACGGACTAACCATAGGGGGATAGACGAAGTAACTCAACACAAATACCCTTGTGCGTGCCCTTCTTAGCTAGCCCAGCAGCCTTGCTAGTTGTGGGTCGCGGGTTGCTGTCAGCATTAAGGGCCGGATTTTGTAGATCCGTGGACACTGAGGTCATTACAGCTTTCTCAATTGTATCCACGGAGGGGGCCACTGGGGTGGTGGTGGAAGCGGTTTCAGGCTGCTCCGTTTGGGAAGGTTCAACAGTCTTAGGGCCCACGCAGCTGTGGGTTCATTCGCACATATCAGCAACACAAAGTTTGAGCGAAGGACACATCCTTCGAAATATGGTGTCACATCACCAGCGAATTCGATTGTAACATCGAGAATAGCCTCTTTGATCCGAGCCATTTGTTCGGAAGTAAGAGCTGCAGCGTTTGAAATGAAACCCAGCTTGATGCCTTTGACTACGCTGCTGTAGGGCATCTTGTTTGACTCGACATGAGCTTGCTTGGGTTTCTTTGTCGCCGTATATGTCGACTTATCGTCAGATCGGATCCTCTTGACCAGTGTCGCAGGGGGTGCCAATCTGGCGGAAGCTAAAGCGTCAGTTCTGGAGAGACCTTTGCCAAGAGCGGCATTAAATAGTCTCTTCTCCCGAGAACTAAGCTTTTCAAAGGGAGCATCAGACTCCAGATTGAGGGTCTGGAGTGTGGCACCGATACTGGCACCAGACGACTTCTGCGAGACTACACTCAAAGTGTCATCTCCGTCAGAGACCAGGAGTTCTTCCTCGGAGCTTAAGGCCGACACCTCGAGCTGCCGATGAAGAAGCAGTGGTCCTTTCGGTTGAAGGTGTACCGGCTGTTCTTGAACAGATTCAAGTGGTTGAACCCGAGTCCCTACCGTATGCCCAACAGCAATACTAAGGGGGTCACTGGCTGCGGCACATCAGCCACAACGGTACACAGAGAGGTCGCCGTGCAGACTTCTTCTTGGGGTGATGCTTTAAGAGTGTCATCAAACTCATCAGAAGTATTTAATTTATCCATAAATAAATAAAGTTAATACTCGGGGCGAGGATGTCGCCCACGGGATTGCCCGAGATGCCGTGGGAGGTCAAAGATTAAAACTGGAGGTTGACAGGTGTAGAGGCGTAGTCCTCTAAGTGTCGTCCACGTTTCTTGAGTTCTATGTATTACGTAATCGATGTTAATAAAGCTGGTTATGTGACTATGTTTTGTGCAATTTTACTATTTAAGCTATGCAGTTTTGTATGTTGCTTGTTGTTGTATATTTATTTAAGTAAACGATGTGCAATATAATGAGATTAATTTATCGAAGAATTTACAGTAAATGAGAACTAAAAAACTTGTGTTAAAACGCGCCTATCTGTACCAGCAGCCATTCCTTTATGGTTTTATTTCTCTGCTTTTGCTTAACACGAGGCAAAGCCGGTTTCGTTATCGATGTCGATTCTTGATCTGTTACGATATCCTTACAATCGATGTGTCGTGTAGTTAAGTGGTTGCCACTTAATTGGTAGTTGCCACTGCTGCGAGTTGCCTGTCAATTTGCGCGCTAACAACGATATCCAGAGTCCGCATACTAGCGACCGAGCACCCCCTCGGCCATGCATCTATTGGCGTATGATGTTCCACCTTAGATTGGGGAAATTTTTTAAAGAGTGTTCTTCTCTTCGCCCGACTACAATTAGTCAGCATCCATGGCAGAGACATGACCGTGCCAAGGACCTGCTTCCAGTCGCCCTCACGGGGAGAGTATAGTCGCACTACCAGTAGTGTATCACAATTACGGCGCGTACCACACAAAGTGGTTACACGTTGATCCCCTTGTGATACCTATTGGCTGACAGCCCATACACTACTTGCGATCAAAAAGCGAACATAATGAGCGAGATATTTGAGGAAAAACACCACATCACAGAGTCTTCCTCAGATTCTGCCACTAAAGCTCTGGTCGACAACTCAATAAATTTGCCCGATGTAAATGATTTTTCAGCTGAGTTAGTCATTACACCAGCTGAAATTAAACATGTAACAAGTTCGTTAAAAATAAAGAAACACAACATTGACAATGTTTGTCTTAAACACCTCCCAAAATCTGCACTAGAGTTTCTATCTGTAATTTTTAATAAATGCTTGCAGATAGGCTACTTTCCCTTAAAATGGAAACAAGCAAAAATAATTGCCATTCCCATGCCTAATAAGCCGCTGGCATCACCTGACAGTGGTATCTCAAAAGCCTTTGAGCGCATTATTAACTCCCTGATACCCAGTACGGGTTTAGAAGTAACCTGTGTTGTATCCACCCCAAACTCAAGGACTACGTTAAATATAATCAATCTACAAGCGAAAAAATCTGTTGGTATGGTAACCCTGGACGTGCAAGCTTCATTTGACATAGTGTGGCATAGGGGTCTCATTAACAAACTAATACTTTGTGGCACTCCAGTCTACATTACTAACTAACAGATTTTTTCGAGTTGCTATTGATGCCCATGTGTCAAATAAAAAACGAATTGTTGCTGGTGTCCCCCAGGGATCAGTTCTCGGCCCTATATTGTACAACATTTACACCCATGACATTCCAACGCCAGCCGATTGTACGATTTTAGTCTTCTATACTGCTCTAACATCGACCATAATGTCATCCTTACAAACCCACAAAACGGCCTTAATACCCTTAGCAGATATTTCTTCCAATGGAAAATAAAATTAAATGCTCACAAAACCAACTTTATCTTTTTTACGCCAAAACGCAAACCTTGCCTTTTGCCAGCCACAAGCCTCCACTTAAATAACGAGCCAATACAATGGGCTACCCACATTAAATACCTTGGACTAACATTGGATAAAAAACTAACCTTTAAAAATCATATTAGCAACACAATTGACAAAATCTATTCGGATCTTGTATCCTTTTATTAACAGAAAATCCCATCTCTCAATAAAGAATAAGCTCCTTCTCTTTAAATCTATTGGGTCGTTCACTAAGTAATTTCGTTTGATGACAACAGCTGATCGTATTGAATTTTTTCGCAGCCAACTTCACACTTAACCGCTTTACCTTTATATATTTGAACAGCTGATATAGTAAGGCTTTTTTGCAAAAAATGTTGTTAAATTTTTTGGGATAGTTTTTGTTTGGTACCCTATCGAAGATGGAAGATCGAAAACAACATTTTCGGCATATTTTTTTTACTATTAAAAGGGTAAAAATGCAGTTCATGCAAGGCGAAAATGATGTGATGTGTACGGAGAAGATGTGTTGACCGAATGCCAATGCCAAAATTGGTTTGCAAAATTTCGTTCCGGTAATTTCGATCTTGAGGATGCACCACGTCCTGAAACGCCTCTTGAAGCCGATGTGGATAAAATAAAGTCGTTGGTCGATGCAAATCGTCGAATAACAACTCGAGAGATTGCTGAAAGATTAAATTGTCTAACGCAACCGTTCACAAGCGCATGAAACGTCTAGGATTAATTTCTAAGCTTGATATATGGGTTCCTCATGTTCTTACAGAACGAAATTTGCTTCGTCGCATTAACGACTGTTATTTGCTTATCAAACGTCAAAGAAGTGATCCATTTTTGAAGCGCATTGTTACTGGCGACGAAAAGTGGGTTGTTTACAAGAATGTAAAGCGCAAGAGATCATGGTCTAAAAAGGATGAACCAGCTCAAACCACTTCGAAGGCCGATATTCACCAAAAAAAAAGGTTATGTTGTCTGTTTGGTGAGATTTCAAAGGCATCGTTTATTTTGATCTTTTGCCCGACAATATCACGATTAATTCTGAAGTGTATTGTGATCAGCTGGACAAATTGAGTGATGCACTCAAAAAGAAGAGGCCAGAATTGATCAATAGAAAAGGTGTAGTGTTCCACCAGGATAATGCGAGACCTCATACAAGTTTGATGACTCGCCAAAAGCTTTTGCAGCTTGAATGGGATGTGCTACCGCACCCACCATATTCTCCAGACTTGGCACCTTCGGACTATTACTTGTTCCGGTCTCTGCAAAATTTTTTAGAGTGGAGAAACTTTACCTCAAATCAGGACGTCAAAAACCACTTGGATCAGTTTTTTGCCTGCAAAGTTCAAAAATTTTGTGAGCGTGGAATCAATCTCTTGCCCGAAAGATGGCAAAAGGTATAAGATCAAAATGGAGAATATATAATTTCATAAAATGTTTTACACAATAAAAAAATAGAGTTCACATTGCACTAAAAAAACGAAATTACTTGGTGAACGACCCAATATATTTGTGCCCATTTTTTATATGGCTGTGAAATTTTGGGAGATTGTGCCGTCAGCCCCATAAATAAATTAATTCATTTTAGAAAGCATAATTTTATGTTACGCAACAATTAGAGTATCTCGCGAATCTCACTGGATTGGTACTTTTGAGGTTAACATAAAGTTAGTACTCTTAACTAACAATCTATAGTTATAGTTTTGGTGTTAATAAGTATTTTAAGAAAATTAATAGCTTTAGGTTTTTTCCAATTTTCCTAACAAATTGAAATATTGTCATTATAAAAACATTTTAATAATTTTTTAAGAACCAACGCTTCCAGCAATCAATTTTTTCCTGGTCCAACCCCTTTTTTTGATTGATTTGATTTTATTACGAGCACACCTCTCTATCAGGCTTAAGGTGCAGACCTCATTTAAAAAAGGAAAAAAATCGGAAAAATATACATAGTGATGTACAAAAAAAAATATAATATCGGATCTAATCTGAAAGTTTGGTTGCTCTAGCTCTCACCTTCTCTGAGATCTAGGCATTCATACAGACGGACAGACGGACGGAAGGACAGACAGACATGTGTATATCGACTTCTCTAGTCATCCTGATCTCATACTTTAGTTAACTTTGGGGGTATCCGACGTTTCCTTCTGTATGTTACACACATTTTCGGCTTGCACAAACTTAATATACCTTTTGTATTATACAATACGGTACAGGGTATAAAAAACATGTTATGCCCTGCACTATTATGTTCTATTATTATTATTAGTCGCTCATCTTGAAATTTATATAATTGAAGCCAGACGTGTGTTTTTTATCGCTCCTGTTCGGTCCACATAGTTGCATTGTGCTACCATATAGGCACATAAAGTTATGGAAACAAAATAGAGTGTAGGAACATGTTATTTTCTATGATGAAAAAGTAAATCCTTTTCATGGTATTAAGTAATGCTTATCAAAAATTAAATTTGTATTTTTTTAATACTTTTAACAAACACTGAAACAAAAACATAACCATAATGTTTCCGTATGACCATGCTGCAGTCGGTCCTGCCCGACTTTACAGTACTCTGGGACAGCAGCGACCTGTATGCTGCTATGATTCGCAACTGTTATAGGAACTTAGACAACGAACTGTCCTAATAATAACCTCATTATGGCTCCATATTACACAAATGAAAAATACCTACAGGAATGCTGCAAAAGCGGTTTTGCCCCCCCTGAAACATTCATTTACTTGGACAAAAGAGGTCTCATACAAAACCAAAATATGATACCAATTTTTCATCACATGTACAGGCGGGCTACTGACAAAAAAATTAACTTAAATTCAGCAAATGTTTCGGACTCTAGATTTAATACAGATATACCTAATAAAGATAAAAAAATAGTGAGCACGCAATTCTGGTGGCTTAATGAATAAGTAGGCATAGTCCACTCGATTTTCTTCTTGTATTCTTTAGTTTTAAGTTTTTTATTTTTTTTTTTTTTTAGCTACAATATATAAATAATGTTTTTCATTTATTGTTTTTCATTATATGTAACATTAATTAATCTAACCATTACCATTCGGAAATTAAATCATTTACAATAGTCACTTAAATTTGTTATACAACATATATGAGAACTTAGTTTTAAGTCATTTGTATGAATTAATTGTTTATTTATCCTTTGTTTATTACGAAATTCACTAATTATACAAGTAACCTAATAAACAAAAAAAAAAAAAAAAAAAAAAAAGGAACTTAGACAATGGCTCCTTTGATACTGGTACTAAATTTTTTTTTTATCTTGTTGGGTTTCTTCGTCTGTTCTTTCTGGTGTATGCATTATAGCGTACCCGTGCCAGCGTTGACTGTAACTCCAATTAAGACCAAGGTGTTCTTTAAGTATTTTCCCAATCACAAAACACCTCGTTGTAATTTATAACAAATTTTTTTATTTATTTTTATTTATTTATTTTAATTAAAGGAGTACAACTAAGTACAGTTGACCTTATATGTATGTACTATAAAAAAAAAGTATAAATTATTATTAAAAAGAAGATAGAGGGAATATATATTACTTATCCGCGGAATATCGGAAAATGCGGGAGTCGGATATTTGGGTCCCAGTTTAAGCCACGAAGTGCAAAAAGGAGAAATTGCTTTTGTACAGACTCAATCATGTCCTGATAAAGGTGGTATTGAGGGCTCCAAACGCAGGAACAATATTCCAAAATAGGACGGACGAGAGAAATATAAAGAAGTTTGGTTGTGTAAGGGTCGTTAAACTCTTTAGACCAACGCTTAATAAAAGCAAGAACACCCCTGGCTTTATTCACGATATTGCAAATATGATCGTTAAATTTGAGTTTATGGTCAAACAGTATGCCAAGATCTAAAACACTCATGATACGTTCCAGGGTAGAGGAGTCTATAGAGTAATCAGCCAGATGAGGAACAGAACGGTAAAATGTCATAATTTTACATTTCGTCTTGTTTAGAAAGAGTTGGTTGACATTACACCAATATTGCATGCTATCAAAATCATGCTGAAGAAGAGAATGCATATCATTATCATTGTAGGAGTAGGACAAACAAAGTTTTACATCATCCGCATACATAAGAATGCGAGATGACCGGATAACTTGTGGAAGATCATTAATGAATAATACAAAGAGTAGAGGACAAGATGGCTGCCTTGGGGTACCCCTGACGTGACATAAATTACTTTAGATTCGCAGCCTTTAAAAACTACCTTCTGCATACGATTAGATAAATAGAAAGAGTCCATTTTAAAAGACAAGGCGGGAATCCTAAACGCGACAGTTTAACTAAAAGAAGGCTATGGTTTACTGAGTCAAATGCCTTACTGAAATCAGTATAAATGATATCGGTTTGCATTTTACTACTAAAGTAATTGTAAATAAGGGAAGCAAGTTCTAAAAGATTAGTAGTGGTGGACCGACATTTTACAAAATTGTATCTGAAGTTGTTGTTTTTATAGTTAAGAAAAAGTTGATGATAGATATCCACGGTGGTATTTCGCTTATTGTAGACTGAAAGAGATAGGTCAATAGACTTGGTTAAATTTTGCCATCTGAACACTTTCATTTTGATTGTTTTTTGTGGGAGGAAGGGAACGTTCAGATAATTGCAGAGATGAATTATTTTGTCAATTGTGCTTGGGTACTTATATTCTCGTTTATTGGGCTTAATAAGGTATCTTAGTGGGGAGACAAAGGAGTTAATAAGGGTCTTAGAAAGTTTAGCTGTTAAAAAGATGCATCTCTTGTGGGTTGTGTGAATATTAGATTCAATCAGCATATTATTAATTGGTGAAGTACGGAATGCACCAAGAGCTGATCGGATTGCGGCGTTGTGGATTGTATTTAGTTTATTAAGGAGGGACACAGGGGCGCGACCATAGATTGGAAGGCAAAAGTCTATTTTAGAGATAAGTATTGATTTAACTATTTGAGTTAGGGTATATGAACTGCAGTTGTATTTAATATTAGAAAGAAGTTTAATGATGTTAAGTGGCTTAGTAAGGTCAGTAGACAGCTTAGCTACATGAGCACTCCAGTTGTACTTGCTGTTAAGAGTGAGACCTAGGACAAGAAGTGAGGTCACGGACGTAATACTGTAGGATCCAGTATAAATTGTGCATGAACAGTTATGTTTGCGGCAGATGTGGATGTGTTCTGATTTAGAAGAAGAAAGGGATGCACCATATTGAGGTCTAAAATAATTTGGAAGTCATCTGCATATGCACAGAATTTTATTTCTTTATGGATGGCAATTGCACTGGCTAGTTTATTATATGAAATGAGAAAAAGGATTACGGAGATAGGAGAGCCTTGGGGGATACCGTTCTGAAGGGGAAAATAATTAGAAATAGTTTTGCCATTTTTAACAACTATTTTACGGTTGGACATAAAGTGGAGGACATAAGAAAGCATAAATGGACCTACTTTCCGTTCCCGAAGTTGATGAAATATGGAGTGGATACCAATTTTATCAAATGCTTTCGTCAAATCAAGATGATCTATAAAAAGCAGACTATCAAAGACTGACTTACCCCTTTTGAAACCGAATTGATTTTTTATGGATAAGATTGTTAGAAGTGACAATCCACCACAGCCGCTTAGCAATTATTTTGTCTAGTACTTTAGCTAAGCACGGGCTTAAGGAAATTGGTCTGTAAGATTTAGGGTCTATTTTACATTTATTTGGTTTAAGAATAGGAATGACTAGGCTTGCTTTATAAACTTGGGGAATTACTGATTTGAATATAGTATTAAAGTGATGAAGAATGCGGTATTTGAATGAAAGGGGTATATTTTTAATCATGGGATAGGAGATACGATCAATTCCCGGCGATACATCTTTAAGAGAATTAAGTGATGAGAGTAGTTCCAGCAGTGATATGTCTTTTTCTATTTCTAGGGCTGATGTCGATGGTTGCGAATAAGAGTGAGAGTTAATAACATTTTGTTTATTTAAGCAGATTTGAGGGGAGAAATTGCAGTCTTGGGCTTCTTCTGACCAGATTTCAGCAAATGAATTGGCAATGTTGTTGGGATCTGTTGTGGGTGACAGTGTGATGGGAAGTATTATGCTTTTTTGAATTCAATTATGTTTGTGGAATTTATTTGCCTCTTTAAAAGGGTCCATTTTTTATTTTTGTCCTTTTTTAATGCAGTAAGGTGTTTGTTCCACCACGGAACAGTATGATGGAAGCGGAAAGTTGAGTTTTGCGGGATGGAAAAGTGGGCGCTTTGAAAAATAGTTTTTTTGGCTTCTTTGTTAATATTGTAACTTACAGGGTAAGCATAAGCGGGAGTCGGATATTTGGGTCCAAGTTTAAGCCACGAAGTGCAAAAAGGAGAAATTGCTTTTGTACAGAATCAATCATGTCCTGATAAAGGTGGTATTGAGGGCTCCAAACGCAGGAACAATATTCCAAAATAGGACCGACGAGAGAAATATAAAGAAGTTTGGTTGTGTAAGGGTCGTTAAACTCTTTAGACCAACGCTTAATAAAAGCAAGAACACCCCTGGCTTTATTCACGATATTGCAAGTATGATCGTTAAATTTGAGTTTATGGTCAAACAGTATGGCAAGGTCTAAAACACTCACGATACGTTCCAGGGTAGAGGAGTCTATAGAGTAATCAGCCTGATGAGGAACAGAACGGTAAAATGTCATAATTTTACATTTCGTCTTTTTTAGGAAGAGTTGGTTGACATTACACCAATATTGGATGCTATCAAAATCATGCTGAAGAAGAGAATGCATATCATTATCATTATAGGAGTAGGACAAACAAAGTTTTACATCATCCGCATACATAAGAATGCGAGATGACCGGATAACTTGTGGAAGATCATTAATGAATAAGACAAAAAGTAGAGGACCAAGATGGCTGCCTTGGGGTACCCCTGACGTGACATAAAGTACTTTAGATTCGCAGCCTTTAAAAACTACCTTCTGCATACGATTAGATAAATAGGAAGAGATCCATTTTAAAAGAAGAAGGCTATGGTTTACTGAGTCAAAAGCCTTACTGAAATCTGTATAAATGACATCGGTTTGCATTTTACTACAAAAGCCATTGTTAATAAGGGAAGCAAGTTCTAAAAGATTAGTAGTGGTGGACCGACATTTTACAAACTCATGTTGGGAGTCCGATATTAAAGAACGACAGTAGTGTTGCAATTGTGCTGTGACAATCCTTTCAAAAACTTTTGGGATTGATGAAAGCTTGGCAATACCTCGGTAGTTCTCAATATTAGACTTGGAACCTTTTTTGTGAAAAGGGATAATGAAGGATTCAGTCCAGATGGCAGGAAGATAAGAAATTTTTATGGACATAACAGTTTGTAAAACGTCGGATTCTAAGATCTGAGGAATAGCAATAAGGTTTGAGCTAGAAAGATTAAAAGGATAGTTGAGGTTAATGCTATTAGGGTTGACAGAGTAGGTAGTTTGAAAAAAGTCCGCAAGCAAGTCTGCGATTTCAGAGTTGTTAGAAGAACATGCATTTTTATAGAATAGCGAAGCAGGAAAAATGGAAGACTTACGTTTAGAATTAACAAAAGAGAAAAATGTCTTAGGATCACTACGGAAGTTAAGCCTACAACGGGCAAGATAATTATTGTAGCAAGTTCTATTAAGGAGAAAAAACTTGCTGCGTAATATCGAAAACTTATAGAAGTCGACTGTAGAACCACTTTTCTTAAATCTTTTATAAGAAGAAGACGTACGATTTTTTAAATTAGACAGACTTGGCGTAAGCCAAGGCGGTTTAGAGGAAGGACTCATGACAGAGTAGGGAACAAAGAGATCAAAAGCGGTGTATAATATCCGATAGAAATTATTAATAGATAGCTCAAAGTTCTCAGCAGACAACAAAGAGGACCAGTTAACACCAGCCAAAAATTGGTTAAGACCGACAAAATTAGCACCGATACCGAGGAGCACGAGCATGGGGCAAAGCACTATAGCGAACATTAAGTGTTAGTGTGATTTGCAAGGTTGGGTGATGCGGATCCTCAGGTAAGGAAATCGGACAGACTCTTGAAATTTCGAAGTCCGAAAAATCACTTACGAATACAAGATCAAGCATTCTGTTAGAGCAATTATGTATGAAGTTAATTTGGCTCAGAGAGATATCAATTAGTCCAGTTACAAAGTCATGCTGATCAGAAGAAAAAAGAGAATTAGAATCAACCGAGCGAGTCCAGGACAAAGAAGGCAAATTGAAGTCGCCTAAAACAACTAGCTGATCCCTAATACCAATAGTATCGGCCACCATACGAATGGCAGAAAGATGGGTCACATATACGCTTAAGTCAGAGCATGGGGCAAAGCACTATAGCGAACATGTAAAATAAGTAAAACAATTATTGGTAAACACTTTTACCGCAATAAACTCAATTCCTGAGGGAAAATTAAGAGAAAGTAAATGAGATTCAAGATCGGCTTTTACAGCAATGAGAACACCACCACCACGACCGGACGGCCGGTCAAGTCTATAAGTTATGTAGGAATTAACACAAATTTCAAAATCAGAGACAGACGAATTAAGCCAGGTTTCAGAAAAGGCAATGACATGCGAATCAAAGTCTACGCTAGTGGCAAAAAGTCTACTAAGCTTAGAAAGAAGCCCACGAACATTCTGGTAATGAATGGTAAGGTTAGTAATTAGTTTTTTGGAATAGAGTTATCTACGGAAACGGATGGTGCAGCATTGGAGGCTAAAGGTTTTTTAGGTTTTTTAGTAAACTCATTCACTATAGTACGAGTAGGCCAAAGAGAAGGATTAAGTATAGAAGAAAAGATAGAATCAGGAACGCTTATTTTAAAAGAAGAAATATCACGCTTATACTTAAAATTAAATTTAGTTACTTCGATGAAATTTGGAGAAGTTAAGTTAAGCTTCTCGCAAATGAAGTGCTTGACAACGTCTTCAGAGGTGGAGAGCATTAGTCTAGAGACGAACACCGATTTTCTTGGTGCTACGTCAATAAGTGGATGTGGAGGCACCGAAGAAGAAAAGTTACTCACAATAGGAGGAGCAACTGAAGGAGGAACAGCGCTCAGAACAGTGGCCGAGGTAGATGCTTCAGTAATAATACCATCCATGGGGACTGCGATAGAAATCGCAGCAGGGCTGGCAGTGCTGTAATCTTTCAGTGCAGTAACGGGTAAGATTTCGCCAGAGCCGACAGCAACGACATCAGTGGGATCCTCAGCAACGGCGGACGAGATTGGAACCGGAGTTGTAAATGAAACAAGTTGCGTAGGACTTAGAGTTAGGGGAGAATCCAGAAGAAACAGTTAGACTAGCCTCGGTGGCAAGTATGTTTGCCTTTTTACGCTTGGGAGAAACTCTCATTAGCTGTAAATTTGCAATGGATAAAAACTTATCCTGCAATGATCTAAAATCTTTTGTACAGATCATTGAATCCGAGCCTAGTTTGGCGCATAAATGCCTTTATTTCAACTTCAGCAGCGCGGCAGGTTATGCAGGTCTAATTTAAACCTTTGCTTTCGCGTATAAAATCATGCACATGGCCAGTAAGACCCGCACATTTAAGGTGTGATATGTTATCGCACATCCAGCCATTTGCATGATGGATAGCAGAAATAACAAATACTTGTGCTCAAAGCAAAGAAGAGATGCACGCAACAACAAGAAATCGTTGGTGAGCGCAGCACAAAGAGGAATACGCAAAGCGACGCACGAAATAAGCCCGCACTGAGAAACAAGCAACAACAACAACGAGAACTAAGCTGAGCGGCTAGGCAGAGCTTGAAATGTAATAAAATTAAGCAGCATCAAAAAAATGCACTGTATAGAATTTAAGTAAAAAATTTATTACAAATAAATTAACACTGTTGCAGTTGTATCAGGTTTATCACTGTATTTAATTGGACCAATAAGTTATTCGACGCTTTGGAACAAAGATTGAATTAAAATTTTTAGGTTTTATTATAAAAAATACAAAATTAAGCGGAGCGCGGTATAAACACGACCAACAAAAGAGAGAGCGAGCTTGCTTGCTTGAATGAATAAGGAAATGTCAAAGTGATGCGACACTGGCGGGTTGCCAAAACAGGCTTTTTTTTAAGTATTAAAAATCTAATTAGATATATATATTTCCCATAAAGAAACGTTTTTGTTTAAAACTAGCTTTTTTTCAATGCATAAAGATCAACACAAAACGCAGACACCATGCGTAATCTTTCAACAGTAAAAAAAGCTCGAAGCGAATTGTTCCCTCTGTCTGTTTAGTAGTCTGTGACTCTCATCAAGCCAAGGCTTTGTCCGCTCCACGAGCAAGTTGTCGTGTGCAACACTTGCACTTTAATAAACACCGCGAACTTAAATAGCTGTAGTCTAATAATATTTATAAAAACACGGCTTCTTATTTAACTATAAATTATGCGAATTCCAACTATAAATTTCACTAAATGTATATTGTAAACTTTTTTTAGGCTAAAAAAGTGTCAAATCGTATTTCGGCAATGGAAAAACCATTATTGAAGGAGCTTAACGATGGTATTGCCACTTTTGTAAGGAACTTTGAAGAATTTAATTCTTACTTTGAGACAAATGGTCCCATGGTACAAGGAATATCCGCCAAGGAGGCTAGTGATCGAGTATTCTTATTTCAAAACCGATTTGACGAGCTTTGGCGTAGATATGAAATGTATAGTAGTGGTGAGAAACTTTTTGGCTTGCCGATAACAGAATATCCTCTACTGCATCAACGAAAAAGAGAATTTAACTACCTAAACCGTCTGTACTCGCTGTACATTCAGGTATTGAAAACTATTTCAGACTACTATGAAATGCCCTGGGCTGAGGTAAATATCGAAAATATTAGCACGGAGCTTGCCGATTTTGAGTTGCGATGCCGTAAACTTCCAAAAGGAATGCAATCATGGCCAGCTTTTATTGATCTAAAAACGAAAATTGTTAATTTTAATGAAACATGTCCCCTACTTGAGTTAATGACGAATAAGGCTATGAAAGAACGCCATTGGGTTCGATTGAACTCGCTGTTTAATACCAGTTTTGATCCGACCGACCCAAAGTTTACATTAGGCATGCTTCTTGAGGCGCCTATACTCAAGTTTAAAGAGGATGTAGAAGATATATGTGTGGGCGCTAGCAAGGAACTAGACATCGAGGGAAAGTTAAAACAGATTATTGCAGATTGGTCTGTAGTTAATTTACAATTAGGTCAATTCAAGAATCGTGGCGAGCTCGTACTTAAAGGTACTGAGACCTTGGAAATTATTACTTCTTTGGAAGATAGTTTGATGATCATGAACTCGCTATCTTCAAACCGCTACAATATTCCATTTAAGAAAGAGATACAGTTGTGGTTATTCAAGCTAGTAAATACGGGTGACATATTGGAAAAATGGTTAATGGTACAAAATCTTTGGATCTACCTAGAGGCCGTTTTTGTTGGCGGTGACATATCGAAGCAACTGCCAATGGAATCGAAAAGGTTTACGAATATTGACAAAAACTATGTAAAGATTATGATGAGAGCACGAGAAACTCGTAACGCAGTCGAGTGTTGCACAGGTGACGAGGCTATGTCTACTAACTTAAACTGGTTGTTAGACCAGCTAGAGACATGCCAAAAAAAGCTTAACCGGCTATTTAGAATCGAAGCGCTTACTTTTTCCGAGATTTTTTTTTGTGTCAGATCCTGTTTTAATAGAAATTTTGGGGCAAGCCTCCGATCCAACATCTATACAACCACATTTGCTAAGCATTTTCGATGCTATTGCCACAGTTGATTTCCAAGAAAAAACTTCAGATGTCATTGAAGCTATGAATTCTATGAACAGTGAGAAAGTTAAATTTGGAAATGTGGTTCAGTGTTCGGGAGGCGTAGAAGTCTGGCTGGGACGATTACTGAAAGAAATGCAAGATACAATGCGAACGATACTTGCAACTATGGCGGTTAGTCTAAATGACCCTGAGTTTAATTTTGGAGAGGATTTTCCAATATTCTGTGGTCAAGCTGGTGTAGTTGGTGTGCAGCTGCTGTGGACAAAGGACGCAGAATATGCTTTGCGAAAATCACGTAATGATAAAACCATTATGAAGCGTACAAACAACAAATTTCTGACCTTACTTAATTTTTTTATTGATCTTACTGTTATGGACCTTACGTCGCTTGACCGTATTCGATTTGAGACCATGGTCACAATTCATGTTCACCAGCGCGACATTTTTGACGATATATGCACTCAAAGAGTCAAATCAGCGGTGGATTTTGATTGGCAAAAACAAGCACGCTTTTACCATAATGATGATAACGACGAGGTTACCGTTGCTATAACAAATGTAAACTTTATTTATCAAAATGAATATCTTGGAGTCACGGAACGCTTGGCTATTACCCCACTAACAGATCGATGCTATATAACTTTGGCCCAAGCTGTCGGAATGTGTATGGGTGGCGCACCAGCTGGTCCCGCTGGAACTGGTAAGACAGAGACTACTAAGGACATGGGACGAGCATTAGGGAAGTTAGTAGTCGTTTTCAATTGTTCCGATCAGATGGATTTTCGTGGCCTAGGGCGTATTTATAAAGGCTTGGCCCAATCGGGCTCGTGGGGTTGCTTTGACGAGTTTAATCGTATTGAGCTGCCTGTACTTTCTGTAGCGGCGCAACAAATTTAGTATGTATAAATGGTTTTTTTATTTGCTAAGTGCAGAATGACTAATTAATTCGATGATTTTCAGCATTGTTTTGACAGCACGTAAAGAAAAACGACAGTCTTTTATTTTCTTGGATGGTGATGTTGTTTCTCTAAATCCCGAGTTCGGAATATTCATTACCATGAACCCAGGATACGCTGGGCGTCAGGAACTGCCCGAAAATCTTAAAATAATGTTTCGCACAGTGGCAATGATGGTACCCGATCGTCAAATAATTATACGTGTGAAAATGGCTAGTTGTGGATTTAAAGAGAATGTTGTACTCTCACGAAAAATGTTTACTTTGTACAAGCTATGTGAAGAACAGCTTTCGAAACAGGTTCACTATGACTTCGGTTTGAGAAATATTTTATCAGTTTTGCGAACGCTTGGATCACAAAAAAGATCGAATCCAAACGATACGGAGGAAACCATTGTGATGCGGGTTCTGCGTGATATGAATGTTTCAAAGCTTATTGACGAGGATGAGAGTCTTTTTGTTTCCTTAGTGGAGGACATGTTTCCAGGTATAAAGCTTACAACAAACGTTTACAAGGATTTGCAAAAGGCAATTGTTAAAGTCTGCGAGGAGCTTGATTATGTCAATAATCCGGAGTGGAATCTCAAAGTAGTTCAACTGTACGAGACGTCGCTGGTACGTCACGGACTTATGCTAATGGGTCCAACTGGATCGGGCAAAACCAGCTGTACTCGCTGTATGCTTCGTTGTTTCACAAATATGGGACGTCCGCACAAAGAAATGCGAATGAACCCAAAAGCCATTTCAGCTCCGCAAATGTTTGGCCGCTTGGACGCAGCTACAAATGATTGGACGGACGGAATTTTTTCAACGCTGTGGCGTCGGTCTTTAAAAATTCCACAACATCAGAGCTGCTGGATAGTTTTAGATGGACCTGTAGATGCTGTATGGATAGAAAACTTAAATTCTGTGTTAGATGACAACAAGACACTGACTTTGGCTAATGGCGATCGTATTAAAATGGCAGAAAACTCTAAATTGGTATTCGAGCCCGACAACGTCGACAATGCTTCTCCAGCAACAGTTAGCCGTGTAGGTATGGTGTTTACAAGTTCGTCAGTATTAGGTTGGAGAGTTTATTTGGAGGGATGGCTGAAAAAGCAGAGTCAAAACAAGGAGATTTTTAGAAGTTGCTACGACAGCATTTATGAAGATGCCTATTCTTTTGTGTATAACAAGCTGGCTGCAAAAATGCACCTATTGGAGGCCATTTACATACGCCAAATGTTGGATATAATGGATGGATTGCTAATTGAGATGGCTCATCATAACGAAAAAACTCTCGAGCGTTTGTTTTTGTTTGCATTAATGTGGTCCCTGGGAGCAGTGCTAGAACTTTCTGAACGTCAGAAGTTGGAGGATTATTTAGTTAAACATCCTTCAAAATTACGTAAGTAGTTTTTATTAGTAGCGGAGTCATTTTTAACTGACCTTGGCTTAAATTTGTATGGCAGGTTGGCCAAAGCGCGGCGCCAATGAAACTATTTTTGAATACTTTGTAGACGAAAACGGTAATTGGCAGCACTGGGCAACTCGAGTCGAAAGCTATCAATATCCAGAGGAGGAGATTCCAGAGTTTGCATCTATTCTTGTACAGAACGTGGATAATGTGCGGACGGCATTTCTAATTCATAATAGCGCTAAGCAACGTAAGCAGGTCCTTCTGATTGGGGAACAGGGAACTTCCAAAACAGTTATGACAAATGCATATATGAGCCACTACGATCCGGAGGTTCATTTGTATAAATCATTTAACTTTTCATCTGCCACTACTCCCAATATGTTTCAGGTAAGTACAATAAAATTTTATTTTTTACCCTGTTACTTAGCTAAGTGGACAGCATAAGCTCAGAGTAAGTAAAATAGAAAGGAGACGTCCGAAATAGTTCCTATTAAAGTTCCTATAATAGTGTCAGCATGACAATAGAAAAAGTAAAACCGGCTAGAGTCCCAAGTTCGATTCCCTGCCGAGATTTTATTTTTTTTATAAACTCTTGATTTTATGCAATTCTAAGTTCCTTTTGAGTTATATATGAGGTATTTACGCTTTGTGTCGAGTTGAGGAGTTGAAATTTTGTTGAAAAAGTCAACAGGCCAAAGCGTGAATACATTCTCTTGAGTTTATGAGTTAAGTTGTTGAGTTTTTCTTCTTTCTTTTTTGTTGTCAAAAGTGAAGGACTTGTGTTACCTCACCAACTAAACCTACCACCAACTTTCCGCTTCCCTCTCAAGGTAGCACCGCTTAGTAATACTTCTCGAGGGGAAGAAGGCATGAATCTATCCAAACTCTCATCTAGATTCTCACCTAGTACGATATCCATCATTGACCACGAATGGCTGCCCAATTCCTAAGCTTAGCTTTTCCCATTCAGCAGAGAATCTTGGACAGACAAAAATACATGTTTACCGTCTTCTGTGGTCCGTGCACAGTGTGTGCAAAACGGATCCTATACAAATAAGGCGTAAAGCAGCCATGTCCCGTAAGTAATAGCTACAGTTCTTTGTTGTTGCTTCGTCTGCCAGCAGAACCAGGTTTAATGAACAATTACTGCCACCAAAATATGTTATTTTTTTCTATAGCTTTTTTTTTGTATTGATTTTATGCATTTAGTTTATTTTTCTAAATTTTAAATAATTAGTTTGTCTTGTTAATTGGCCACACTGTTATACGCTATTTAAATATAACGTAGCAGTTAGCCTAGAAACCCAGGTCACGAAACTTTTAATTCTGCCTAAGTCAACCTTATGATACTGTCATATTTATACTATAACAGACTCTAAAAACCAACAATCAAACTAGTTTACACAAAAATGAACCTTCTTAAAAAAGTTTTTTAGGGTCATTTTGGAAAAAGTGCTCAAAAACATGTTTTTCCAAAAAATCACGAAAATGGAAAAAAAAAGTTATAATTTTCTTGTTTCTCGACCCAAAATTACCCTAAAAAACACTTTTTTAAGAAGGTTCACTCGATGACCCTTAAATTTGTAAACTAGTGTAATCTATAAAATATGTATATGTATACAGACATAATTTTTTTTTAAATGGCTTTAATCTAAAGACGATCAAGAAATGGTATCCTGCAGAACACTGTCGTCATAATTTTTCGCTGGTAAGGATGGGCCTGGCTTAAAAAAATTGTCCAACGTTGTTTGTTTTGCCTTCTTGTCTTTTTCGTTCTTCAGTGATTTATAACAGCTAATGGCTGAGTTAATTCCTCGAGAAACTTTAGCGCTACGATCGACTTCAGGATCGTTTTCAAGGAATATGTTTATTCCTTTTTAGAAATATGAAAAAGCTTTCGACAAATTTTTTGATGTTAGATGTTTGGACACAACAGGCTCTGTCTCTTCATCAAATGCCTGTTCTGCTTACAACTGAATGAGTTCGTCATATGAAAGGGGTTCCTTATCATCTTCAAGTAGATCAAGCACAACACGTTCGTTCAAACCTTTAAAGCCGAGATCATGTGCTAGATCCAAAATGGTTTGCCTAATTTCAGGAAGGAAATTAACTTCTGCATCAGTTCTTTTTACACATTCTGGCCATATTTTTTCCAAATATGATTCATTGTTGTTAATTTTAGTTCCTTCCATGATTCACTGATGCTGTCAACAGCATCCTTGATGTTACAGTTTTACCAAAATTTTTAATTGAAGATTTACCATCGGTTTCCCTTATAAGTTGTCGGAAAGATCGGCATAGGTAATATGCCTTAAGAGTGGCTATTGCATCCTAATCCATTGGTTGGATCAGAGCTGTTGTATTTTTCGGAAGGTACTCAATCATGAGATCTACAGATAGTCCGGATCGAAACGTGCATATCGCCGAAAATAGCATGGCAAATAGGCACGGTCTGACAAACCTCTGGTGGCGTTAATAAGCAAAATTGCCGCATTTGGGAAACGCTGAATCCACACGAGATCCATGAAACGATATTACATGAACCAAAAGTTACTGTTTGGGCTGGCCAAAACCATCATTGGGCCTTATTTTTTCAAAGAGAACCAAGCGGTCGATGAAAACCGATATCCGTGGATGTTGGCTCACTATGTCTGCCCACAAATGCGCGAAAAAGGTCTTAAAGATTACTGGTTTCAACAAAATAGTGCGACATGCCACACTGCGAATCCAACAATCGAATTTCTGCAATGAAAATGCCCTGAAAGTCTAATTTCAAAAAGAGTCGACATTGAATGGCCACCCAGATCCCCAGATTTGAGCCCTCAGGACTTTTTTTTGGTGTAATTTGAAAAGTAAAGTATACGTCAGCAAGCCCCAGTCCATTGAAGAGCTTAAGGGAAAGATTCGTGCCGAAATCATCGCTATACCAACCGAGATGCTCGAAAAGGTAATGGAAACGCAGCAAAAAGGGCATATTTTGCTGTGGCCAATAGAGGCGGCCACTTAATTGATTTTGCGTTCAAAAACTAGTCCAAATAAATTGCAAAGGACCAAATTAAATGAAAATATTTCATATACAGAAATCGGTTGCCAAATGTTTGTTATTCAATGTTACTATACCGACATAAGAAATGGCGCACCCGTTATATACATAAATCCGCCTATATAACTTGCATCGGCTTTTGTTTGGCCACAATATTCACAATTAAGTATGCTCAACAAAAAAAGCGTTTTGGGAGTTTAAATATTTGAGTGAGTTTTACATATTTTACTTCGTAATTTTTATGAATTACATATAACCTTTACACATTTTAAAAAACTCCAAGTATGCCAAAATAAACTTTTAAAACTATTGTTAAATTTACCATATTACACAAACACTACATACCTTCATAATGCAGCTGGTGTAAAGACAGTCCAACAATTTATGAGCTCTAGGCATTAATTTTGTAAATATTTAAGTTATTTCTAATATAATTTTAAATGACTTAACAATTATTAATATAGTGAGCAAATGATGTAAACAAATGAAACAATGGCATTGTTGATTAAAGCAAATGATAAAAACAAATTTATTAAAATGTGTTATTCTCGCCGTCTATGCTGCTGGAAACCAAAACGATACTGACCCTCAACTTCTTGTTGACGCGATACCTATCTAAAACGTATCGACATGCATGAGCATCGATACATATCGATTGGTAATATAAATGGGCGCCAAGAATTAAAACTAATAGAATCGGAGTTTTACCCAAAACATCCAAGACGGCAAGCCTTGACACTGGGCGTCTGAAGATCCCTGTTGTCGTCTGAACATCAACAATTCTAACGTGGCCATCCTTTGCCGACATTGTACGAATTATGATTCCCTTTTTCCAGTTTCCTCTTAGTTGATTGTCCTCACAAATAATGACAAGATCTCCCACAGATACTGCCTTGGTAAGCACATGCCATTTTGTACGCCTTGTCAATGTTGGTAAATATTCTCTTATCCAACGTCGCCAGAAATTGTCTTTCAATTGTTGAGCAATACGGTATTGTTTACGATGACAAAATTGACCACTATCTCCAGGAGTCTGCGTAGAGTTTGTTGTTCCCAATAAGAAATGATTCGGTGTTAAAGGCTCCGGACGGCTATTTATTATGTTCTCAGCCTCAATAAGCAAACTCATTAAAGTCTCCAAGTGCGGAGCCTTTTATTTTAAAGTGACAGCCAACACGCATTTTGTGGCTTTTCGAATTTCATTGTTAGCTCCAATGAAATTAGTTCCCATATCTGATCGAATGCTTACTGGAATACCTCTCCTAAGCATAACACACATGCATCTGTAGACAAATCAGCAGCTACCTCCAAATGGACTGCCCTTATCGTCAAACATGTAAAAAGTGCTACCCATCTTTTCTCGTGCCTACGCCCTATCGTAACCATAACAAATAATCCAATCCAACAAAAGAAAACGGTCTCTGATATAGAGTTAATTTATGTCGTGACGGCAAAATAACAGGATGCCGTGCTCTTTCAGGTAATACTTTGGCATAATCAAGTCTTCCTCCAACAACTATGATACCATGTTCATCAAATTTCGGCCTCAAAGAGAAAATAGAACTGCTCTTTGAGAGGTTACCCGATTCATTCAATTCATTAATCTCTTGTCCATATGTTTGACTCTGTACCATCTTAATTAATGCCAACTCTGCCGTGTGCAGTTCATGTGCGTACAATTCACCATATTCTTTTGGACAATGCATACCACGGCAAGTGCTTACAAATCGCAAGACCCAGCCCATTGTGCGCTTCAAACGTAAATAATTAGAAAAACGATTTATCTCAATCAACGGTTCATTAAGCACAGGCATTACAATCTTTCGTCGCTCAGTCTGCTCATCGGAATTGTATCCAACATCCATTAAGGGCCAAAATCTCGTTTCCTTTAAAAAACTCTGGTCCTCTGATCCAATTATTATTCGCAGAATATTCCTGGCAAATTCCCCTCAGATCTAGCATTCTCGACTTTTCTGGTTTTTGACCTAGTGTTATGACTATGACCAACCGGAAAACTAAATTTCGAAGAATGAGCTTGTGCCGTGGCTAGCTCCTCTGCTAAATTTGGCGAAGATGCTGGTAATAAAGGTCGGCACTGTGGGGCAGACTGTATAATCCCCAGAGTGTGTTGTCAAACATTCTCTATGATAATAATGGCTACAACCAGTTGACATTAACTGAGACTGAGTACTAATTAACTGGGCACACAGGCCACAGACTATATTTTCGCCCTCAATTCGATCCAGATTATCACTACTGCGATTTACAGGCATTTTGTACAATGTTCTATTTTACCAATTCCTATAATATAAAATATATTACTATTGAGTAAATTACAGAAACAGATCTTTATTAATTTTCACAATAGTGAACCCATAAAATGAGTCTGACTACAATCAAACTGAGCATTTGAAAACCAACTTTATATTAATACCAAAAAAAAATTAATATAATTTTATGAACGAGAAAATAAAAGATGGCGTACGTTAAAGTCGGGCGCAGACGACTTTGGGATACCCTGTACCACCACATTGCAATTAGTTCCGACACATTGCTTAAAACCTTCAAAAGATATTTTATTCGGCAAATTTGGTTACAATGTTTTCATAAAAAAAGAAATCAGTCGAATTTTGCACCAAACAATTTTTTTGACCGATCGGCCCTATGGGGACTATATGATATAGTCAACCGATTTTGATCGAATTTAGTACACTGATTGGGAACTATAAAAAACTTCAGACTGCCAAATTTGGTTCCGATATCTTCAAAACCAAACGAAACACAACGAATTTTGTAAAAAAAGCGTTTTTTTGACCGATCGTTCCTATGGGAGCTATATGATATAGTCAACCGATTTTGATCAAACTTGGTGCAGTGCTTTGGTACTCTAAAAACTTCTTAATGCCAAATTTGCTAACAATATCTTTCCAAAAAAAACAAACGAGACGCAACGAATTTTGTAGAAAAAACGATTTTTTTACCGATTGGTCCTATGGGAGCTATATGATATAGTCAACCGATTTTGATCAAATTTGAAACAGTGCTTGGGTACTCTAAAAAACTTCTTAATGCCAAATTTGGTTCCGATATCTTCAAGACCAAACGAAACACAACGAATTTTGTAAAAAAAGCGTTTTTTTGACCGATCGTTCCTATGGGAGCTATATGATATAGTCAACCGATTTTGATCAAATTTGAAACAGTGCTTGGGTACTCTAAAAAACTTCTTAATGCCAAATTTGGTTCCGATATCTTCAAGACCAAACGAAACACAACGAATTTTGTAAAAAAAGCGTTTTTTTGACCGATCGTTCCTATGGGAGCTATATGATATAGTCAACCGATTTTGATCAAACTTGGTGCAGTGCTTGGGTACTCTTAAAAACTTCTTAATGCCAAAGTTGCTAACAATATCTTTACAATCAAACGAAACGCAACGAATTTTGTACAAGAAACGATTTTTTGACCGATTGGTCCTATGGGAGCTATATGATATAGTCAACCGATTTTGATCAAATTTGAAACAGTGCTTGGGTACTCAAAAAAACTTCTTAATGCCAAATTTGGTTCCGATATCTTCAAGACCAAACGAAACACAACGAATTTTGTAAAAAAAGCGTTTTTTTGACCGATCGTTCCTATGGGAGCTATATGATATAGTCACCCGATTTTGATCAAATTTGAAACAGTGCTTGGAAACTCTAAAAAACTTCCTCTTGCCAAATTTGGTTTCCGTATCTTCACAAACAAACGAAACACAACGAATTTTGTACAAAAACATTTTTTCGACCGATCGATCCTATGGGAGCTATATGATATAGTCAACCGATTTTGATAAAAGTGGGTACAGTGCTGCCAGATTTGGTTATGATATCTTCATAAACAAACGAATTATCCATCTAAAACTTTTGCTTTTTTCGAGGTCCTCTGAAACACCCCTATGGGAGCTATATAATGTAATCCCGATATCAAAAAAATAAAATAAACTTGTCTCCTTGTCTCCTATGGATTAATAAGGGATCTTATCTGAAAGTTTGGTTGCTCTAGCTTTTACCATCTCTGAGATCTAGGCGTTCATACAGCCTCAATTTCAGAAATTGCCACTGGTCATCCAGAAGGAACCCTACTTATAGCCGTAAAAAATTAATTCTTTAAAGGATATCCCGAAATAATAATGAAAATGAAAACAATTAAAAATTATGAAGTCTAAGTTACTACTACTAGTAAAATTAATTTTAATATTGAACTATAATACATTTTTAAATTTTTCTTATTTTAAAATAAACTACTGTAAATTTTATTTTTATAATTTGTGGAAAAATTTGAATACGAATTATTATTAGTTAATATAAAACATTAAAAAAATATTAGTACAGTCACAATTTTGCACTAAAAGTAATTTTAATTTCAGTAAAAATATATTTGTCTGTGGTAAATTACTGACTACATGTCTCTGGTAAACTACTCGCGACTTATCTGTGGTAAATTACCTCGTACATGTCAGTGGTAAATTACTGGCAACATGTCATCGAGGAGGCGACAATTGCACCCGTCCTATGACATCGTGTGTACAATTGAAATTAGGCGGGATACGAAGATGTCGCTGGTAACTTGCCCCTTTGTTGCGAGTAATTTACCGGTAAGTCGCTACAAACAGCGAACTGCTGGGTAGTTATTCGCAAACCTACATATGCATGTACGTATACAGCTAACATACATACATATGTATGTTTTTTCATGTTTTCAAGAGGCCAAAAATTAAAGGAAAACATATACATATATAATTTATAAATATATTTGACTTTAAAGAGGATAACAATTCATTTTATTTCATAAAATAAAACAGGAACTGGAGTTTTAAAGTTTCTTAAACCAAACAAATTATAATAAAATACTTCATGATATTGTCTTCTGACTTAAATATGTATGTATTTGCTTAATGTTCTTCACTTTAAAGTGGATAAAATTGCTATTTTCCTCCATATTTTTAAAATAAGCATGAAAACTTAACACAGAACAAAAGAAAATAAAAATTTTGTGCATGTGCACAGAGTAGAGCTCGGGTGTCATGAGCGACCCGAACTCTAGCGAAAATTTCGATCACACATGTATGAGTATGATTGCCGCACTCGAACATTACTTGCCCGTAGGCAAAAATTCCCATTCACTCACAATCATACATACATTTCGAAGCTCTGATTAGAACGTTCATTCTTTGTTGAGCAACCAAAATGGAATATTCATACTTATACTCGAGTAAACACTCGAGTGTGATCGAAAATGTAATACTCGTTGCAGCTCTCTGGTATGTATGTATGTGTGCTAATACGCAGCACCCACGACGATCGTTGTATTTAGGATTTTCTTGACTTTTTGGCGTCCGAGGTTTATATCCCAGCCAGATAGCTAATATTAAATACTTTTTCCATCAGCAGCAACAAATATACTATTTTATTGACGGTGTGGCGTCGTGCTTAAAGCCAGCCAGGTTTCTCAAATAAAATGTTCCTTAGACGGCAGCAAAGTAATTTTAATAAAAATTGTTTCCAACTCGGTTAGCAATTAATGAGATAACACCAACTAGAATTTTAAATGCCTTGACGTTTATTAATATAATGAGCAAATAGTATAAACAAATGAAAATATGGCATTGCTGATGAAATTTATTAAAATGTGTTATTTTCACCGTCTATGCTGCAGGAAAACCAAAACGCTACTCACGCTCAACTTCGTGTCGACGCGATACCTATCTAAAACGTATCGGCATGAATGAGCATCGATACATATCGGTTGGTAATATAAATGGGCGCCAAGAATTAAAACTAATCGAATCGGCAACATCCCGTCCACCGTAAAACTACTCCGGAGTTTTACCTAATACATCCAAGACGGCAAGCCTCAAATAATGACAAGATCTCCCACAGTTACCGCCTTGGTGCGCACATGCCATTTTGTACGCCTTGTCAATGTTGGTAAATATTCTCTTGTCCAACGTCGCCAGAAATTGTCTTTCAATTGTTGAGCAATACGGTATTGTTTACGATGACAAAATTGACCACCATCTCCAGGAGTCTGCGTAGAGTTTGTAGTTCCCAATAATAAATGATTCGGTGTTAAAGGCTCCGGATCATCTATGCTAACAGGCAAATGTGTCAAAGGATGGCTATTTGTTATGTTCTCAGCCTTAATAAGCAAACTCATTAAAGTCTCCAAATGCAGAGAGCCTTTTCTTTTAAAGTGACAGCCAACACGCGTTTTGTGGTCCTGACAAAGCGTTCCCAACATCCATTCGAGCTCGAATTGGACGGACAATTGAATTGCAAGACGCTCACAATAATTTCGTCGTTTTGGTGATTGTAAACCTTATGATACCAATTTACAATCAATTCAGTTAATTCATGTCGTGACGGCAAAATAACAGGATGCCGTGCTCTTTCAGGTAATACTTTGGCATAACCAAGTCTTCCTCCAACAACTATGATACCATGTTCATCAAATTTCGGCCTCAAAGAGAAAATAGAACTGCTCCTTGAGACGTTACCCGATTCATTCAATTCATTAATCTCTTGTCCATATGTTTGACTCTGTACCATCTTAATCAATGCCAACTTTGCCGTGTGCAGTTTATGTACTGACAATTCACCATCTTCTTTTGGACAATGCATACCACGGCACATGTTTTCAAATCGCAAGACCCAGCCCATTGTGCGCTTCAAACGTAAATAATTAGAAAAACGATTTATCTCAATCAACGGTTCATTAAGCACAGCCATTACAATCTTTCGTCGCTTAGTCTGCTCATCAGAAGTGTATCCAACATCCATTAAGGGCCAAAATTGCGTTTCCTTCAACAAAAACTCTGGTACTGTGATCCATTCATTATTCGCAGAATATTCCTGGCATTTGTTAGTCTTTGTGGCTTTATGCGCAGAATTCAAAACAGTTGGCACCCAGCACCAATCATTTTCACCAGTAGTATCCAATAACTGCTTATATTGACGATGATCCGATCTAATCCATGAAAGCACTGTCTTCGAGTCGGACCATAAAGTGCAACTCTTTATCTTTACGTTGTGGGACTCCAAAATAGCCTATCTAAAGCGTGTTCCCAACACAGCCGCTTGCAGCTCCAATCTTGGTACTGATAACAACTTCAGTGGTGCGTACTTCGTCTTTCCTGCAACGAATACTATATTGACATTAGCACCACAAGATATGCGCCAATATGCAACAGGAGCGAATGCCTGTTCACTCGCATCATTTCTATGGCATCCATAGACATTGCCCTGACGGAATTTAAACAAAATTTCTGTTAACGATGGGTTTTCATCTGGTCCCTTTAACAACTTGGCATTCAAAGACACTCCATTAACCTCTGCATCTGCGTCAAAAACTAATCTCATTTTCTTTGGATTGTTTATGTATTTTTCAAAATATCTCTTGCTCTGGATACGCTTGCAGATTCCAATGGCTTCGCATTCACCTTCACTCCAAAATTTTCCGTTGTAAAGTAATCTGCTATCAATTGATGCATATCTGACTCAACATATTCATTTTCAAAACGTGTGTGGGCTTTCTTTTGGTTCTCTGGTGAAACATCAACATACCAACCTAATGGTGTCTTAGCAGCAAACAAATTTCTATCCAAACACACACTCTTAGTAGTGGCAATCAAGTGGCTGTTATTTATCTCAATTAATAACATCGGATCTGCATCAATAAATCCCCCAATCGGCCAGTTCTTTAGTTTTACGTCATTCTTTTTTACCTCACCTACCAACTGTAGTGGCAACTGTAAGTCAGGCGCTGTGTTACCATTCAGTCGCAACCATTTTTCGCCTTCACCATGAGATCGAAAAAGAATATTACATTCCATTGACACAACATCTGTAGCATGATTTTCTATCCAATTTAGAGTATGTTCCTGTACACCAAGTTTATGAGCCAATTCCTTGTTTATCAAAGACGCGGACGCACGCACCCTCATCCAAAAAGGCTTACGTTTTTACTATTGAATTATTAGGTACTTTGATCTCTACAGGTAACACCCAATTAATAACATCGGATCTGCATCAATTTTGACATACGCGGCTTAATCGCGTTAATCGAAGCCTTCTGATGAGAAACACCTTCCTCTTTAGTTTGGTCGCTCGCATGCAATGATATGTGATGATTTTTCTTGCATCCATCTTTTCTGCATAACCGTCTACAATGTTGCACAGTGTGTCCTCGGCGTAGACAACAGAAACCTAAACGAAGTTTTTATACCCTGTACCGTATGGTTAAGCCTCCCATCGCTATTTTTTCAAAAACGGGAATTTCAAGTCACAAAAGGGGGAAAAGCGGGAATTTCAAAATTCGAAATCGGGAAAAAAACGGTAATTTTTAAATAATGATTTTTTTTTTTTTCAAAGTAACCGTTTTTTTCTGTTATTTTGCACAGTGTGTTCTCGGCGTAGACAACAGAAACATAAACGAAGTTTTTATACCCTGTACCGTATGGTACAAATGGTATATTGTGTTTGTGCAAGCCGAAAATGTATGTAACGTACAGAAGGAGACGTCGGGGACCCCCAAAGTTACCTAAAGTATGATCAGTGTGACTCGAGAAGTCGATATAGCCATGTGCGTCTGTCCGTCTGTCCGTATGAACGCCTAGATCTCAGAGATGGTAAGAGCTAGAGCAACCAAACTTTCAGATAAGATCCCTTATTAATCCATAGGAGAAAAGTTTTTCTCTTTCATAAAATTATATTAATTTTTTTTTTTGTATTAATATAAAGTTGGTTTTCAAATGCTCAGTTTGACTGTAGTCAGACTCATTTTATGGGTTCACTATTGTGAAAATTAATAAAGATCTGTTTCTGTAATTTACTCAATAGTAATATATTTTATATTATAGGAATTGGTAAAATAGAACATTGTACAAAATGCCTGTAAATCGCAGTAGTGATAATCTGGATCGAATTGAGGGCGAAAATATAGTCTGTGGCCTGTGTGCCAAGCACTGCACCAAGTTTGATAAAAATCGGTTGACTATATCATATAGCTCCCATAGGACCAATCGGTCAAAAAAACGTCTTTTGTGCAAAATTCGTTGTGATTCGTTTGTTTGTGAAGATACCGTAACCAAATTTGGCATTAAGAAGTTTTTTAGAGTTCCCAAGCACTGTACCAAATTTTATCAAAATCGGTGTGAAGATATCGGAACCAAATTTGGCATTAAGAAGTTTTTTAGAGTACCCAAGCACTGTTTCAAATTTGATCAAAATCGGGTGACTATATCATATAGCTCCCATAGGAACGATCGGTCAAAAAAACGCTTTTTTTACAAAATTCGTTGTGTTTCGTTTGGTCTTGAAGATATCGGAACCAAATTTGGCATTAAGAAGTTTTTAGAGTACCCAAGCACTGTTTCAAGTTTGATCAAAATCGGTTGACTATATCATATAGCTCCCATAGGAACGATCAGTCAAAAAAACGCTTTTTTTTACAAAATTCGTTGTGTTTCGTTTGGTTTTGAAGATATCGGAACCAAATTTGGCAGTCGGAAGTCTTTTATAGTTCCGAATCAGTGTACTTAATTTGATCATAATCGGTTGACTATATCATATAGCTCCCATAGGACCAATCGGTTTCGTTTATTTGTAAAGATATTGTTAGCAAATTTGGCATTAAAAAGTTTTTTAGAGTATCCAAGCACTGCACTACGTTTGATCAAAATCGGTGTGAAGATATCGGAACCAAATTTGGCATTAAGAAGTTTTTTAGAGTACCCAAGCACTGTAACCAAATTTGGCAGTCGGAAGTGGGGGGGGGACCACCCGTCGGAAGCTCCTCCCGTCCGCAGCAGTTATAAAATATAAGTCTGCAGCCACTTCTGCAGATCGAAGGAAAGGCTTCGGTTATATATAAATTTTTTCCTTCGTGGTTGGTGGACAAAGCGCCTCCGCTTCCAAATTAAAAGTGTTCGATCTTAGGTTTTGTGGCCTTGGTACATGCACATACTGAGTTACAGAAGAATATACAGCTAAATTAGCTACTAGGTGCATGTTGTATGAAACAATTAGTTACGTTTATTTAGAACTGGGGCAACCTTGAAGACATTGCGGTATTTACCTGTTGGAGCAGGCACCAAATTTGAAAAAGGTCGTTGAGTAACATAAAGGCAAAACGATTCGTCTGTAATCACTTGTTTTATTAAATGCACTTTATTGATGTTTTATTACTTTCATAATTTTTGAAACTTAGCAGTTGGAGCAACTGGTTTTTCTTTCTTTTATTTTAGTTTATAGTTTTAGACCATGCGGACAAAATGAGGTTACTTTTTGGGCGAAGTGACCTTATATAGGCTCTTTTTTCCGGAAGTTTTCCCACTCCATGTTTATTTTAGCCATTTAAATTTTTATTAGGTGACAAGTGCATTGAACAGCTGTTTGCGCTTGGCCTTGCCAATTTGGCAGATCAACTATCCGAAAGCTCGACACTAGATGGAGCCAGGGTTTCGATAGATCCCCAATGCTAATATCGACACAACCAAAAACCCTGGTGCAAACGTAACATTGCCTACTTTTAGGATAAGATAAAAAAATGACAAGCGTACTATTACACTCCGCCCTGCCAAAATCACACGCTTGGAGGATTGACCTAACTTCCGGGTCTATTGTTTTATATCCTTCTCATGATATTTTCCTACAAATTTTCCTTGTGGATCCTCAAGTTCGTAATAGCTGTTACCTAACTTTCTTCTTATTCTCGCCTTTACAAATGTTGGGGCTAGCTTTGCACTAAAACCTTTGGCAAAGTTGCTTTGCTGAAAATTTCTTCGAAACACTTCTTGGCCAGCAGTGAATGACACATGCGTGCTACGGAGATTATACATCCGTTCATTCTTACTATGTTGTTGCTCTATTCCTTTCTGGGCTGTCCTACGAATAATTTCAAACGAGTCTAGTCGGTCTAATCGCACTTATCTATCCTCTAACATATTTAATATTTTCAAAAGCTTATAAGTCGACCCATTTGCGATCATATGCTGTCCAAAGGCAACCCGATAAGGGCTATCACGAATGGCCGAGTGCTGGCCAGATCGTAACGCACAAGCAATGGCACTAAGGTTTACGTCCCAATTCGGTTGATCGAGTTTTATGTAGGACTTAATTGCGGCGATTACGGACCTGTTAACTCCTTCTGCGGCATTTGCTTGAGGAGCATAAATGGCCGTATAATAGTGATGAATATCATACTTTTTTAATAAGGCGTTGAATTTTAGCACTTCGTTATCGGACACCACCACTTCGGGAACACCAAAACAATGAAAAGATCCTCTTCCATAAAACGAGTAACAGCCTCAGCTGTAAATTTCTTTACTGGCTTCAAAAATGGAAATTTGGAAAAGTTTTCCAGTACTACAAAAATACCAATATGGCCAGAAGATGAACGGGGATAGGGACCGAGAAAATCGACATAAATCTTTTGAAATAATCTGTGGGTTTCTCCCGATTTCCCCATTGTAGGTCGTAGAACTTGATTAGGACTCTTGGTACATTTACAAGCCGCGCAGATGTTAATGAATGCTTTAACATCCATTACCAGGTTCGGCCAATAATAATAACGACGGATCCTCTCTAATGTTTTATTAATTCCACAATGCGACGCTAATGGGTGTTCGTGAACTCGTCTTAATAACTCAGGAACTAGAGGTCTTGGAACCTACAACTTCCAGCAAAGTTCGTCGGCTATCTGTTCCCCGGACACATGCTCTGAGCGTCAATATATGTATCCATCAATAATTTTAAGATCAGGAGTTTGAAAAAGATTGGCCTGAATTTTTGCTTTGAGCTCCGCATATTCACCTGATTTAAAATGAGTGGATTCTAGGTCAATTAAACTATCCGGTACTATATTTTGGCTCCCCTTTCTGTGTTCAATTTTAAACGTAAATCCCTGTAGCTTCAAAGCCCACCTTGCAAGTCTAGAGTTGAGGTCAGATTGTGACATGAGCCATTTTAAGGACGCATGGTCGGTAACAATTTTGAAATCATGTCCTTCAACGTAGCACAGTGATTTATTTCGCACTTTTTTGGCATTAATTCGAAAAATGAAGTTAGAGACTTGAAATTTTGTTCAATTCATTGTAGTGATATTTATAAAACATAAGATAAATTTCAGATCGATCGGACCACGCCCACCTCTAACGCCCATATAAGGTTAAATTATTTCGGACTTTATTGAGTTTCAAATTATTATACAATCATATGTATTGTACATATCTATGATTTTTATATATTTCTATATATATATATTTGCTACGCCCCTTAACGCCCATAAATCATAAAAGTAGAATTTTACACTGCAAGTTATAATGATTTATTTATTTATTTCATTGCGCGGATTCGGTGGGATAACTTTATCCATTAGTTTGCACATCGTTTGAGGAGCATTGGTCAAACCGAATGGCATTACGGTAAATTGGTGAAGAGGCCTTCCCGGGACAGTAAATGCTGTCGTGCATAATGTCGCTGCTTTACTGGTTTGGGATCCCCCACATCTATGTCGTGCGTAATCCAAGTGGTTCTTCCTAAACCTTTTTCCGCAAACGAAGGAAATAATCTGATAGTTGCTAGTAGCTTTTCTTGTTCTTGCTCCGTCAAAGGCAATTGCAAAGGGTCGTCCATTTGCAAGCTAGCAATGGGTACAGTAGATAGTCTATCTTGTATAATGGTGGTAACAATTTGAAAGCATCCCAGAAGTCTATGCCTAGGTATAAATCTTGCGCCAAAGAAGGTACAATATAAAAGTTTAATTTCTTTGTGCTACCACGAAATTCGATATTGGTGCTAATTTTACCTACAACCTTTTGAGAATGGCCATCTGCGGTGTTTACTGCCGATGTGAATTTTTTGTAACGTTTTGTATTTTGTTTTTAGTTGCCATTTATTACGCCATCCTTCGCATCGGCCACTTCCCGATACAATGGAAGTGTGCCAAGATTGTAATGATTCCAAAGCCAGGCAAGCCAGAGACAGCCTTAGATTCATACAGACCTATCAGCCTTCTCCCAGTTTTCTCTAAGATATTCGAGAGAATATTCTTAAGCAGAATGCTGGCAGTAAGCAGTGTAAGTAAAGCTCTTCCACAACACCAATTTGGCTTTCGAAAACAGCACGGAACTCCAGAACAACTGCATAGAGTTACTCACCACATTCTGAATGCATTTGAGACAAAACAATATTGCACAGCAGTGTTTCTGGACGTCAAACAAGCATTTGACAAAGTCTGGCATGATGGACTCTTATATAAGTTGAAATTACTCTTACCCGCCCCACAGTATATAGTCGTCCATTCATTTCTTAGTCAAAGAACATTTACTGTATCCATAAGGGATGATTCTTCGGAAATAAAAATGGTCAGAGCAGGTGTTCCCCAAGGAAGCGTGGGTGGAATATAACCATTAATGAAAGTAAATCAGTCAATGTAGACTATACTTTAAGACGCCAAACTACGCCAGGTCTAACTTTAAATGGACAAAATATCCCACGTAAGAGAAGTCACTGCTACCTCGGAGTCCACTTTGATAGAAAATTAACATGGGGACCTCATGTCAAAGCAACTGTCGCTAAATGCCAACAAAAACTGAAAAAGCTCCACTGGCTTATTAACCCTAAAAGCAAACTTCCCCTACGCAGCAAAGTTATGCTCTACAAGACCCTAATAACACCCGTTTGGACGTACGCCATCCAAATCTGGGGATGTACGGCTAAGACTCACCTAAACAAAATAAGAATTCTGCAAGCGAAGACCTTAAGGACAATCACTGGTGCCCCATGGTTTGTTCGGAACAGCATCTTAGAGCGTGATCTCAATATACCAAAAATCGGTGATCAAATAAATTACCACAGTAGCCGTTATAACGACAGGCTGACGAGACATCCGAATGAAGCAGCGAGAAGCGTAATGATCCCAGAAATTCCAAGACGCCTTAAGCGACTACACACTTCTAATATTAAAAATCGAAAAATTGTTTAAAAACACAAAATATGAAATATTATTATTAGTATATTAATACCAAATACATAAAATAAGCCACTGAAATTGTTACTAATATTAGATTAAAGTTAAACACTTTAAGTTGTAATGCGTTTGCCGCCAAATTAACAAAAAGCATGCTATACAAAATCAGCTGACTTTGAGAGCGTATCGATAAAAGATTTTTGGCGCCAATTTGAAAATCGATTAATTTTTAATCTAACTAGGGTATGGTAAAAACAAAAATGGAGTTCAATTTAAAATTAAAAAAAAAAAAATTGACTTTATGCCAAAAAAAGTGAAAAATAAATCACTGTGCGTAGGCTCGAAATTTCTTAACACTCATAATGGCTGCTAAACATTCTTTTTCGGTCACGGAGTAGTTCCTTTGGCACTTATTCAACTTATTCCTTTGGCATTAAACCAAATTCAAAACCACAAGCGTCAGAAATTCTTCATATACCAACAGCCGAACTAAAATTTATAATACGTTTTGAAAAATCATCGCCCAAATTCAACGTACATTATATGCATCTGAAATAATCGCACTTCAAAATGGGAAACAACTGCAACCCAGTTTACAAGGACTCACTCCGTTCCTCGACGAATAAATTTTGAAAACAAAAAGTGTGTGTGTTGAGACTTGCAAATGCAGACATACCCTACGATTCGAAATGTCAAGCTTTACTGCCAAAAACTCATCGATTTTCAAAACTTTATATTGAACATTTGCATAAAACTAATATGCGGCCTGCATGCTCCTCAGCTTATTACGCGAAAAGCTGTGGATTATAAACGCTAGAGAAATAATTCGAAAAATCGTGCGAAGATGCACTCTCTGTTTTCACTACAAGCCCCATCTCATGCAGCAGATCATGGGCAAACTTCCAAAGGATCGACTCAGCTGAGGTTAAGCATTCCAAATCACTGGAGTCTACTTCTGCGGGCCATTTTACACATCATACAAAATCAGAGGCAAACAGCCTTACAAAACTTACGCAGCTATTTTTGTGTGTTTTGCCTCAAAGGCAATCCACATTGAACTTGTAACCGAATTATCTATTACAAACGCCTTTTAGTTAGGTTTACGAAGATTCGTTTCTGCGACAACGCAACCAATGTTGTTGACGCTTCGTCTAAAATGAAAGAGTTCCAAAAAGCCATGCTTAATGAAAAAACTATAAGCGAAATTAATGTGTTCAGCAATAACAAAGGTTTTCAATTTTGTTTTATTCCCCCCAGAGCACCACACTTCGGAGGCATTTGGGAAGCTGCAGTCAAGGCCACGAAGACGTTGGTTGTAAAAAACATAAGCAGCGCTAACCTCACAAATGAAGAACTTCAAACAATCTTCATTGAAGTAGAAGCCATACTAAACTCAAGACCATTAACTCCGATGTCATACAATCCCAATGACATAAGCGCTATTACTCCAGCACACCTATTGATTGGATCGACGATAACATCAGCACCAGATGGCAACGAGTCACCTATTTAAAACAGCAGTTTTGGGCGCAGTGGCAGCGTGGTTACATTCACACTCTGCAACAGCGCGCGAAGTGGAATAAGGATCAGCCCAATCTCACTGTTGGGCAGCTCGTAATCATACATGAAGACAACTTGCCTTCCCAATATTGGCTGCTAGGCAGAGTGACGGCAGCCATTCCAGGAAAGAATGGAAAGGTACGCGTTGCAGATGTCAAAACGTCAAAAGGCATCATTAGACGACCGATTCACAAACTCGCGCCTCTTCCCCAAGACAGTCCTTTTTGAAAGCGCAGTCTTTCAACGCGGGGAGGATGTTGGAGGAGAATAGACAAAATCAACTCAAAAATAAAACCTTAAATGTTAAAATAACTAAAATGTTAAAACAACTAAAATGTAAATAACCAAAATGTAAACAACTACATATAATGTAAAACAACTACAATGTAAAACAACTAAAATGTTAAGTTAAAATGTAACATAAGATGGCAGAGCCAACATTTTAACATTATGTTAAAAAGCTCCTAAGCCGCCTTTAAAAGCGGAGCAGCTTAGCTGCTTTGGTCTCTCTTTTTTCCAATGTTAAACCTGCTAAGACACAACACAAGCACGAAACAAGCAAATACAAAAATTATTAAAACCCACAAAACCGCGTGTTACTTTAAGACAAATAACATAAAGAAACGGTAACAATCACAAATATTTCAACAAAACAGATAAATACAAAAATTCACACAAAACATCGCAACATTAACCAACAATCACCTTTTACTGGAAAACACATGCACAACTTCGACACAATAACCTCAAAGGCTCGAGTAGCAGCCTACAGTGTCTTTTGTCAGAGATGAAATACTAAGAAACACAAAAACGTACATTGAAAGACTTCATAGGCATACTAATTATTTAGCATTAGGTCTTTTAGATAATACCTATGTAACTAGACGCCTTAAGCGACACCATGTTTTAGATCTACCTGGCAGATTTTAGATATATTATGTTAAGTTTTATCTTTTTATTTAATTATTCTTTTTTTTTGATGTAACAAATGTAATACGTTTTTTATATTGGCTGAGTTTGTTGAATTTCAGTCAATCCTGTTTTATTTACTTATTATCCACGGATAGATTGTAAATTAAATAAACCAAAAAAAAAAAAAAAAAATATATTCTCATAGCCCGATAGTAATATCGACACTATCGATAGTTTCAACTATCGGAGTCTTAACTATCGAGTGGCGCCACTATCGATAGTATCCCACCTCTACACTGCACTACGTTCGCTCGTGTGAAAAATGTTATCTGAAAAACTACAAAAATCCACCAACAGTTTGTGACAGTGAAGAAGAAGACGAAGATGGCAATGTTGATTAAGAGCAAACGGACCATCAACACGGAATACTCAAACCGCACAAAACATATCAGACAACAGTTCAGCAAAACGTCGACGTATGTCGGTCAAAAAAATCCATGAAGCCATATGTAACCAACACATGGTTATCAAAATTTAAAGTTGCTATTTGCCGAAATATTTGCTTTTGTTTATTTAATTTGACGAAAAAATAGCGACTTACATGTAAAATGGCATATGGGTCGATCTGACCCAGGAACACGGAAATATGTTGAAATTTGAGTGCACGGGTCTAACTCATCTCCTTCAACGTAGGCTTGAATTTCTTGACACTCATAATGGCTGCTTAACATTCTTTTTCAGTCACGGTGTAGTTCCTTTGGCATTTATTCAACTTTCGATTCCCTCCTCATCTGTTTGCATAAGTACTCTAACGACACCGGTGGGTGTGGCTTGCATCACAATGGATTACAAACGGCTTTAGAAAATTGGGGCTGTGCAAGACTGGTGCTTCACACATCTGTCTTTTAAGAGAGTCAAAAGCTTCTTGGGCCTCATCGGTCCACACAAATTTACGCTTCTGCTTAAGAGTGTCTGTAATTGGGGCAGCAAGCGCAGCATAATTTTTTATAAATTTGTGATACCACCCAGTTATTCCTAAAAATCTACGGACTTGTTTTATGGATCGCGGTACTGGGAACTCTTTAATTGCCGCAACTTTGTCCGGATCAGTTTTAATGGTGCCATCACCAATGACGTGCCCTAAATATTTTACTTCTTTTAGGCAGAATTTACTTTTTTCTACATTAATTGTCAATCGGCTACCACTTTTAAAACAGAGATATGGTTTTCAAACGAGTCAGATACTACTAATAAATCGTCCAGATACACAAATATTTCATTGCGCGGATTCGGTGGGATAACTTTATCCATTAGTTTGCACATCGTTTGAGGAGCATTGGTCAAACCGAATGGCATTACGGTAAATTGGTGAAGAGGCCTTCCCGGGACAGTAAATGCTGTTTTCTCTCTTGCCGAAGGCTCTAATGGTATTTGCCAATATGCATCTTTTAAATCAATACTTGATATGAACCTAGCTTTCGGAAGTCGACTTAAGATACCGTCAATGAGTGGCATGGGATTTGCACTTTTAATAGTTAAATCATTAAGTTTGCGGCTATCAAGACACATTCGATCTTTTTCAGGTTTAACGACACACACTACTGGCGAAGATCAGGGACTGTCTGCCTCCTCGGTTACTTCTAGTTTTAACATTCTGCCTAACGCCTTGTATAAACGCTTTTCAATAGCTGGCGAAACAGCATAATGTCGCTGCTTTACTGGTTTGGCATCCCCCACATCTATGTCGTGCGTAATCCAAGTGGTTCTTCCTAAACCTATTTCCGCAAACGAAGGAAATAATCTGATAGTTGCTAGTAGCTTTTCTTGTTCTTGCTCCGTCAAAGGCAATTGCAAAGGGTCGTCCATTTGCAAGCTAGCAATGGGTACAGTAGATAGTCTATCTTGTATAAATGGTGGTAACAATTTGAAAGCATCCCAGAAGTCTATGCCTAGGTATAAATCTTGCGCCAAAGAAGGTACAATATAAAAGTTTAATTTCTTTGTGCTACCACGAAATTCGATATTGGTGCTAATTTTACCTACAACCTTTTGAGAATGGCCATCTGCGGTGTTTACTGCCGATGTGAATTTTTTGTAACGTTTTGTATTTTGTTTTTAGTTGCCATTTATTACGCCATCCTTCGCATCGGCCACTTCCCGATACAATGGAAGTGTGCCAAGATTGTAATGATTCCAAAGCCAGGCAAGCCAGAGACAGCCTTAGATTCATACAGACCTATCAGCCTTCTCCCAGTTTTCTCTAAGATATTCGAGAGAATATTCTTAAGCAGAATGCTGGCAGTAAGCAGTGTAAGTAAAGCTCTTCCACAACACCAATTTGGCTTTCGAAAACAGCACGGAACTCCAGAACAACTGCATAGAGTTACTCACCACATTCTGAATGCATTTGAGACAAAACAATATTGCACAGCAGTGTTTCTGGACGTCAAACAAGCATTTGACAAAGTCTGGCATGATGGACTCTTATATAAGTTGAAATTACTCTTACCCGCCCCACAGTATATAGTCGTCCATTCATTTCTTAGTCAAAGAACATTTACTGTATCAATTAGGGATGATTCTTCGGAAATAAAAATGGTCAGAGCAGGTGTTCCCCAAGGAAGCGTGGGTGGAATATAACCATTAATGAAAGTAAATCAGTCAATGTAGACTATACTTTAAGACGCCAAACTACGCCAGGTCTAACTTTAAATGGACAAAATATCCCACGTAAGAGAAGTCACTGCTACCTCGGAGTCCACTTTGATAGAAAATTAACATGGGGACCTCATGTCAAAGCAACTGTCGCTAAATGCCAACAAAAACTGAAAAAGCTCCACTGGCTTATTAACCCTAAAAGCAAACTTCCCCTACGCAGCAAAGTTATGCTCTACAAGACCCTAATAACACCCGTTTGGACGTACGCCATCCAAATCTGGGGATGTACGGCTAAGACTCACCTAAACAAAATAAGAATTCTGCAAGCGAAGACCTTAAGGACAATCACTGGTGCCCCATGGTTTGTTCGGAACAGCATCTTAGAGCGTGATCTCAATATACCAAAAATCGGTGATCAAATAAATTACCACAGTAGCCGTTATAACGACAGGCTGACGAGACATCCGAATGAAGCAGCGAGAAGCGTAATGATCCCAGAAATTCCAAGACGCCTTAAGCGACTACACACTTCTAATATTAAAAATCGAAAAATTGTTTAAAAACACAAAATATGAAATATTATTATTAGTATATTAATACCAAATACATAAAATAAGCCACTGAAATTGTTACTAATATTAGATTAAAGTTAAACACTTTAAGTTGTAATGCGTTTGCCGCCAAATTAACAAAAAGCATGCTATACAAAATCAGCTGACTTTGAGAGCGTATCGATAAAAGATTTTTGGCGCCAATTTGAAAATCGATTAATTTTTAATCTAACTAGGGTATGGTAAAAACAAAAATGGAGTTCAATTTAAAATTAAAAAAAAAAAAAAATTGACTTTATGCCAAAAAAGTGAAAAATAAATCACTGTGCGTAGGCTCGAAATTTCTTAACACTCATAATGGCTGCTAAACATTCTTTTTCGGTCACGGAGTAGTTCCTTTGGCACTTATTCAACTTATTCCTTTGGCATTAAACCAAATTCAAAACCACAAGCGTCAGAAATTCTTCATATACCAACAGCCGAACTAAAATTTATAATACGTTTTGGAAAATCATCGCCCAAATTCAACGTACATTATATGCATCTGAAATAATCGCACTTCAAAATGGGAAACAACTGCAACCCAGTTTACAAGGACTCACTCCGTTCCTCGACGAATAAATTTTGAAAACAAAAAGTGTGTGTGTTGAGACTTGCAAATGCAGACATACCCTACGATTCGAAATGTCAAGCTTTACTGCCAAAAACTCATCGATTTTCAAAACTTTATATTGAACATTTGCATAAAACTAATATGCGGCCTGCATGCTCCTCAGCTTATTACGCGAAAAGCTGTGGATTATAAACGCTAGAGAAATAATTCGAAAAATCGTGCGAAGATGCACTCTCTGTTTTCACTACAAGCCCCATCTCATGCAGCAGATCATGGGCAAACTTCCAAAGGATCGACTCAGCTGAGGTTAAGCATTCCAAATCACTGGAGTCTACTTCTGCGGGCCATTTTACACATCATACAAAATCAGAGGCAAACAGCCTTACAAAACTTACGCAGCTATTTTTGTGTGTTTTGCCTCAAAGGCAATCCACATTGAACTTGTAACCGAATTATCTATTACAAACGCCTTTTAGTTAGGTTTACGAAGATTCGTTTCTGCGACAACGCAACCAATGTTGTTGGCGCTTCGTCTAAAATGAAAGAGTTCCAAAAAGCCATGCTTAATGAAAAAACTATAAGCGAAATTAATGTGTTCAGCAATAACAAAGGTTTTCAATTTTGTTTTATTCCCCCCAGAGCACCACACTTCGGAGGCATTTGGGAAGCTGCAGTCAAGGCCACGAAGACGTTGGTTGTAAAAAACATAAGCAGCGCTAACCTCACATATGAAGAACTTCAAACAATCTTCATTGAAGTAGAAGCCATACTAAACTCAAGACCATTAACTCCGATGTCATACAATCCCAATGACATAAGCGCTATTACTCCAGCACACCTATTGATTGGATCGACGATAACATCAGCACCAGATGGTAAAGAGTCACCTATTTAAAACAGCAGTTTTGGGCGCAGTGGCAGCGTGGTTACATTCACACTCTGCAACAGCGCGCGAAGTGGAATAAGGATCATCCCAATCTCACTGTTGGGCAGCTCGTAATCATACATGAAGACAACTTGCCTTCCCAATATTGGCTGCTAGGCAGAGTGACGGCAGCCATTCCAGGAAAGAATGGAAAGGTACGCGTTGCAGATGTCAAAACGTCAAAAGGCATCATTAGACGACCGATTCACAAACTCGCGCCTCTTCCCCAAGACAGTCCTTTTTGAAAGCGCAGTCTTTCAACGCGGGGAGGATGTTGGAGGAGAATAGACAAAATCAACTCAAAAATAAAACCTTAAATGTTAAAATAACTAAAATGTTAAAACAACTAAAATGTAAATAACCAAAATGTAAACAACTATAATGTAAAACAACTACAATGTAAAACAACTAAAATGTTAAGTTAAAATGTAACATAAGATGGCAGAGCCAACATTTTAACATTATGTTAAAAAGCTCCTAAGCCGCCTTTAAAAGCGGAGCAGCTTAGCTGCTTTGGTCTCTCTTTTTCCAATGTTAAACCTGCTAAGACACAACACAAGCACGAAACAAGCAAATACAAAAATTATTAAAACCCACAAAACCGCGTGTTACTTTAAGACAAATAACATAAAGAAACGGTAACAATCACAAATATTTCAACAAAACACATAAATACAAAAATTCACACAAAACATCGCAACATTAACCAACAATCACCTTTTACTGGAAAACACATGCACAACTTCGACACAATAACCTCAAAGGCTCGAGTAGCAGCCTACAGTGTCTTTTGTCAGAGATGAAATACTAAGAAACACAAAAACGTACATTGAAAGACTTCATAGGCATACTAATTATTTAGCATTAGGTCTTTTAGATAATACCTATGTAACTAGACGCCTTAAGCGACACCATGTTTTAGATCTACCTGGCAGATTTTAGATATATTATGTTAAGTTTTATCTTTTTATTTAATTATTCTTTTTTTTTGATGTAACAAATGTAATACGTTTTTTATATTGGCCGAGTTTGTTGAATTTCAGTCAATCCTGTTTTATTTACTTATTATCCACGGATAGATTGTAAATTAAATAAAAACCAAAAAAAAAAAAAATATATTTCTCATAGCCCGATAGTAATATCGACACTATCGATAGTTTCAACTATCGGAGTCTTAACTATCGAGTGGCGCCACTATCGATAGTATCCCACCTCTACACTGCACTACGTTCGCTCGTGTGAAAAATGTTATCTGAAAAACTACAAAAATCCACCAACAGTTTGTGACAGTGAAGAAGAAGACGAAGATGGCAATGTTGATTAAGAGCAAACGGACCATCAACACGGAATACTCAAACCGCACAAAACATATCAGACAACAGTTCAGCAAAACGTCGACGTATGTCGGTCAAAAAAATCCATGAAGCCATATGTAACCAACACATGGTTATCAAAATTTAAAGTTGCTATTTGCCGAAATATTTGCTTTTGTTTATTTAATTTGACGAAAAAATAGCGACTTACATGTAAAATGGCATATGGGTCGATCTGACCCAGGAACACGGAAATATGTTGAAATTTGAGTGCACGGGTCTAACTCATCTCCTTCAACGTAGGCTTGAATTTCTTGACACTCATAATGGCTGCTTAACATTCTTTTTCAGTCACGGTGTAGTTCCTTTGGCATTTATTCAACTTTCGATTCCCTCCTCATCTGTTTGCATAAGTACTCTAACGACACCGGTGGGTGTGGCTTGCATCACAATGGATTACAAACGGCTTTAGAAAATTGGGGCTGTGCAAGACTGGTGCTTCACACATCTGTCTTTTAAGAGAGTCAAAAGCTTCTTGGGCCTCATCGGTCCACACAAATTTACGCTTCTGCTTAAGAGTGTCTGTAATTGGGGCAGCAAGCGCAGCATAATTTTTTATAAATTTGTGATACCACCCAGTTATTCCTAAAAATCTACGGACTTGTTTTATGGATCGCGGTACTGGGAACTCTTTAATTGCCGCAACTTTGTCCGGATCAGTTTTAATGGTGCCATCACCAATGACGTGCCCTAAATATTTTACTTCTTTTAGGCAGAATTTACTTTTTTCTACATTAATTGTCAATCGGCTACCACTTTTAAAACAGAGATATGGTTTTCAAACGAGTCAGATACTACTAATAAATCGTCCAGATACACAAATATTTCATTGCGCGGATTCGGTGGGATAACTTTATCCATTAGTTTGCACATCGTTTGAGGAGCATTGGTCAAACCGAATGGCATTACGGTAAATTGGTGAAGAGGCCTTCCCGGGACAGTAAATGCTGTTTTCTCTCTTGCCGAAGGCTCTAATGGTATTTGCCAATATGCATCTTTTAAATCAATACTTGATATGAACCTAGCTTTCGGAAGTCGACTTAAGATACCGTCAATGAGTGGCATGGGATTTGCACTTTTAATAGTTAAATCATTAAGTTTGCGGCTATCAAGACACATTCGATCTTTTTCAGGTTTAACGACACACACTACTGGCGAAGATCAGGGACTGTCTGCCTCCTCGGTTACTTCTAGTTTTAACATTCTGCCTAACGCCTTGTATAAACGCTTTTCAATAGCTGGCGAAACAGCATAATGTCGCTGCTTTACTGGTTTGGCATCCCCCACATCTATGTCGTGCGTAATCCAAGTGGTTCTTCCTAAACCTTTTTCCGCAAACGAAGGAAATAATCTGATAGTTGCTAGTAGCTTTTCTTGTTCTTGCTCCGTCAAAGGCAATTGCAAAGGGTCGTCCATTTGCAAGCTAGCAATGGGTACAGTAGATAGTCTATCTTGTATAAATGGTGGTAACAATTTGAAAGCATCCCAGAAGTCTATGCCTAGGTATAAATCTTGCGCCAAAGAAGGTACAATATAAAAGTTTAATTTCTTTGTGCTACCACGAAATTCGATATTGGTGCTAATTTTACCTACAACCTTTTGAGAATGGCCATCTGCGGTGTTTACTGCCGATGTGAATTTTTTGTAACGTTTTGTATTTTGTTTTTAGTTGCCATTTATTACGCCATCCTTCGCATCGGCCACTTCCCGATACAATGGAAGTGTGCCAAGATTGTAATGATTCCAAAGCCAGGCAAGCCAGAGACAGCCTTAGATTCATACAGACCTATCAGCCTTCTCCCAGTTTTCTCTAAGATATTCGAGAGAATATTCTTAAGCAGAATGCTGGCAGTAAGCAGTGTAAGTAAAGCTCTTCCACAACACCAATTTGGCTTTCGAAAACAGCACGGAACTCCAGAACAACTGCATAGAGTTACTCACCACATTCTGAATGCATTTGAGACAAAACAATATTGCACAGCAGTGTTTCTGGACGTCAAACAAGCATTTGACAAAGTCTGGCATGATGGACTCTTATATAAGTTGAAATTACTCTTACCCGCCCCACAGTATATAGTCGTCCATTCATTTCTTAGTCAAAGAACATTTACTGTATCCATTAGGGATGATTCTTCGGAAATAAAAATGGTCAGAGCAGGTGTTCCCCAAGGAAGCGTGGGTGGAATATAACCATTAATGAAAGTAAATCAGTCAATGTAGACTATACTTTAAGACGCCAAACTACGCCAGGTCTAACTTTAAATGGACAAAATATCCCACGTAAGAGAAGTCACTGCTACCTCGGAGTCCACTTTGATAGAAAATTAACATGGGGACCTCATGTCAAAGCAACTGTCGCTAAATGCCAACAAAAACTGAAAAAGCTCCACTGGCTTATTAACCCTAAAAGCAAACTTCCCCTACGCAGCAAAGTTATGCTCTACAAGACCCTAATAACACCCGTTTGGACGTACGCCATCCAAATCTGGGGATGTACGGCTAAGACTCACCTAAACAAAATAAGAATTCTGCAAGCGAAGACCTTAAGGACAATCACTGGTGCCCCATGGTTTGTTCGGAACAGCATCTTAGAGCGTGATCTCAATATACCAAAAATCGGTGATCAAATAAATTACCACAGTAGCCGTTATAACGACAGGCTGACGAGACATCCGAATGAAGCAGCGAGAAGCGTAATGATCCCAGAAATTCCAAGACGCCTTAAGCGACTACACCCTTCTAATATTAAAAATCGAAAAATTGTTTAAAAACACAAAATATGAAATATTATTATTAGTATATTAATACCAAATACATAAAATAAGCCACTGAAATTGTTACTAATATTAGATTAAAGTTAAACACTTTAAGTTGTAATGCGTTTGCCGCCAAATTAACAAAAAGCATGCTATACAAAATCAGCTGACTTTGAGAGCGTATCGATAAAAGATTTTTGGCGCCAATTTGAAAATCGATTAATTTTTAATCTAACTAGGGTATGGTAAAAACAAAAATGGAGTTCAATTTAAAATTAAAAAAAAAAAAAAATGACTTTATGCCAAAAAAAGTGAAAAATAAATCACTGTGCGTAGGCTCGAAATTTCTTAACACTCATAATGGCTGCTAAACATTCTTTTTCGGTCACGGAGTAGTTCCTTTGGCACTTATTCAACTTATTCCTTTGGCATTAAACCAAATTCAAAACCACAAGCGTCAGAAATTCTTCATATACCAACAGCCGAACTAAAATTTATAATACGTTTTGGAAAATCATCGCCCAAATTCAACGTACATTATATGCATCTGAAATAATCGCACTTCAAAATGGGAAACAACTGCAACCCAGTTTACAAGGACTCACTCCGTTCCTCGACGAATAAATTTTGAAAACAAAAAAGTGTGTGTGTTGAGACTTGCAAATGCAGACATACCCTACGATTCGAAATGTCAAGCTTTACTGCCAAAAACTCATCGATTTTCAAAACTTTATATTGAACATTTGCATAAAACTAATATGCGGCCTGCATGCTCCTCAGCTTATTACGCGAAAAGCTGTGGATTATAAACGCTAGAGAAATAATTCGAAAAATCGTGCGAAGATGCACTCTCTGTTTTCACTACAAGCCCCATCTCATGCAGCAGATCATGGGCAAACTTCCAAAGGATCGACTCAGCTGAGGTTAAGCATTCCAAATCACTGGAGTCTACTTCTGCGGGCCATTTTACACATCATACAAAATCAGAGGCAAACAGCCTTACAAAACTTACGCAGCTATTTATGTGTGTTTTGCCTCAAAGGCAATCCACATTGAACTTGTAACCGAATTATCTATTACAAACGCCTTTTAGTTAGGTTTACGAAGATTCGTTTCTGCGACAACGCAACCAATGTTGTTGGCGCTTCGTCTAAAATGAAAGAGTTCCAAAAAGCCATGCTTAATGAAAAAACTATAAGCGAAATTAATGTGTTCAGCAATAACAAAGGTTTTCAATTTTGTTTTATTCCCCCCAGAGCACCACACTTCGGAGGCATTTGGGAAGCTGCAGTCAAGGCCACGAAGACGTTGGTTGTAAAAAAACATAAGCAGCGCTAACCTCACATATGAAGAACTTCAAACAATCTTCATTGAAGTAGAAGCCATACTAAACTCAAGACCATTAACTCCGATGTCATACAATCCCAATGACATAAGCGCTATTACTCCAGCACACCTATTGATTGGATCGACGATAACATCAGCACCAGATGGCAACGAGTCACCTATTTAAAACAGCAGTTTTGGGCGCAGTGGCAGCGTGGTTACATTCACACTCTGCAACAGCGCGCGAAGTGGAATAAGGATCAGCCCAATCTCACTGTTGGGCAGCTCGTAATCATACATGAAGACAACTTGCCTTCCCAATATTGGCTGCTAGGCAGAGTGACGGCAGCCATTCCAGGAAAGAATGGAAAGGTACGCGTTGCAGATGTCAAAACGTCAAAAGGCATCATTAGACGACCGATTCACAAACTCGCGCCTCTTCCCCAAGACAGTCCTTTTTGAAAGCGCAGTCTTTCAACGCGGGGAGGATGTTGGAGGAGAATAGACAAAATCAACTCAAAAATAAAACCTTAAATGTTAAAATAACTAAAATGTTAAAACAACTAAAATGTAAATAACCAAAATGTAAACAACTATAATGTAAAACAACTACAATGTAAAACAACTAAAATGTTAAGTTAAAATGTAACATAAGATGGCAGAGCCAACATTTTAACATTATGTTAAAAAGCTCCTAAGCCGCCTTTAAAAGCGGAGCAGCTTAGCTGCTTTGGTCTCTCTTTTTCCAATGTTAAACCTGCTAAGACACAAGCACGAAACAAGCAAATACAAAAATTATTAAAACCCACAAAACCGCGTGTTACTTTAAGACAAATAACATAAAGAAACGGTAACAATCACAAATATTTCAACAAAACACATAAATACAAAAATTCACACAAAACATCGCAACATTAACCAACAATCACCTTTTACTGGAAAACACATGCACAACTTCGACACAATAACCTCAAAGGCTCGAGTAGCAGCCTACAGTGTCTTTTGTCAGAGATGAAATACTAAGAAACACAAAAACGTACATTGAAAGACTTCATAGGCATACTAATTATTTAGCATTAGGTCTTTTAGATAATACCTATGTAACTAGACGCCTTAAGCGACACCATGTTTTAGATCTACCTGGCAGATTTTAGATATATTATGTTAAGTTTTATCTTTTTATTTAATTATTCTTTTTTTTTGATGTAACAAATGTAATACGTTTTTTATATTGGCTGAGTTTGTTGAATTTCAGTCAATCCTGTTTTATTTACTTATTATCCACGGATAGATTGTAAATTAAATAAACCAAAAAAAAAAAAAAATATATTTCTCATAGCCCGATAGTAATATCGACACTATCGATAGTTTCAACTATCGGAGTCTTAACTATCGAGTGGCGCCACTATCGATAGTATCCCACCTCTACACTGCACTACGTTCGCTCGTGTGAAAAATGTTATCTGAAAAACTACAAAAATCCACCAACAGTTTGTGACAGTGAAGAAGAAGACGAAGATGGCAATGTTGATTAAGAGCAAACGGACCATCAACACGGAATACTCAAACCGCACAAAACATATCAGACAACAGTTCAGCAAAACGTCGACGTATGTCGGTCAAAAAAATCCATGAAGCCATATGTAACCAACACATGGTTATCAAAATTTAAAGTTGCTATTTGCCGAAATATTTGCTTTTGTTTATTTAATTTGACGAAAAAATAGCGACTTACATGTAAAATGGCATATGGGTCGATCTGACCCAGGAACACGGAAATATGTTGAAATTTGAGTGCACGGGTCTAACTCATCTCCTTCAACGTAGGCTTGAATTTCTTGACACTCATAATGGCTGCTTAACATTCTTTTTCAGTCACGGTGTAGTTCCTTTGGCATTTATTCAACTTTCGATTCCCTCCTCATCTGTTTGCATAAGTACTCTAACGACACCGGTGGGTGTGGCTTGCATCACAATGGATTACAAACGGCTTTAGAAAATTGGGGCTGTGCAAGACTGGTGCTTCACACATCTGTCTTTTAAGAGAGTCAAAAGCTTCTTGGGCCTCATCGGTCCACACAAATTTACGCTTCTGCTTAAGAGTGTCTGTAATTGGGGCAGCAAGCGCAGCATAATTTTTTATAAATTTGTGATACCACCCAGTTATTCCTAAAAATCTACGGACTTGTTTTATGGATCGCGGTACTGGGAACTCTTTAATTGCCGCAACTTTGTCCGGATCAGTTTTAATGGTGCCATCACCAATGACGTGCCCTAAATATTTTACTTCTTTTAGGCAGAATTTACTTTTTCTACATTAATTGTCAATCGGCTACCACTTTTAAAACAGAGATATGGTTTTCAAACGAGTCAGATACTACTAATAAATCGTCCAGATACACAAATATTTCATTGCGCGGATTCGGTGGGATAACTTTATCCATTAGTTTGCACATCGTTTGAGGAGCATTGGTCAAACCGAATGGCATTACGGTAAATTGGTGAAGAGGCCTTCCCGGGACAGTAAATGCTGTTTTCTCTCTTGCCGAAGGCTCTAATGGTATTTGCCAATATGCATCTTTTAAATCAATACTTGATATGAACCTAGCTTTCGGAAGTCGACTTAAGATACCGTCAATGAGTGGCATGGGATTTGCACTTTTAATAGTTAAATCATTAAGTTTGCGGCTATCAAGACACATTCGATCTTTTTCAGGTTTAACGACACACACTACTGGCGAAGATCAGGGACTGTCTGCCTCCTCGGTTACTTCTAGTTTTAACATTCTGCCTAACGCCTTGTATAAACGCTTTTCAATAGCTGGCGAAACAGCATAATGTCGCTGCTTTACTGGTTTGGCATCCCCCACATCTATGTCGTGCGTAATCCAAGTGGTTCTTCCTAAACCTTTTTCCGCAAACGAAGGAAATAATCTGATAGTTGCTAGTAGCTTTTCTTGTTCTTGCTCCGTCAAAGGCAATTGCAAAGGGTCGTCCATTTGCAAGCTAGCAATGGGTACAGTAGATAGTCTATCTTGTATAAATGGTGGTAACAATTTGAAAGCATCCCAGAAGTCTATGCCTAGGTATAAATCTTGCGCCAAAGAAGGTACAATATAAAAGTTTAATTTCTTTGTGCTACCACGAAATTCGATATTGGTGCTAATTTTACCTACAACCTTTTGAAGTGGCCATCTGCGGTGTTTACTGCCGATGTGAATTTTTTGTAACGTTTTGTATTTTGTTTTTAGTTGCCATTTATTACGCCATCCTTCGCATCGGCCACTTCCCGATACAATGGAAGTGTGCCAAGATTGTAATGATTCCAAAGCCAGGCAAGCCAGAGACAGCCTTAGATTCATACAGACCTATCAGCCTTCTCCCAGTTTTCTCTAAGATATTCGAGAGAATATTCTTAAGCAGAATGCTGGCAGTAAGCAGTGTAAGTAAAGCTCTTCCACAACACCAATTTGGCTTTCGAAAACAGCACGGAACTCCAGAACAACTGCATAGAGTTACTCACCACATTCCGAATGCATTTGAGACAAAACAATATTGCACAGCAGTGTTTCTGGACGTCAAACAAGCATTTGACAAAGTCTGGCATGATGGACTCTTATATAAGTTGAAATTACTCTTACCCGCCCCACAGTATATAGTCGTCCATTCATTTCTTAGTCAAAGAACATTTACTGTATCCATTAGGGATGATTCTTCGGAAATAAAAATGGTCAGAGCAGGTGTTCCCCAAGGAAGCGTGGGTGGAATATAACCATTAATGAAAGTAAATCAGTCAATGTAGACTATACTTTAAGACGCCAAACTACGCCAGGTCTAACTTTAAATGGACAAAATATCCCACGTAAGAGAAGTCACTGCTACCTCGGAGTCCACTTTGATAGAAAATTAACATTGGGACCTCATGTCAAAGCAACTGTCGCTAAATGCCAACAAAAACTGAAAAAGCTCCACTGGCTTATTAACCCTAAAAGCAAACTTCCCCTACGCAGCAAAGTTATGCTCTACAAGACCCTAATAACACCCGTTTGGACGTACGCCATCCAAATCTGGGGATGTACGGCTAAGACTCACCTAAACAAAATAAGAATTCTGCAAGCGAAGACCTTAAGGACAATCACTGGTGCCCCATGGTTTGTTCGGAACAGCATCTTAGAGCGTGATCTCAATATACCAAAAATCGGTGATCAAATAAATTACCACAGTAGCCGTTATAACGACAGGCTGACGAGACATCCGAATGAAGCAGCGAGAAGCGTAATGATCCCAGAAATTCCAAGACGCCTTAAGCGACTACACCCTTCTAATATTAAAAATCGAAAAATTGTTTAAAAACACAAAATATGAAATATTATTATTAGTATATTAATACCAAATACATAAAATAAGCCACTGAAATTGTTACTAATATTAGATTAAAGTTAAACAACTATAACTGATTTCTAATAAAAAAAAAAAAAAAAAAAAAAAAAAAACCAATTCCTATAATATAAAATATATTACTATTGAGTAAATTACAGAAACAGATCTTTATTAATTTTCACAATAGTGAACCCATAAAATGAGTCTGACTACAGTCAAACTGAGCATTTGAAAACCAACTTTATATTAATACAAAAAAAAATTAATGAACGAGAAAATAAATAAAAATAACCCAAAATTAATAATGCGAAAATTTATATATCGAATTTGGGAAACCATGCAACCACTTAGCTGAGAAAAGGAGTCTGCATGTTATATTGTAGGACATTACAAATAAAAGTGGATAGCAAAAAAAAAGATGGCGTACGTTAAAGTCGGGCGCAGACGACTTTGGGATACCCTGTACCACCACATTGCAATTAAGTCCGATACATTTCTTAAAACCTCCAAAAGATATTTTATTCGGCAAATTTGGTTACGATATTTTCATAAAAAAAGATGGCGTACGTTAAAGTCGGGCGCAGACGACTTTGGGATACCCTGTACCACCACATTGCAATTAAGTCCGACACATTTCTTAAAACCTCCAAAAGATATTTTATTCGGCAAATTTGGTTACGATATTTTCATAAAAAAAAGAAATCAGTCGAATTTTGCACCAAACAATTTTTTTGACCGATCGGTCCTATGGGGACTATATGATATAGTCAACCGATTTTGATCAAATTTAGTACACTGATTGGGAACTATAAAAAACTCCCGACAGCCAAATTTGGTTCCGATATCTTCAAAACCAAACGAAACACAACGAATTTTGTAAAAAAAGCGTTTTTTTGACCGATTGTTCCTATGGGAGCTATATGATATAGTCAACCGATTTTGATCAAACTTGGTGCAGTGCTTGGGTACTCTAAAAAACTTCTTAATGCCAAATTTGCTAACAATATCTTTACAAACAAACGAAACGCAACGAATTTTGTAGAAAAAACGATTTTTTGACCGATTGGTCCTATGGGAGCTATATGATATAGTCAACCGATTTTGATCAAATTTGTAACATTGCTTGGGAACTCTAAAAAACTTCCTCTTGCCGAATTTGGTTCCGATATCTTCAAAACCAAACGAAACACAACGAATTTTGTAAAAAAAACATTTTTTCGACCGATCGATCCTATGGGAGCTATATGATATAGTCAACCGATTTTGATAAAATTTGCTACAGTGTTGGGGATCTCTAAAAAACTTCCGACTGCCAGATTTTGTTATGATATCTTCATAAACAAACGAATTATCCATCTAAGGTCCTCTGAAACACCCCTATGGGAGCTATATTATGTAATCCCGATATCAAAAAAATAAAATAAACTTGTCTTCTATGGATTAACAAGGGATCTTATCTGAAAGTTTGGTTGCTCTAGCTCTTACCATCTCTGAGATCTAGGCGTTCATACGGACAGACGGACAGACGGACATGGGTATATCGACTTCTCGAGTCACACTGATCATACTTTAGGTAACTTTGGGGGTCTCCGACGACTCCTTCTGTACGTTACATACATTTTCGGCTTGCACAAACACAATATACCCTTTGTACCATACGGTACAGGGTATAAAAAGAAATCAGTCGAATTTTGCACCAAAAAATTTTTTTGACCGATCGGTCCTATGGGGACTATATGATATAGTCAACCGATTTTGATCAAATTTAGTACACTGATTGGGAACTATAAAAAACTCCCGACAGCCAAATTTGGTTCCGATATCTTCAAAACCAAACGAAACACAACGAATTTTGTAAAAAAAACATTTTTTCGACCGATCGATCCTATGGGAGCTATATGATATAGTCAACCGATTTTGATAAAATTTGCTACAGTACTGGGGATCTCTAAAAAACTTCCGACTGCCACATTTGGCTATGATATCTTCATAAACAAACGAATTATCCATCTAAAACTTTTGCTTTTTTTCGAGGTCCTCTGAAACACCCCTATGGGAGCTATATTATGTAATCCCGATATCAAAAAAATAAAATAAACTTGTCTCCTATGGATTAATAAGGGATCTAATCTGAAAGTTTGGTTGCTCTAGCTCTTACTATCTCTGAGATCTAGGCCTTCATACGGACAGACGGACATGGGTATATCGACTTCTCGACTTTGGGGGGTCTCCGACGTCTCCTTCTGTACGTTACATACATTTTCGGCTTGCACAAACATAATATACCCTTTGTACCATACGGTACAGGGTATAAAAAAGGAAATTAGCGAGACAGAAATAAACTGCAGGTTGTCGGTAGTAGCTCTGAGCCACTTACTACAAATTCCATCACAATTTATTTATTTATTTATTTTTTTTTTTTTTTATTTAATTTTATTTTTTTAAGTACAGAAAAAAAATCAATTTTTTTTTACAATGAGTCTAACCCCTGGTTAGGGTGAGATAATAAGTCTTCAAATTGTAAAAATACAAGAGAGAAGAAAGAAAGAAAATTGAGAATGACCCAGAATTGATTACAACTTAATTGTAACATGAGAATTGCAGCTGTACTAATATTGTTTCTGTGTGCGATAGGGTGTAGACCTAGTCCACAAAAAAAATAATCCCGTTTCCAGCTACACTCCACAATATATGCAGCATTAACTTGGGAAACGTCTAATATTAATATATGAGTGTGTTTTATAGTTTTAACTCGTATCGGTATTAATGTTATTCAGAAACTTTAATAATTCCAGATATTTTCAAAACTAACCCAAGAAGGAAAAAAAGTATGTCATATGCAATTGCACTTAGCAACGCTTTCCGGTGTTTTTGACTTTATATAATTTTTTTTTTTTTTATCGAGCCAAGTTTTTTTAATCAAGAACTGGCCTCGTACGCCAAATAAATTTACTGTAACGTGTTACATATAGAGCAAGAGCTGGTGTTAGAGGACGACATGGACGGAGTACGCGCTTGCATCCGGCTGATCCTGATCGGCTGGGGTGGGTGTCTTGGTTTATGTATCGTCGCGTCCGTTTGCTCGTGGAACAGTAAAAATATAAAAAAAGTTCGCGTACTTTTGGGGGTCTAGGTAAAGAAAAAGGGTGGTACAGAATAACTTAGAGAGTGGGGACAGAAAATATAGGAAACATAACATGCAGCTAGTGGGTTACTATGCGGGGGAGTACCCGCAACTGCCCACCCTACCATGATCCAACGGGTCAAAAAAATAAAATATAGATGATGTTGGATCCCTACCACTAGTCTGAGACTACCCTACATCCCTACAGCGGCACATGGTTCCCCAAACAAAAAGGGCAACTTAGCACATAATGAGTGAATAATAAGTTGTAATTAGAAATGACTTCATCTTTAATTCGCTATCAAAATATAAACTAATATCTATACAAATTTCATAGTGTAGGTCTTGGGCTTTAACTATTGGAAATACAAACTTAACATTAAAGGCATAGGAGGTATACTTATATAAATTTATTTCTAGTTAATTCAAAGAAGAAGGTTGATAATTTTGGCAATAAAATGGAAATTTACATTAAACCATTTTCGCTGCTTTCGCGAAAAAAATTTTTATGGGAATGAAATTATTATAGGGGCGTTACATTTGCCTTAGAATAGATATTTGGAAAATTTTAAAATTTTCCGACACCCAGGAGTGCCGTGACGTCATGTTGCGTGTACGCAACATTGGCGCATTGCTCGACAAATGAAATTGTCTCAGATGAATAATGCATAGTGAAAGAAATGATTCATTTTTGATGAGTTATTTAACAATAAGTGATAAAAAACAAATGTTTACAATGAAATGAAGCAATGGAAAATAAAACAACAATAAATAAAAGTATATTCAGAGTTTCCTCTCATAATAATGTTTGAAACATTTCAAGTGGAGGGCTTTGATGCATTTTTGCACTGGTAAATTGTTTGCGAGCTGCACTGCACACACCTCAATCGTCGCTTCTGTGGATTTTCGCAGATGTGGTGATCTCGGACATTGATCCGTGCAAGTTTTTTTGAAACCTCTGATTCGTCGTCATTCGACTCCGGCTCCACATCTTCCGCGTCTGATGGCAGCTCTTCAACGAACGCCAGCAAAGCTCGCGTGACTTCTGATTTGAAGTCTAGTTGGCAAAGACATTTTGTTTTTTGCTGCATGGAAATGAGGCAATGTAATTTCCAAGCATTTGCTGAACCAGTGTTGAGGCAGTTCGTAAAAAGTGGCCACCACCACTTTTTACCCCGAATGGCGATACGATAGTTGGAGACGGCATTGTCATGTAAGTCTACTCCTCCCATAAATTTATTATACTTGCATATCATTCGAGGTTGAGCAATCGTTATCACCTTTTTTTCTTTTCGAGAAAATCTGGATGCTTTTTGTGCTGGTTCAGCCGCGAGAAAGTTTGAAGCGACTGTCACTTCAGCAATGTCCTGCCAGCGGCAGACAGATATCGAATTTCTTTTTTCAAAGCACTCATCATACGCATATTTTTTCAGATTCTTTCCTGTTGCTAGTTTACTGTTCGCTCCTCTCAGCCGGTTTGATCTTACAGTGCCGATTGCCCCAACCTACCTTTCATTGAGTAAGCACAGTAAAAAATACGATGTAAAAAAATTGTCGAAATAGAATGCATGTAGCTGTGGGTCTTCAATAGATTCGATCACCGAGGCCAATGTTTTTGTCGAATGAGCTTCCTTTGCCTGCGTAGGGAATGGAATGGAAAAGATAGCCTGAGTCCGAACAGAGACACCAAAACAAATTGGCTTCCCTTTTATAAACATTTTGCAATTATGTCGCCCAAAATACGGAACCATCTGTGGTGGGCAGTCTCTCTGAATTTACATAACTCGCGAGGATATTGCACCAAAATCTGCCGCAACGCAATAGGCTCATGCACGGTGAAATCTCTCTCTCGTTTTGCTTGATTGTGGTTCTTGCTCTCTTCTGCGCTTTTGCTTACTACGCTGTTTACTTACAAAAAGGAATGTTTGTTTGTATGATCTTTGCCCACCACTGATTTTAGTTTTGTAAGTTGCTGATAGTCCAGGAATTACACACACACTTCATGTATTTACTCTTTTTTGGCAGCATAGCCGGAGTTCTGCTTACGCTAGCGCCACTTGTGAAATATACCGCGGTAAAAAAACGTCGGCTGGTTGAAAATTCGTTTGTCGAGCAATGCGCCAGCGTTGCGTAAACGCAACACAAACTTTAAGCCTCATCTAGAACTCTCACAATTACTTCTGGATACGCCATAAACTAATTTAAATTCTTCGTTGCTCTTTTGTCAACATGTCTTGATGTAGAAAAGACAAAAAATTTACGTTCAATAATTTTTAGTGTACATTTAAAAATTTGTCCAAAAAGGTGTGTACACATACACAAGTGGGTGTGTCAGTGTGTGTTTTGCAAGGTGTCATATTATGAAGAGGAAGAAAGATAAAAGATATACCTTTAAAACAAAAAAAAAATGATAGCGATATCTCACACACAGGCCGCATAAGAATTTTTTGAAAATGGTGCTGCGTGTACGCAACGAAGGAAGAAAATGGGTTAAAAATCAGTTGTTAATGCAAACGCAGCATATCTTTTATGTATCGCATCAAATACAAACAATAACAATACTCAAGCTTTCGCAAATCAGCTCAAGTTCGCTTAACACAATGATCTTAAGCTCACTCAGTACATTTTATCACTCACAATCGGCTGTGTCCAACGACGAAAGCGCTTTCGGCGGGGCAGGCGGTATGGTGGTGGCTGTAACTAAAGCAGTAATAGATGCGACATCAAAAGCAAGAACGGTAAATTGCAACCAAGAGCTTTGACAATAATAAAAGCTCGTAGCTGCACTCTAAAGGGTTGCCGAGTTATTGTTGCGTAGCAAAATTAGTTTTAACTGATTTTTAGCACATTATAAAATTTAAAATATAATATTATTTATTTGTTTTTTTTTTAGACTGATAATGAATTTATGATGGTAACTGGGAGAGGGCTACACAACTTATAACTTGAAAAAAATAAAACTTTTTTTTTCCTTTGTTCTCTTTTTTTTTTTTAGATTAAAGGCTCAATGCCTGGTTTGGGGGGGGACCACCCGTCGGAAGCTCCTCCCGTCCGCAGCAGTTATAAAATATAAGTCTGCAGCCACTTCTGCAGATCGAAGGAAAAGGCTTCGGTTATATATAAATTTTTTCCATGGTGGTTGGTGGACAAAGCGCCTCCGCTTCCAAATTAAAAGTGCTCGATCTTAGGTTTTGTGGCCTTGGTACATGCACATACTGAGTTACAGAAGGATATACAGCTAAATTAGCTACTAGGCGCATGTTGTATGAAACAATTAGTTACGTTTATTTAGAACTGTGGCAACCTTGAAGACATTGCGGTATTTACCTGTTGGAGCAGGCACCAAATTTGAAAAAGGTCGTTGACCTAATCCTAAAGCAGTAACATAAAGGCAAAACGATTCGTCTGTAATCACTTGTTTTATTAAATGCACTTTATTGATGTTTTATTACTTTCATAATTTTTGAAACTTAGCAGTTGGAGCAACTGGTTTTTCTTTCTTTTATTTTAGTTTATAGTTTATTTTTTTTTTCAAATTTCATTTCACGTTTACAAGGCGTTTTCAACGGCGACCATGCGGACAAAATGAGGTTACTTTTTGGGCGAAGTGACCTTATATAGGCTCTTTTTTCCGGAAGTTTCCCACTCTATGATTATTTTAGCCATTTAAATTTTTTTTAGGTGACAAGTGCATTGAACAGCTGCTTGCGCTTGGCCTTGCCAATTTGGCAGATCAACTATTCAAAAGCTCGACACTAGATGGAGCCAGTGTTTCGATAGATCCCTAATGCTTATATCGACACAACCAAAAACCCTGGTGCAAACGTAACTTTGCCTACTTTTAGGATAAGATAAAAAAACGACAAGCGTACTATTACAAGTCGGACCATAAAGTGCAACTCTTTATCTTTACGTCGTGGGACTCCAAAATAGCCTTTCTAAGCCGTATTCCAAACACAGCCGCTTGCAGCTCCAATCTTGGTACCGAGAACAACATCAGTGGTGCGCACTTCGTCTTTCCTGCAACGAATACTATATTGATATTAGCATCACAAGTTATGCGCCACTATGCAACAGCAACAGTGCCTGTTCACTTCGTTACTGATTTCATAGGCTTCTTCTTCCGAATCAAAACCAGCAACAAAGGCATCCTTGTCTCTATAATTCGTAGCATTTTGAGCATTTATATGTTCTTTACATACTGTGCACTACAAGGAGAGCAAGCAGCACCAAATATCATGCCTTTCATTTTGTATGTGTCAACCTTCATGTTTCGTTTTCCATTTCGCCATAAAAACCTTAACCTGATCCTCACTTCGAACATGCACCTGCAAAAACATTTCCTTGATATCAGCACATACAGCGACATTGCCCTGAAGGAATGGGTTTTCATCTGGTCCCTTTAACAACTTGGCATTCAAAGACACTCCATTAACCTCTGCATCTGCGTCAAAAACTAATCTCATTTTCTTTGGCTTGATTATGTTGTAAACACCAAAGTGAGGCAAATGCCAAGACTCTTGTTCTGTAATTTTTTCAGCGTATCCTTTATTCACAAAATCCATGATTGCATTATCGTATGCATCAATTTTTCCCAAACCGGTCATCTTAGTTTCAACTCCTTGCAATCTTTTCAGTGCCATATCATAACTGTTTGAGAAATTAATTACATCTTCTTTCCATAAAAGTCCCGTTTCATAAAAATCACCCAATCTTTTAGTGGTACTCTTCAAAATATCTCTAGCTCTAAATACGCTTGCAGATTCCAATGGCTTCGCATTCACCGTCACTCCAAAATTTTCCGTTGTAAAGTAATCTTCTATCAATTGACGCATATCTGACTCAACATAATCATTTTCAAAACGTGTGTGGAATACCATCGACAATAATGATGGGCTTTCTTTTTGGTTTCTTTTTGGTGAAACATCAACATACCAACCTAATGGTGTCTTAGCAGCAAACAAATTTCTATCCAAACACACACTCCTAGTAGTGGCAATCAAGTGGCTGTTATTCATCCCAATTAATAACATCGGATCTGCATCAATAAATCCCCCAATCGGCAAGTTCTTTAGTTTTACGTCATTCTTTTTAAACTCATCTATGTCTACCGACTGTAGTGGCAACTGTAAGTCAGGCACTGTGTTGCCATTCAGTCGCAACCATTTTTTGCCTTCACCATGAGATCGAATAAGAATATTACATTCCATTGACACAACATCTGTAGCATGATTTTCTATCCAATTTAGAGTATGTTTACTCTTCGACTCCTGTACATCAAGTTTATGAGCCAATTCCTCGTTTTTCAAAGACGCAGACGCACCCTCATCCAAAAAGGCATACGTTTTTGCTATTGAATTATTAGGTACTTTGATCTCTACAGGTAACACCCAATTAATAACATCGGATCTGCATCAATTTTGACATACGCGGCTTAATCGCGTTAATCGAAGCCTTCTGATGAGAAACACCTTCCTCTTTAGTTTGGTCGCTCGCATGCAATGATATGTGATGATTTTTCTTGCATCTGCATAACCGTTTATTTCTTCAATTTTGCTCAGTGTGTCTTCGGCGTAGACAACAGAAACATAAACGAAGTTTTTATACCCTGTACCGTATGGTTAGGCCTCCCATCGCTATTTTTTCAAAAACGGGAATTTCAAGTCACAAAAGAGGGGAAAAGCGGGAATTTCAAAATTCGAAAGCGGGAAAAAAGATGGCATACGTTAAAGTACGACTTTGGGATACCCTGTACCACCACACTGCACAGTCCGACACATTGCTTAAAACCTCCAAAAGATATTTGATTCGGCAAATTTGGTTACGATATTTTCATTAAAAAAAAATAAATCAGTCGAATTTTGCACCAAACTATTTTTTTGACCGATCGGTCCTATGGGGGACTATATGATATAGTCAACCGATTTTGATCAAATTCAGTACACTATAAAAAACTTCCGACTGCCAAATTTGGTTCCGATATTATAAAAACCAAACGAAACACAACAAATTTTGTAAAAAAAGCGTTTTTTTGACCGATCGTTCCTATGGGAGCTATATGATATAGTCAACCGATTTTGATCAAACTTGGTGCAGTGCTTGGGTACTCTAAAAAACTTCTTAATGCCAAATTTGCTAACAACATCTTTACAATCAAACGAAACGCAACGAATTTTGTACAAAAAACGATTTTTTGACCGATTGGTCCTATGGGAGCTATTTGATATAATCAACCGATTTTGATCAAATTTGATACAGTGCTTGGGAATTTTAAAAAACTTCTTAATGCCAAATTTGGTTACAGTATCTTCACAAACAAACGAAACACAACGAATTTTGAAAAAAAACCCGATTTTTTTACCGATCGTTCCTATGGGAGCTATATGATATAGGCAACCGATTTTGATAAATTTGGTACAGTGCTGGTGGTCTCTATAAAACTTCCGATTGCCAAATTTGGTTATGATATCTTCATAAAGAAACGAATTATCCATCTTAAAATTTTGCTTTTTTTCGATGTCCTCTGAAACACCCCTATGGGAGCTATATAATGTAACCCCGATATCGAAAAAATAAAAAAAACTTGTCTCCTCCTATGGATTAATAAGGGATCTAATCTGAAAGTTTGGTTGCTCTAGCTCAGATCCATAAATCTGACGCTATTTTTATACCCTGTACCGTATGGTACAAAGGGTATATTGTGTTTGTGCAAGCCGAGAATGTATGAGACGTACAGAAGGAGACGTCGGTGACCCCCAAAAAACACAATTCTATCTTTCAAAGTTTCGGACAATTCATCCTCAAACAAGAATTTGATCAAAAAAATTCGCAGATCTTTAAAAATGTTAGGAAGAAATATTGGATTGTTCAGAATGGAATTTATCTCTGAAGTCAGAATGTGGAGACAACGTATTAAGGATCTGAATATACAAAATGCGCATGGTCCGTTTTTCTCGACTAGATTTTTTACGACCAGAAAAATGTGATATGCAAAACTTAAGCTTACTGTATTTTTCAGGTCATTCAAAAATGTTAAAAGGATGTGTAAGTGTAAGAAGTGTTACATGTAAGCACAGCAACTTCAGAACGTTAATTTTCGACGTTGAGAAGGATCAAAAGCTACCATAGAAATAAATACAACATGACAGGACCGTCTTAATGGCCTTGCTTCTTTAAACATCCATAGTCGCATTGAACTGACCAAAAACGAAAATTCTTCTTTGTGTATTTTCTATTCAACAATTTAAAATAATTTTAGGGGGGTCCCGAAAACCCTCAGTGGATCCGCCAATGACTACAGCACAGCTGATGGTGATGTTGAGGAAGGTCCCTCAAGTTCAAAATGTATGCGTGGCCGCTGGATGCTTTTGAGGACATTTGCTTTAAGCAAAACAAAATTTTTGCTGTATCTCCTCAACACTGCAGGAAATGCTTAAGGAAAAAATGAAACACTATGCGAAAATGGAGGAAATTGCACAAACGCAATTAGAGGCAACGATGAAGCTGCCGGAAAAATAATTTTAGTTTAAAATATTTAAGCCTAGATCCGTGTTCTGAGTCAGATCGACCCAACCAATTCTTTACATGTAAATTGCGCATACTAAAAAAAAATACGAAATTCCTGGTATGGTTGTATAGCTTGAACCTTAAGCTTCCAAATAAACCAAATTTTATAGTAGATTTCTCACTTATGCGCGATACATGTGACTAAAACCAAAGAATATAGAACTACATAGAATGCGCATCTCATATAAAAAAATTTTACTATGTGGGGTACTGATATTAGTACCCCACAGAAAATATTGCTTGCATTTGTACATTTGCTTGAAGATGAAATTTTGAAAACGAAACGCGTGTAGTGGCAATGGCCTAGTGGAATGCGTATTCGACTCTCAGTCAAATGTGTCGAGGTTCGATTCTCAAGATGATGTTAGATTCAACTTGTTTTTTTTTTTGTTAATTTTCCATAATTTCTGTTCTTTTTCTATTAAATATTTTTATTTTTTTTTATTGTCGTAAGAAAATTAATGTTTCATTTTCGTATTTTGATATCCTCGCAGGTACAGTACGCTTTCTATGCATTTAATTTCATAGTAAAATACGCACTTTTGTGAGGTATAATAAGGAGGGGTAGCGACAAGACGAAATGAGTGTGTATTTCTTGCAACTGTTTTCCCAATGACAGTATACATACTAAGGTGTGTATGCAAAATTTTTAGAGGTCTATGGTGCGGGCGGGCAGAGAACAAACGTCTGCCAGCAAAGTTCATATTTTCAGCCTCAGCCAAATTTGTAAATTTTTAGTTTTTGAGCCTTCATACCCTTTCGAAGCATGTGACTGGTATGACACTTCATAACCACGTTTGCCTTCACCCTTACAAATGTATGTAAAAAAAGAGAAAAATTGGAAAAGAGTATTTTGCTATCGATTCTCATACTGTTGAACAGTTTTTCGGCGTATACACACAAACTGCATTCTCATTTCCGTGCGCAAAATTTGTACAGCTCTTGTTTACCCCGGCAGGCAGAGCAAACGCGAAAATCTAAAAATAGCACAGGCATTTCACGAGCGCTGGCAATTGATCTCGGCTCTGAACTTCGTTTTTGGCTGTCGGCAATGTTCATATTTTCAACCTCAGCCAAAATTGTAAATTTTTAGTTTCTAAGCATCCATGCCCTTTCGGGGAATGTGTCTGCTATGACACTTCCTTACCACGTTTGGCTTCACACTAACAAATGCATGTGAAAAAGGAGAAAAATGCGAAAAAGAGTATTTTGCTATCGACTTCCAATTTGTTCAGGGGTTTTTCCGCATGCATACACAAACACTAATACCTGAATTTACATGTATTCTTGTGTGTGCACAACTGATGATAATGATGATAGAGAGAGTAAGCATAGGGCCCTTTATTTTATAAAAATGATTGCTCTAAATCTGATTTCGGTAGGCTCTTTCCAACTTCCTATTCTTTAGTCGAAGCATTAAAAAGACATAATATTATTTTTCACAATTGCTTTAAGAAATAACCAGAGGAACAACAAATAAATCAACATACATATCATCGTTGACCTTTGCCACACTACGATTCCCGAATTGTTCTTTGTTGATTGTAGAGACCACAAAAATAAAATATAATGTTTATTTAGACCGCAAAATAAAAATTTATTTTACGTAATAAAAAATAAAGCCTATAAAATCAAAAATTAAAAATGTGAAGCCGATCAAAAAATATTAAAAATAAAAGCAAAAAATATTAACAAATCCGAACCCTGGAGTTAAACTCAAAATAATCCCACGTCATTCAGGCACGCATACCACTGACCCATCAACACCAACTTGCAAATTATGTTAAAATAAGTCTCTTGTACATTTTGGAAGGACAACAACGGAGTCTGTATGTTCTAAAAATAGAAGCAACATATCGCTTCGTTTGGTGCGGCCCGCCCGTACCCACAAGCGGTGACTGTTCTAAAAATAGAACCAACATTTCGTTTCGTTTGCTGCCGCCCGCCCGTACCAACAAGCGCTAAAATGAATTTGGGCGAGATGCGCATTCTATGTAGTTCTATATTCTTTGCTAAAACATACATGTGCTCTGTACGTGTTCTCGGGTCAGATCGACCCAACTATTTTCTACGTACATTTAACATAGAAAAAAAATACATATTATATAATAAAATATATAAAAATACTTCTTCCCTCATATATTGTTCTCCTTCGTTACTCTGTTCAATTTGTGCAATTATATATGTGGCTCCACGAATTAATGCACATAAGCGGAGTCACTGATTCATTATAATTTCTGTTTATTAATATATGTAGTTATCTTAGTTTAGGTTTAAAGTAAATATCTCTTTTAATTTAATATAACAATAATGCATACACAGTTTAGCAAACAAACATAATTCATTATATGTGCGACAACTTTGACACTTCACCAGCGACTGGTCGAGCATCCTCTTTTACTCTCAGCTTAGACCTATTTTGAGTGGAATTTAGTATTTGAGACCGCTACGTGTATACTTAGACGCAACATGTTCGCCTGGCGTCTCTGAGAATCCCACATTCGGCCCTCCTGACACGGAATTCGCCCCGAATGACTTCATATATTCCTTTCCTCTATCCCAAAGCATTCCATACGGACTGCCAAAATTACCGGCCCGCCTCACCAAACAATCTAAAACTTCTGCACTTCCAGTGCTACGTGCTGGACACAACCACATATACTTCAAAAACCCATCTTCATCCATTGGCCCGACATGATCCTCCATTTGCGACGGTATCCCAATCAACTGCTTGTTAGTATCTTTAAACAAAACTTGGTTCTCAGTAAAGGAGTCCCCACACCCATTAGTTTCTACGGCATCTCTTATTACTTTAGTCCCACCATCCACATTTTCTACTGGTGCTTTTACATTTATTTCCGGTGCATACTCTTCAACAATTCCATTAACCTGTACTGCCCGACACTGATTCAAACACGACAACACAGTTTCAAGTTTCATTTCCAAAACTTTAGAGCTCATCATACACAAACTCTTAGACTCTGTCGTCAACCCTGAATAATTGGCATTTCCGCTGGACAAATCAATATTATCCACGATACTATCGGAACTCTCCAAATCCGGTTTGATAAGTTTTGTTCCCCTTTTCGTTACATACCAATCAACAGAATCAAGCATTGTCCGTCCCAAAATAGCATCAAAGTCAATATCCCTGTCCGAAACAACATGAAACTCAAGCCGCATATTGATTCCATCAATCTGAACAGGCAAGACAATACTACCCATTGAAAACAACTGACCTCCACCAATTCCCGAAACTTTTCTACCATATCCTGTCAAACTACCATCATCTATCTGCTGATATATCTTCCAACGTAAAAGGCATATACTAGCCCCTCCGTCCATCACTCCTTGGAAACTAACCTTAGGATGAACTACCGACTTCAACTCAAGACCACAAGGTGAAATGACACTCGTTGTTTTGTCATCGCCAATAACAACATTCATGACTTTATCAGTAATTGGCTGACACTCTGCTGCCCTATGTCCTGGTTTCTTACACTTAAAACACAACAATTCTTCCAGTGGACAGTCCATCTTAATGTGCGATTTATCTCCACACTTAAAGCACATAATAGACCTTTTGTTGCTATATTCTTTCTGCATCTGATTGCCAACCCTGCCAGATATTTCTTCATACGATGATTTTGCCTCACCACGAACCCTTTGATAGGACTCAATTTGATATTTCAGCTCTCTGACAGTTCTCGCCTGGTACAATAACGCTTTGTTCGATCTACTATCCTGTATCGCATCTATGAAATATTCAATCAAACTCTCCTCATCCATGTCAATAGGCTTTGCAATTTCCATCATACTATATAAAAGTTCATACAAAGTCTCGCCTTTCTTTTGCTGTCGTTTTCCCAATCTACGATGAATTTCTGCAGACGACACTTTAGCCCCAAATTCATCTAAAAGATCAATTTTTAAATCATCCCAACTACGTAAATCTCGTTGGCTACGCACAAACGACTTTGCTGCACCTGATAACAACTGCTTGGCATAGATGAACAATTGTACTTCGCTCCACTCAACCGTTAGTGAGCAATCTTCTAGTTCCTCTATCCATTGATTTATACTCGGCAAATCTGTACCCGAAAAATTAGAGACACTTCCCTCTACATCTTTTAACGTAAACCACGATCTACTTGGTGGCATTGTACTTTCTCTATTTACCATTTTTGACTGCTCAGGCACACTGACCTGACTCACTTCCGAATTCTGAACACTAACTAAATCTGCAACTGTAGTATACAAGTCCTCATTTGCTTCCTCATTAACTTTATCTTCCTGAAGGCCATAATGAGCAAGAAGCTTATTTTGCAACTGTGTCTTACTACCTTTTGAATCAATATTCAACCCAGAGAGTGCTTCGCGCAAGTCAACTACGCGAAGTGCCAAGATTTCGCTCCTATTCATCTTACAAATTAAATATATCAAAGTTAATTACAAAACTATGTTAGCAATTCAAAATGTAAAATATTAAAATGCCAAACTCATCTGTTCCTTGCTGGCCTCTGTATAACGCAGTTCTGATAACGCGTCTCTGCCAACGTCACCCTGTTAACACTTCTATGTTAACGCCGTTCTGCCAACGATTCTCTGTCAACGCTGCTCTGCCAACGTTCCTCTGTAAACGCTGCTCTGCCAACACCGCTCTGCCAATGCTGCTTCACCAACGCTGCTCTGCCAACGCTGCTCTGCCAACACCGCTCTGCCAATGCTGCTCTGCCAACACCGCTCTGCCAATGCTAGCTTCACCAACGCTGCTTCACCAAGCTGCTTCACCAACGCTGCTCTGCCAACGCTGCTCTGCTCGATCGCCTTTTCGCTCAACTTGCAGTTCACTCAAAACCATGCAAGCAGCAAGCAGTCCACTCACGTAACAGTTCCTCTGTTGCCGTCCTTGTTCGCAACCGCTCGAACTTTTCGCAAACAAACACTCTAGCTGCTGTTACTGTCCCAACTGCCTTGTGCCTTGCACATGGTATAATAAGTAAGGTAGAGTAAGATTTTCTCACTCGGGGCCATAAATTTTGTGAGAGCAAAGAAATGTGCGAGAGAGAGAAGCAACAGACAAGCTGACGCATGCATTCACAACGAGAATGAAAAGTATGGCCCCAGCAAAGAGAACGTTGCGACAAACTTACTCTACCTTACTTATTATACCATGTGCCTTGCATACGTTTTAGCTGCTCGCTCTTGTTGCGTCGAACCCAGCTCCTTTACAACTTGTTGCAACTCGCCTTTGCCGCTCTCAAACTGACTCTCTCAACTCAATTTTAGCTCTCTGCATATAACCACTCTTTGTAGCCGTCCTCGTTCCTCGAACTTGACGCAAACATTCGAGCCAATGCAAGCGCTCTCAATTAGCTGAACTCTGCTCAGTTATGTACCCTCGGCTGCTGCTGCCTCTCAAGCTGTCACGACGCTGAAATTGTAACGTATTCTAGAAATTTCCAGTGAAATCTGGTTATTTCACAACTGCACGCAACGCTTCCAGAAATTTCGTCTTTGCTACGTTCAACAATTTCCACACACTCAAATCCGTTTGTAGTTATGCACTGTTTTTTTGTATTGTTTAATTTTGTTCTTTAGACAATTTTAACCATTTTAGACGTTTATTAAAAGAAATTAAATCCCGGTTGAGCCCCCATAAATGTGGCTCCACGAATTAATGCACATAAGCGGAGTCACTGATTCATTATAATTTCTGTTTATTAATATATGTAGTTATCTTAGTTTAGGTTTAAAGTAAATATGTCTTTTAATTCAATATAACAATAATGCATACACAGTTTAGCAAACAAACATAATTCATTATATGTGCGACAACTTTGACACTTCACCAGCGACTGGTCGAGCATCCTCTTTTACTCTCAGCTTAGACCTATTTTGAGTGGAATTTAGTATTTGAGACCGCTACGTGTATACTTAGACGCAACATGTTCGCCTGGCGTCTCTGAGAATCCCACATATATTTTGTTCAAACATATGTGCCTGTACACATCTATTGGTTCGTTTACGAAAAAACAAGCTGGTGCCAGTGCTTCATGTTTGGTTACAATTTTTGAAAAATTTTACGTTGGATTAAGAACCATCCCTTGAATTATGTACCGATGAGCAATTGCTAACTACTAGAAATCGATGTTAGTTTTCGCCAGTGCATACCCTGAAAACCAGCTAAGAGTGTTTTTCCTCTTGCCATTACAATGGGTAATTTCTTTACAATCTATAAATTATCATTTGATTTGATTGAAAAGGAAACCACTATAGTCGGCACGGTCAGATTGAAAAAACGTGAGTTGCCAAAAGCTTTTACATCATTGAAAGAAGCGAGCTCGAGAGGCCCAAACAAATAAATTTTTGCTTTTCAAAGTCATGTGAGCTTGTCAGTTATACCAGGCGAACGAAAAAAATTTTTATTTGTTGTCAACGGCTCATGCAGCCGAAGAATTGAATGAAGAAACCGGTAAGCTAGTGATAATTCACGACTATAATGCTTATAAGGGTGGCGTCGACACGTTTGACAAAATGCTTAGGTGTTTTACTTGCAAGCGAAAATCGAATCGATGGCCCATGGCCATATTTTATAATATGATCGATGTTGCTGCTCTTGCAACTTGAACAAGCAAATTTGGCATTAAGAAGTTTTTTAGAGTACCCAACATTTGTACCAAAATCAAAATCGGTTGACTATATCATATAGCTCCCATATTAAGCATCGGTCAAAAAAACATTTTTGGTTCAAAATTATTCGTCTGTTTTTAGTTGTTTATGAAGGTATCGTAACCTAATTTGGCAATCAAATGTCTTTTGGTGTTCTTAAGCTATATACCCGATATTATTGTAAGCAGTGGTACAGGGTATCCCAAAGTCGTCCGCGCCCGACTTTAATGTACGCCATCTTTTTAGTATGTAATTTTAATACAATCTCTTTTTATAACGTTTCTGTCTTGCTGGTATTATTTTTTTTCTTCGCACAGTGTGTGCACATTATATTTGTGTAAAAATACTGATTGACATTTCAGTGTATACCAATATACTTTTAATCGTAAAATTCGGTTTAATCGGTTAAAACAACAACAACAACAATATGAGTGACGATGACGACGACATTGCCGTTATGGCTTGGCAAAAAGTCATTACCAAGCAAAAAGCCGAGAAAAAGACAAGCCCCTAACTCACCGGAAGTAATAAGAAAATTACAAAAGCAAGCCCCTGGACCGATTACTTCTATTGGGTGATGCAGACAGTAAAGACCTGAATGATGCAAACACTGGAAATGTAAGCAAACCTAAAATCTCAGCAGTTCAAGATTTGGAGTTGCCGAAGCCACTGCCGATTTTTATATCTGATGTAAATGATATCAATGGATTTCTGAATTATCTTAAAAGTAAAATAAAGAAAGATGACTTCAACTATAAATCCCAGCGAGATGGTAATGTCAGAATCATGGTTAAGTCGATTGGAGTATACAAAGAGCTCATTCATACGTTTCAGCTAAAGAAAGAGAGAGCCTTTCAAGTGGTAATTAAAAATCTATATCATACAACACCATTAGAAACAATTAAAACTGAAGTTGAATCTTTCGGGCATACTGTTAGAGGAATTAATAACATCAAGAGCCGTATCGCAAAGATGCCACTTTACATGTTCTTTTTGGACCTTGAGCCAGACAAAAATAATACAGAAGTTTACAAAATAAAATTTATTGAAAATGCTATAATAAACATTGAATCGCCAAAGAAAGTGAACGATGTGCAATGTTTTCGGTGCCAAGAGTTCGGCCACACCAAGACATTCACTATCGCATCCAAGTGAAAGCTGCCCGAAAGACAAAATTCTTGCTGCTAAATGCGCAAATTGTTCTGAAAATCATTCTGCTAGCTATAAAGGCTGTAGAATTTACCAAGAAATTATGTCTAAAAAGAAGTCTGCTTCTGCATTTTAATAAATACCAATCTAAGGATAACCAGGCAAAATTTAGACAAACAAATTCGTTTAATCCTAGCACCGTTTTTAGCCACACATGTAATAATGGCAACCAGACAACATATGCTCAGATACTAGCAGGTGAGAAGAATACAAGCAACCAAAGCGATACATTGTCAAGAATTGAAAAAATTGTAGAAAAACAATCTGAACAAATAAGTCATCTACTCGATACGATAATGCTTCTTGTAAATAAAGTATGCAAGCAGACGTTTGTATAGCTATATGGAATGCCAACGGGCTTTCTAATCATTACAATGAAATAAATCTATTTATAAATACTAACAATATTGACATAATGTTAATATCAGAAACGCATTTCAATAGGAAGTCTTACTTTAATATAAAAGGATATCAAGTAATAAGAGCTGATCACCCTTCCGATAGAGCACAAGGTGGTGCTGCAATAATTGTAAAGAATGGTACTAAATTTACCATATCAGACAGTACAACGCAAAATAACATTCAAGCGGCGGTTATACAGATAAAATGTTGTCACATTGATGTATCCGTTTCTGCAGTATATTTACCACCCAGATATGCGTTCAAGCAAGACGACTACAAAACATTCTTTCAAAGTCTACCACCACCATTTTATTGCTGGAGGAGACTTCAATGCTAAGCACCCATGGTGGGGTTCGAGACTGGTGAATCCAAAAGGGTCTTTATAAATGTATTTCCACAAACAATTTTTCAACCTTGTCCACTGGAAAACCTACATAGTAGCCTACTGATCCCCACAAAATACCTGACTTGCTAGACTTTGTTGTATATTCTGGGATACCGGCCAACTACTTACATATTACCGAAAACTTGACTTGAGTTCGGATCACTCACCAATTATTGTGAATTATGGCTCGACAGTGCTGATTAAAGAAAAGCCATACAAAATTATTACAAGTAAAACGAACATAGATGCTTTTAAAGATTGGCTTAAAGAACACACTGACTTAAATGTACCTTTAAAGTCTGGATTGACTTGACAATCGAAACGCTTACGAATAATATTCATAAAGCCAGTTTCCTTTTTACTCCAAAATCAAATGAACAATCTAGCAGACCAACTTTTCTTTCAATTGAGTTGAGACGTCTTATTAAAAACAAAAGGAAGTTAAGAAGAGTATGGCAAACATCGAGGTGTCCAAATGACAAAAGAAGGTTAAACAAGGCTGTAAAGGATTTACGAGAAAAACTTTCAGATGTGCGCAATGAAGCAACTCAGAAATATTTAAAAAATCTGGATCTGTTTACAAATGACTTGGAATATAGTTTGTGGAAAGCAACCAGCTATCTCAAACGACCAATAAGAAGAGACACTGCGATGACAAAGGAGTGCAGGCAGGCAGTCATGGAGTTTCCAGTCCCAAAGAAAGCAAGAGATGTCCAAAGCTTTATAGGCTTGTGCTCTTATTTCCGACGGTTCGTGAAGGACCTTTCTACAAAAGCAAAGCCACTTTATGACATCATCAAGAAGGACAGAGAATTTAAGTTCGGGCAAGCAGAATTAGAATATTTTGAGTTGTTGAAAGGGAATTTAGTAGAAGGACCGGTACTGGCATTATATAGTGAGAAGGACGAGACCGAATTGCATTGTGATGCCAGCTCTTTGGGATTTGGAGCGATCCTGATGCAATGTAAGGTCGATGGAAAACTTCATCCCATCTTTTATTATTCAAAGCGAACGACAGAAGTAGAGTCGAGATACGAAAGTTTTAAGTTAGAAATGTTAGCAACAGGGTATACACTTTAAACTCGTGACAGACTGTAACGCAGTAACGCTAGCGTTAAAAAAAAGCGTTAAGGCCGGCAATAGCTAGATGGGTACTTGAGCTTCAAAGTTATGACTTCACACCTGAGCACAGACCTGGGAAAAGAATGAAACATGTTGATGCACTTAGCAGAAGTTTAGAAATACTTACGATTGACACAAATACCTTTGAGGAGAAGACTCGAGTTGGCAGCACTGACAAGTACGGTCGCAAAAGTTTTCGTGTTCAAAGAAAAAATAATTATAATAAAATAAATCAGTTATAATTATATTTACCAAATCTATGGACAAGTCCACGCATTTATCAACAAACTTAAGTGTTTACATAATTAAATATCAATTGACAAAAAAAAAAACATCACAAAAAAAAAGTGCAGTGACAGTGCATATTTTTTGAGACTTCCCTGACTAAATATAACGTACCTGTTCTAGAACCTTCTAGAAAATAACTTGTTTTGTCAGGGCCACGGCCCTATAACAACAACAATACCGCCATGCGATTCAAAATTTATCAACATAATCAGATCTGACAATGGATTATTTGAAAATGTCTCCGTATTACGAATTAAAAAGTCATTGATTATATATGCAACGGGGAAGTTGAAATGTGCAAAAAACAAGAGCCGGCGCTTTATTAATAAAAACAAAAAACAACGCACAAGCAGAAAAACTTATAAAGCTTAAAAGGTTAGGTTAGGTTAGGTTGCACCGGTTGACTCCCGAGGGGAGTCACACATAAACTTAATAGTCCTTAGTGGTACCGGAAGTTGCGGCTGGTGTACAATGTACTTTAGTCGTCTAGTATGCGCGTGTGCTTGGCGAACGCCAGCAGCTTTTGAGGTGCCCTATCGGCTGCCTCTTCCAGTGAGGTAAGCCATGGTTTTTCTAGATATTTTAGTCTCGATGTACAGAGTGCGGGGCAGCGGCATATGAGGTGCTCTAGAGTCTCTTTGACGTCTGTCTCCCTACATTTCCTGCATCCGTCGCTGTTGGTAATGCCTAGCTTCTTTGCGTGAGTTGCTGTCAGGCAGTGACCAGTGAGTATGCCCACCATACGTCTGCAATCTCTTCTCGGGAGTTCCAGAATAAACTGGGCTAGTTTGCTGTTTATTTTCTTGCACATAGTGCGAGCCGTCTTGCAGTTCGTTGTGGTGTACCACCTTCTATCAGATCTAACTGTAGCGTTCTCTTCTGATTTGTGGTTGATCGTCCTTAGAGGAATCTTCAGATCCTCAAGTGACGGTTGACTCGATCCGGCTCCTTCCTTTGCGAGCATGGCAGCTTTTTCGTTTCCATCAATGCCCTGGTGGCTGGGTACCCAGAAGATGCACACCTCTTTCTGGGTGTTTAGTGCATCTAATGCGTCCCTGCTTGCCAGCACACTTTTGGAATTGATGCTGAATGCTTGCATGGATTTAATTGCCGCTTGACTGTCAACAAAGATATTTATTCGGTTCTGCTCTAGGGTGAGCGCTAATTCTGCAGCCTTCTTTATGGCGAATACCTCCGCTTGGAAGATGCTGCAGTGGTCTGGCAACTAATAGGACACCTCCGTGGGTGGGTCCATTCAGTATATTGCGGACCCAACACCAGACTCCATTTTGGATCCGTCTGTGAATATTTTTGTCGCTTGTTGGTCCATGCCGATTTTCCAATCCTCTGGTCCCATTAGAGTGAGCGTTCTGGAGAAGTTGTTTACTGGGGTCAGTTTGGCTTGAATATCTAAGGGGTGTACTCCAAGTATTGCTTCTAGAGCCTTGGTTGGAGTTGACCTCAAAGCCCCCGTTATGCACATCAATGCGCGTCGTTGCGTCTTTTCCATCAATCGTAGGTATGTGGTCTTCTCTGTGGCTCTCCACCATACCAGAACTCCGTAGAGTAGCACTGGCCGCACGACTGAGATGAAGATCCAATGCATTAGTCTTGGTGATAGACCCCACGTGCTACTTAGCATCTTCTGGGATGCATAAAGTGCATTTGTGGCTTTCTTCACCCTTTCCTTAACATTGAGTTTCCAGCCAGTTTGCTGTCCAGTACTATTCCTAGATATTTTACACTCATTTTGGGCTTGAGCGGAGTGCCGTTTATCGAGGGCGGAGTCCATCGCGGAACCTTGTATCTCTTGGTGAAGAGAATTAGGTCCGTCTTGTCCGCGTTTATACTGAGTCCGGCTCCTGTGGCCCACCTCAGTATTTCTTTTAGCGTAATGTCCATGACCGAGCTGAGTGTCGTAGGACATTTGCCCACGATAATTATGGCTATGTCATCCGCATAGGCAGTTATCTTTGGGGCCTTTCGTTTGAATCTGTATAGAATGTCGTTTACCACTAGATTCCACAGTAAGGGCGATAGTACTCCGCCTTGCGGCGTGCCTCTGTGCGCCTCTTTTGTCACTGTCGTGGTTCCCCATTCAGCTCGTATTCTTCTACAGCTCAGTAGGCTTTGTATCCATAAGTATAAAAGTCTTGGGGAGCCTTAGTTCTAAGACTTCGCAGTATAGCTTCCGTAGATACATTATTAAATGCACCTGAGATGTCTAGGAACGCTCCCAAGGCGTATTCCTTGTGGTGTAGGGCTTTTTCTATGGTGGCTACTAAAGAATGCAGCGCTGTTTCCACCGATTTCCCTTTAGTATAGGCGTGCTGATTGGATTCTACAAGTTGGTGCATGCCTTGTCTTATATGTAGATCCAGAAGTTTCTCTAGAGTTTTGAGCAGGAATGAGGTAAGGCTTATTGGCCTGTAATCTTTCGGCTGCACGTGACTGCATTTCCCTGCCTTTGGCAAGAACACGACTCGTGCTGTCCTCCAGGAAACCGGAACGTGTCCGTAGCTCAAGCATGCCTTGAATATCGTATCCAGCCATGGCGTGACTATGTCTTTAGTCTTCTGCAGCATGGCCGGAATAACACCATCTAGGCCAGGGGATTTATAACTCGCGAAGGAGTCTAAGGCCCACTGGATTTTGAGTGGTGTGATAACGTCCCCAGGTACGTTGACCTGTTGACTGAAGCGATTTGTTAGCGAGTCGGGTGTGAGGGTGTCCGTGCATCCAGGGAAGTGCTCGCCTAGCAGAGCGTCAGTCGCTTCCTTGCTGCTTTCGGTCCAATGCCCCTCGTTCGTTTTCAGTTGACTCTGTATGGCGGGTTGACTCGAGAGTAGCTTCGTGAGTCTTGCGGTTTCTGTGATCTTCTCTATGCCTGAGCAGAAGGATCTCCAGGAGTCTCTTTTGGCTAGCCGGACTTGTTTTTTGAAGTCACGGAGTCTTGCCCTGTACTCGTCCCATACAATATCATCATCCGCTTACTTTGCCAGTTTGAAGATATCTTGTAGGTCAGTACGTTGTTCTTTCAGTCGAGGATTCCACCAGGGTGGCCTGTGTCTCCTTCTGTTGACTGTCGTTTTGCAAGACGCGTTGAACGCCTTTGTTAGCTGAAGACAGAGTCTCTACGGACTTCTCAATGTCCTCTATCGATAGTATTGCTGGTGGTGGTGGTGGGAGTTTCCTTGCCACCTCGTCTTTAAACATCTCCCAGTTGGTGTTCCGGGGGTTCTTGTACTCACTTTTGGTCACTACACACGTAAACCTCGCCTTAAATTGGATGTACTTGTGGTCAGAGAAGGAGTGTTTGCTAAGAACTTTCCATTCTGTGACCGCAGTGTTCATACCAAGCGAAAGAGTTAGGTCAATGACACTAGATGAGGTAGGGCCCACATAGGTGGGCTCCTCCCCCTGTTGGAGATACTTAAATTATACCCTAGTATGAAGTCTAGCAGTGACTCACCTCTCTCGTTGACGTCCCTGCATCCCCATACCGTATGATGGGCGTTTGCGTCAGCGCCGACTACCAGGGGTTGCCTCTTCCGGCTCACCTCCTGGACCAGACGCTCCGTCTCTTCTGTTGGTGCCTCCCTGTCGTGCGCCAAGTAGCAGGATGCCATTATGAGTGGCTCATCCTTTACGCCCTCGAGCGCTACCACCGTGAGGTCGTCAGTACTGTAATTAGACATAAGGTAAGCATTGATGCCCTTTCTTACCAGAATTGCAGTTCTTGCTTTACTTACGGTTGTCGGGTAGAAAGTACTATAGTTGTTTGACTTTAGTCCAGAGACCTTGTTACCCGAAGCTATCCAAGGCTCCTGGACTAAAGCCACGTCGACGGACCCCTCCTCCAGGGTTATGAGGAGCTCCGCCGACGCCAACTTACTTTTTGTGGAGGTTGAGCTGTAGGACCCTCAGTTGCATGGCTGTGCTCTGGTTCCTTCAGCTCCGATGGGACGACTACTAGCGTCGTGTCACCATCGTCCTCCGATTCGTCTATATCGAGACCGTGGGCAGCTTCCGTGATGGCTGCCACGCCAAGGTCCTTTTCGACCTCACCAGCCTCAAGCGTGTTCGTGTTGTCGTCGTTCGGGTGGCGCTTTTTGAGACGAAGGTACACGTTACCCACGCCCCACGCCATTTTCCCGAACCTTGGGTAGAGCAGATTTTTGGCCTCCTTATTTATCTGGAGTACCATCTGCTGGCCCTTCTCGTCCGGCTTACCCGCTTGTAGCACCACCCAGTCTTTGGTTGGCACATCAGGGTTTTGCCACTTGAGCAGTTTGAGAGCGTGTTCAGTTGGGACCGCTCTCGGGAAGAGTACCTTTGCCTTCGGTACCGACGGAATCAGCGTTCTGTCGACTACTTCCAGCTTGGCCCCCTCCCAGGGAGCGTCCATCTTGGCCACAGTTTCGGTGACTCACTTCAGGGTAAGGTCATCCTTGCAGCTCAGGATCTTGACCCCGCTGAGCCACCCCGCTCCATCGAACGTGGTGGGCTGAGCCTCTGGATCCTCCATCCGTAGGAAGAGAGCATCCAGGAGCTTCAGCTCCACCACCTTCCACTGCTCGGGTGTCATCTTGCCGTTGGGGTCACTGGGGTCGATGAGGGCGACGATCAAGTGTCGTCGCGCCACATCGCTCGCCGTTTCCTTTTTCGGCAGTGGCTTCTTTGGTGGCTTATGGTCGGTCTTATGGCGGGGCCGTTTGCTCACGGGCACATCCACCTTTTCTTGGTCAGCCGAGCGCTGCCTTTTAGTAAGCAACAGCTCTTCGACCTTGTTGGCAAATTGACTGCTTCTGGCCTTCATTGCCGGTCTGTTCTCGTAGTACTTTCGGCCGTCTTCGATCTTTTGTTCGGCCCAGTCCAGCTTCTTTCTCTCCTCAGGGGTGAGATTCTTGCTGCTACTGAGCCGAGCTCTGATCTTCAGAGCGGCCTTGTACTGGGCTTTAGCCTTCAAGCCCTCTCTTTTCTATTGGGCCCGTCCCTACAGGGGGAGCTGGAACCCTTGGGCCCGTCCCTACAGGGGGAGCTGGAACCCTTGGCCAGGGAGCGCAGGAGCTCTTCATCAGCCTCGGCGCTAATTGAGCCTTGTGGCTCGCAGTCTGAGTCTTCAAGGACCGCAGAACCGCGCCACAGTTTGGCATCTCTTAGCGCCGTTGTTGTTGTTGTTGTTGTGGCAGTAGCTGTACAACTGTAATGGCCTGCTCCAACCAGTACAGAGGTGGTGTGACCGCTGGCGACACGCAGAGGGGTGTTAGTCCCTCCGTGCCCGCCGGTGGTAGCAGTCACGCATTCCACCGACGTTTGGGCTGACATCCCAGCCCGGGTTGAATCTTTTACGGACTCCAGCGCGCGGGGGTTTTGGTTGATTTTGTTCTTGGGAACCACCCCATAGCATTTTATGCCTTGCTGCCAGGCACCTCTGGCCATGGCTCCAACACAGCAATACCAGACTTGGAAATCCGGATACTGCTGCGCTGTTGCCTCAGCTAGACCGTGCACTGGCCCGCGCATCGAGGGAGAACAGTGCCTGACTCTGGTGCTCGAGCCCAGCCGGCACCCTCTTGGAGGGTTCAGCCAGAGGATTTTTCAAAGCTTAAAACATTCGGAGACTTTCCTGTCACTGTTACCGAACACAAAACTCAATTTTTCCAAGGGTGTTATCTACTGCAATGAACTACGCAACATTGATGAAGAAACTATCCTTAACGAGCTAAAAATCACGTAAGTACGGAATATACTAAAAAGGATAACAACACGCTTAAAGAAACCGGCCTAATTACACTAACGTTCACTGACAATTCCAGAATCAATTATGGTTGGATATGAGAGAGTAAACGTACGTCCATACGTTCCACTCCCACTCAGATGTCACAATTGCTTAAAGTTCGGACATTCCACTATTATCTGTAAATCGCCGAAATTATGTATAAATTGCTCAAACCAGCAACACACTGAGGAAAACGAAACATGCAAAAGTACAAAATTCTGCATCAACTGCAAATACGATCCAAATAATGTAAATAATCACAGCCCTTTGGACAAGTCTTGCCCTGCTTTTATTAAGCAAAAAGAGTTAACTGCCATAAAAACTCTACAAAAAGTTGATCACTGCCACATCCATATACTACACACGTCACGCCCACCAAGCAACATCATATTCCACCATAACTGCTCAACACTCAGCCACCAACGAAGTTCCACTGCAAAAACCACAACAAGCAACATCAAACTCCCACCAAAACTCATCCGTTAAAAATACCATCAATTTAATCAAAACTCCGAGGCGAAACTTAACAACATACTATGATATTGAAGCACCGATGAATACCTCTTCAAATTCTACCACATCAGCTTCATCTTCAGCATCCTCTTCACATCTGCCGAGACGTAACTTAACAACAAACGATGATATTGAAACACCTACGGTTACCGCCTCAACCTCTGCCACATCAGCTTCATCTTCAGCATCCTCTTCACTTCTAAATGATGATTTAAAAATTAGACTCTACGCTAACAAACCCAACTCTCTAGCCAAGCCATTTAAATCAAAAGTAAAAAACGAACCAATTGCAAAAAAACATAAAAACCATAACGCTCAAGTACTTAGCGACAGCGACAGCACTTAACAAATTATAAGCTAAGTATCCTTCCTTAGTATTAATTTCACGTTACCTTAAAATGATTAAAATTCTTCAATGGAATATGAACGGTTTTCGTAACAACTATGACCAGTTAATGATTCTGATAAAAACCTACGCCCCGAAAATAATATCACTCCAAGAAACCCACCTCAACTCCACTAATAATTTTCCCACACCATTAAATTATACTCCCTATTTTTCCAATTTCTCCCCATCGTCCTCTGGTGGTGCCGCCCTTTTAGTCCACAATTCTCTGCAACACAACAATTTACCGCTGCCCCATGATTTCGTCTCTGTTGGTGTTATAGTCCAATCAAAAATAAAAATTAATATAATATCCGCCTATATTTCTCCAAACCTTCCCTTCACCGTGATCAACCTTAAAAACGTGTTTAATTCTCTATCAGAACCAACTATAATAACCGGCGTTTTAAATGGCTGGCACCAATCTTGGGGTTCGCCTATTAACAACCATAGGGGAAACACGATAATGGATTTCATAAACCAATTACCCCTCATTATCCTGAATGACGGCTCGCCTACTCATTTCAGCACCCACCACACATTTACCCATATTGATCTCACATTAGCTTCTCCCGCAATAAGACTTCATGCGTCCTGGAATGTAGACAACTGTCTGCACGGTAGTCACCACTTTCCAATTACAATCTCTCTCTTTAACTCATCCATGTCTTCTCCTAAATTTGCCCCAAAATTTTAAATAGATCCAGCAAATTGGAACCTATTTACTAAAACCTCAAAAATTTTAAGCCTTGAAAAACCAGTAAGCCCCAATATCAACAAAGAATCCGCTAATTTAGTAAAAATTCTGCGTCAAAGTGCTCATGCGGCAAACCTGTAGTAACGCAAATAAGACTTAACTTGTTCCGTGGTGGAATGACAAGTTGCAACGTTTGAAGGCATCAAAAAACAAGCTATGGTATATTCTTAGACGTAGCATAAACACGGGCAATATTATTAATCTTAAAAGAGCCAACGCAATTTACAAACGGGAAATCAAAATCTCAAAGAGAAAATCACTTCAAAATTTTACAGCCGACATTCCCACCTCCAAAATTTGGTCCCAAATTAAATCCTTTTGGGGAACTAAACCCTACATTTATATTCAATGTATCGTTGCGATGACAATAATTCATTCCTAACGGAAGGAGAACTAGTGACAAACGAGTTCGCTAAATACTGGTCATCAGAATCCGCTGACAATAATTTCTCACACAACTTTCGCTACCACAAACATTATATCAATCCCCTTTCATATATTCCCTTAAACGATGCACAACAACTTGAGGAACCATTCTCTATCATTGAATTTTATGCCGCTTTAAATAAACTGAAAGGAAATAGCCCTGGCATTGATAGGATCTCATATCCAATGCTTCACCATCTAGACACAACAGTTTCCTATCGTTTACTCAATCTTTTTAACAATATATTTGACAGTCACATCCCCCCTCTTAAAACCTTCCTCCGACAAGTCAATCATCACCACATATAGACCAATATTCCTCAATTCCTGTTGTTCAAAACTACTCGACAAGATGGTGCCCAACCGTCTATGGTGGTTTGTGTCTAGTAACAAGCTAATCGATAGACGACAAATAGGATTTAAAAAAGGCAAATCAATATCTGATTGTTTAGTTACCCTTGACTATTTGATATCATCTGCCCTATCATCCAAAAACCACGTATCAGTTATTTCCCTTGACTTCGCAAAAGCATTCGACAAAATCGGACTTAGCACCATTGTGGACGAATTAAAAAGTTTGAAGATCGGACCAAAAATAATAAATTTCGTAAAAAATTTTATGACCAACCGTAAAATAACAGTATATATCGACAGCACTTACTCAAACTCTTTTCCACTCTCTAATGGCATACCACAAGGTTCTCCACTCTCGGTCATTCTCTTTCTTATATGTCATGCTCATTCCAACTAACGTCAAAATCATTACCCATCATTAATGTCGATAGCCTCAGAATTCTCGGTATCATCTTCAGCAAAATGTATACCTGGAACGAACATATCGAGAACCTTTTAATCTCCCTTTCAAAAAAACTTAGCATCATCAAATGCCTCTCTAACAAAAAGTACAACTGCAACCCCCTTACCATTATACGCATAATAAACTCAATAATCATGTCAAAAATAGACTATGGCTTATACCTTTATGGTAATGCCCCACCGCTCTCAGCTAAGCAGAATCAAAACCATATATCACTCGGCGCTTAGACTCGCATTAGGCGCCTTCAGATCAACTCCTATTAACAATATCCTATTTGAAACCAATATCCAACCACTCGAAGTAAGATATCAGATTTCACTCGCAAAATTAAATAAGTCAATTTTCCAGGCTCGTAATTCCCCTATTGCCACCCCTACATACAAAATATTAAGATCCAAAAAACTCCCAACTTTCCATCGTCCCTTTACCGTTCATTGGAACTCTGTAAAAAACTAGGCCTGCCTACAACTCCCTCTCCCCTGCCCAAATCCTCTTTCCCCCCTTGGATTTTCGACTCGTCAACAATAGACACCAGCCTCCATTATCTCACAAAATCAGATACCTCGCCGGCTCTTTTCCAAATAAAATTTTTAGAGATCAAAAATACACTTACCTCGCATACCTTTATTTTCACAGATGGCTCAAAAACACAGAACATCTTTGGTTGCTTGTAACTTCTATAATTTTGACTTAATCTGTACATAATCATGTATCACTGTAAAGATAAAATCAATACCTTTCGATCTAATCATCTTTCATGTAGATACAAAATTTTGTTCACGAGTTATTGAAAAATAACTGAAATAAGTGCCCAAAACATGTTTTTCGAAAATATCTCGAAAACGGTGCTTAAGAAAAAAAGGTTGATATTTTCGTGTTTCTCGACCCCAAATTACCCTAAAAAAACACTTTTTTACGAAGGTTCATTTTGCGTGTAAACTAGTGTAATAGCCATCTTCCACGCAATAAATAGAATTAAAAACAGCCCCAATTACTACGCAATATGTTCAGATTCACTTTCAGCTATAGAATCAATCAAAAATCTTTCAAACGACTCTTATTACGCTACAACCATCAGACAACTGCTTCTTTTCCCCGAATAAAAATAATCTGGATACCTGGCCATTGTGGTATCGCAGGCAACGAAACAGCCGACAAAGCAGCTAAAAATAGTTCCCTATTACCTCTAATATTCCAAGAGAACCTCAACACTAAAGACATCATTAACTACGGAAAAGAAAATGAACAGAATATCTGGAACCTCACCAACCATCATTATAAAACAGTCAACACACATAAAAACAATCTACACTGCTATGATCACAGCAAATTCAACTCTTCCCTCCCACGCACACATTTTTTAAAATTCATCAGACTTCGTCTTGGGCACACCCTTCTAACCCTTAAGCATCTATTCGACCAATCCCTATCCAACCTATGCAACCACTGCAACTCTAACCAACCAATTTCTGTTCTTCACATCCTTACATCATGCCCCTCATTCAATAACCTAAGAGCACAATGCTTCCAAAACACTGATCCCTGCACTTCCTTATCACTTTCAAATCGTGACAACATTAACAAAATCATTAACTTCATGGAAAAAGTTAATCTTATTCACTTAATTTAATAATCATAATATTAACTTAATTTATAGTAGCCCGCCAATTCTTTGTTACTAAAAAAAAAAAAATTATTATGTAATAATAATAAGATAAATAATAAGATCCTGTTATGTATGTAAGCTTAAGGCCTAGTCGCTATAGCTTTAAAAAAATAAAGCTTTTATACTATTTGTAATAGTTTATAAGCTGTATATAAATAAATAAATAAATAAACCTTTGAGGAGAACCTAATTATTTGCCAAAGCAAAGACACCACAGTTAAAAAGTTGAAGGAAATGTTACAGGAATCGGAATAGTTTACAAAAAAAGGATAGCGATAACCTTTTGTTTTTAGTACCAGAAGAAATGGAAGAACACTTACTTTATAAATACCACGACGAAATGGGCCATATCGGAGTAGACAAAATGACTGAAATAATCTCAAAAAGCTACTGGTTTCCAAAAGTTATAGAAAAAGCCAAGCGCCATATAGCTAATTGTCTCATGTGCATTTCATAATTAGCAAAGAGCGGTGAAGAGGAAGGGTTTTTGCATAACATCCCGAAAGAATCTGTGCCGTATGAAGTGGTCCACATAGATCATTATGGTCCAGTAGATAAAGACAGGGCTAACAAACACGTTTTCCTAGTAATTGATGGCTTTACAAAATTTGTCCGTTTGTATCCAACGAAAACAGCAAGCACCAAGGAAGTAATTGCGGCACTTTAAGACTATTTTCAGGCCAGAAGCCAGTGATGACTGCCACCAGTCAAGAGGCGTCTTTTCTATTCCTGTTTATAAGTGATGTTGTTTGTTTAAGGTTGTATTTAGGCCATAGGGATCTACTAGTCCTGCATGTTACAAGACTATTCCATCTACGATCCGCTATCTGCAGGTATTTTGTGTTGATGTTTCTCTTGACCACGTTAAGTGGTGTGAACACCTGTCAGCAAGAGCTTCACTCATGGCAGATCCATTTCTTGCCAGTTCGTCGGCTTTTTCGTTTCCCTCTATATTCCTGTGTCCCGGGACCCAGATTAGAGTAACGTTATGCCTTTCGCTTACGGTGGTGAGGCTTTTCCTGCTTTGTTCCACCATTTTGGAGGTTGTGATAGCTGAATTCAGGGCCTGAATCGCAGCCTGGCTATCCGACAGAATAGCGATGTTGTTTTTGAATGCTACATGCTTCCCCGATCGCAAATACTTCCGCCTGGAAGACGCTGGATAAATTGCGGAGGCGCACTGACATTTTTATGTTTAGTCTCTCGGAATATATACCTGCTCCGACACCGCAATCCATTTTGGAGCCATCAGTGTAGATTGTGGTGTCGAAATTGTTTAGCAAAGATCCCGTAGTCCAATCCTTCCGTAAGGGCAGGCTAAGTTTGTTGGTGGTGTAACATTTTTCCAGGGCTTTCCACCAAACCACAGAACCGTACGATAAAATTGGACGTACAACCGCTTTGTACATCCAAAGAGCTAGTTTTGGTTGAAAACCTCACCTCTTACCTATTGTTCGTTTACAGGCATATAAGGCAAAACCAGCCTTCTTTGCCCGCAGCTCTGTGTTTAATTTCCAGTTCAGCTTGGAGTCCAGTATTACCCCCAGGTATTTAGCACTAGATGAAAAAGTGAGTGTCTGTTGGTTAAGTTTTGGTGGGTCAAAGTTGGGTATTTTGATTCTTTTGGTGAAAAGCATGAGTTCTGTTTTATTCGGGTTCAGCCCCAGACCACAGCCGATGGCCCAAGTGCTGAGCTCGTCTAATGCATAATCCCACTGATCGTGCTAGGGCACAGTCCTGACACCATTAACACCACATCATCAGCGTACGCCACTACTTTGACACCACCCCTATTTTGTTTTATTAGGATACTGTTTGTAACGCATAGCCAAAGTAGAGGGGAGACGACACCGCCTTGTGGCGTTCCTCTATTGACTTGCTTAGATATTTTTACATTTCCCATGCTAGCACTTATGATCCTTGTCTGAAGCATAGAGGTGATCCAATCTGTAACACAGTTCTCCACCTCTAATTCCGTCAACGCCCGTTGAATAGCTTCTGTTTTTACATTGTTAAAGGCACCCTCAATATCCAAAAAGGCTGCCATAGTATATTGTTTGTTGTCTAGAGACCCTTCTATCGCATGCACAACTTGGTGAAGGGCCGTCTCCGTTGACCTCCCTTTCATGTATGCGTGTTGAGCTGTAGATATATTGGAGTTCTCCAGTGAGCTCTTCATATATATCCAGCAGCCGTTCAAAAGTTTTTAACACAAAAGATGTTAAACTAATAGGTCTAAAATCCTTCGCTGTTTCATGTCCTCTCCTGCCGACCTTAGGTATGAAGACAACCTTCACCCGTTTCCAGCTAGTAGGGACATATTTTAGGTTTATGCACGCTCTAAAAATTTCTGTCAACCATGGGAGCACACTATCCAATGTTACCTGTAACATTTTGGGGATAATCCCGTCTTGACCTGGCGATTTCAGAGGTGAAAAATTTCTAATAGCCCATGCAATTTTTTCTTTCGTTACTATCTCATCTGTGCGATGCAGTGTTACATTAGAGCTTCGCTCCCGTGTACTACTTCCATTTTCGTACTGGCTGCAACCCGGAAAGTGTGTGTTTAAAAGTAGTTCTAAGGATTCATCTGCCGTTTCAGTCCAAGTTCCATCTGGTTTCTTAATCCAGGAAGCACTCAAGTGTTCCCTAGACAAGATCCGGCTGAGTCTAGCTGAATCCTTGGTGGATTCGATTGACGAGCAGAATTCTGTCCAGCTCTCTTTTTAACGCTCCTAATAGCTTTCTTATAAAGTCTCCGACAGTCTTTATACACTTGCCAGTTTCCAGTGGAGAAGCTGAGGTTGTATGCTAGCCGTGCTTTCTTCCTAAGCTCTGAGAGTTCATTACTCCACCAAGGAGGAAAGGTTTTCTTACTGTATTTTAGTGGGCATGACATTTCGAACGCCTTACCGAAGGTTTTTTCTAGTGTGTTAACCCTACTATCAAGTAAGTCGGTGGATGTGATCTGATTTACAGGAATCCTTCCTGTCTTATGCTCAACAATATTTTTAAACCGTACCCAGTTGGTTCTCTGTGGATTACGATGTGGAAGAATTGGATCTACCTTTAGGTCCACACTGTAGAGTATCCAGCTATGATCCGAAAAGGAATTTTCGCTGGAGACCCGCCAATTTTCAATTCTAACCACATCGTTATCAGATAGTAAGGTAACATCAAGCACTTCCGCCCAACCATTATATTGCGCCGAGCTTGGAAATGTGAAAGTGGGAGTGCTACCTCTATTGCATACTACTAAGTTAGTACTTATTATAAAGTCGTATAAGGACTCACCTCGATCATTATCCTCGGAACTGCCCCACAATGCGTGCCTAGCATTGGCATCACATCCAAGGAGTAGGATGTTGTTCTTGTTGTCATGCACCAGTCTGTGGACTTCCTCAGGCGGTGCATGGTGTTCATGCGACATATACACCGAGGCGACTTTTATTCTGACCCCGTCAGCGGCCTCCAGTTCTACGACCGTCACATCCTGTGAGCTATATGATGGGATAAGATAAATGTTTAAATTTTTCTTTGCTACAATACAAGATCTCGGCCTATCCGAGACTTGTTTGTAGTAAAGGTTATAATTCTTGCCTGGGAGACCTTTTATTTTAGTGTTCCACATCCAAGGTCAGCGTCCTCCTCCGCTAGGAAGACGGCAAGATTGTCCATTGCAGCTCTTGAGTGCTGCAAGTTGATTTGGACAACCTTGATACCCGTCTTGGTTACAGATCGTCGTCGACGTCATCAAGCTGCATTCCTTCATGCGGCTTGTCGGCGTCTACGATGTTTTCGTCATGTTCGTCCTCCGGATTGGCAGAGCGGAATATTTTTAGTTTGGCGTACCGTATGCCAAACCACAACTTGTTGTCTGCTTTCTGAAGCGGTTCAAGGCTCTCCTCTGTGATGAGAAGAAGGAAAGACATGCTATTTTTCTGCGGGGTTTCCGCCTTGATGACTGACCATTCAGCCATCGGGATAGCACGGTTATGCGTCTGCAGGTAGGTTATTTGCTTACTGCTGTCAAACTCCATGTTTGGGATCCAAATACGCGCTCGAGGCCTGCGAGGAATTTCGCTGGCTGGGATGATCTTGAGCCGCAAGCCTTCCCAGGCGTCTTTGATTTTGCACCGTTCAGGAACTCGAGGGAGATCTGATCGCTGCATTTGATGACCCTGTAACCGCGGACAACCTCTGCCGAGTCGAAACGTGGTGTCTCATCCACCGGATGTGCCATAACGTGGTTGACAACGATACGTGACAGCCGTGCCTCGATTTCGGACCACTTGCCCAGCACAGGCTTTCCGCGGTTAGAGGTCTCATCCAAAAGCGCAATCTGTAGGCTATCACAAGCCACCTCGTTATAGCTACGCGGTGCGGATGTGTTTTTCGGCTGTTTAGACGACGAGCCGGCTGCGGCAACGTTCCCATCGAACGTTTTGCTCCTCTTCGACACCTTTCCAGGTTCGTCTTGGGACCGGTTCCGCTTCGTCGTCTCGTTTTTATGGGCGGCCATTGACTCCTCATAGTCATGGACCACCTTTTCAAACTTGGCCCTGTCGGCTTCGTCCTTTGGGTGAACTGTACCCTCGGCCTTATTCTTGTTGATCCTGCCGTGGATAACTAGGGCCCTTTGGTACAGTTTATATTTCGATGGCTGTTTTTTAGTTTTTTGTCGCGTTGGCCCCATGGCCTTAGCGGATATTGGTGGTTGAGTTATCAGTGTGCTGTTGCCTACAGCTACACCGATAACAGTCTCTTGGCTTGACTCCAAGAGTTCTTCTTCCGAAAGGGTACCCAACCCCATCCGTCCGTCCGTTACGTCATCCGAATTTTTGTTTGTATAATTAGACATTTCAACTGGTTCGTACGGTCACCTGCCCACCCTATCTCATAGAAAGGCGAGGCTGCACACGATGGCAAGTCACCGTGTACGGTGACCAAAAAAGAGGAAAAGGGGAAAATAACCGGTCCACCATGGCAGCGCCCCATACCATGGTAAGGCCATCATTACAACCTGATTCGGCCTGGTATCAGGAGGGCTCCGTTAGATGACAGCCTAATTTATCCCCTGGCTGCCAAACTCACCCAATAGGCACGGGTCGCACAACACCTTGGGTTAGGGGAGATTTGAAAAGGGTTTACTCCCTTCGCCAGAGTCTATCTTAGCCAATTGCACACCAGATATCTGAAGTAGTCCATTTCCATAAATGAACTACCCCAGATATCAGTTATGCAATTGTTACCAGCCGTCATCGCGTGGAGGTGATAGACCTGACTTCCGCCAGAAACTCAATTACGGCACGTACACTGGTACATGTTGGTCCCCTTGAGTGACTGACGGCCTGACGGCCAAGCGGCTAGAACCTCTAACGTACGATGAAGGAGATTTCGTGATGATTAAGAATTTTGACACGCATGTAGGAATATGCAAAAAGTTAGTGCCAAAATAAAAAGGACCGTACAAGGTTTCAAAAGTTTTAAAAAATGACAGATATGTTTAGAAGATGTCGACGGGTTTCAACAGTCTAGAGTTCCATACAAAGGAGTTTGGGCAGTCGCCAACATGAAACCTTGGTTAGGAAACAAAAACGCAAGGAAAAGACTTAAGAGTTCAGGAGCACTCAAGTCAGGATAGGTCGAGTTGTAGTCATAAGTATATATATAAGTACACATACACACATACAAATTAACATTAACATAACATTACCATAACATTAACATAACATTAACATAACATTAACATAACATTAACATAACATTAACATAACATTAACATAACATTAACATAACATTAACATAACATTAACATAACATTAACATAACATTAACATAACATTAACATAACATTAACATAACATAACTACATGTAAATAGGCTAAGCTGCTAGCATAAGGAATAGTATAATAAAGCATTCTGTGATCGGCTACTGAGCTAAGAACACGCGTTTCATTGTGTCGCTTACGTGCCGCCGCCTACACATGGTAGACAAGTGGCTAAACAAATGGAAGATAGCTGTCAACACCCAAAAATCTGTCCAAGTAACTTTCGCACTGAAGAGAGGAAATTGTCCCGCCGTTTCCCTAAGTGGTTTGACAATACCAGAAAGCCGTACTGTAAAATACCTTGGTGTTCACTTGGATCGAAGGCTGACTTGGAAAACACATATAAAAGCTTTACAAATGCAGCTAAGGGTAAAATGTCGAAAAATGTATTGGCTCTTGGGACCAAGGTCTCAGCTAAGCTTGGAAAACAAGGTTCGGCTATACAAAGCCGTACTTAAACCCGTATGGACTTATGCAATGCAGCTTTGGGAAACAGCGAGCACATCAAATATTGAAATATTGCAAAGGTTTCAGTCAAAGACTCTAAGAAGTTTAGCAAACGCTCCATGGTGTATTAGCAATTTTGAGTTGCATAAAGACTTAAATGTGTCTGTTGGAGGAGAATAGACAAAATCAAACCTTAAATGTTAAAATAACTAAAATATTAAATCAACTAAAAATGTTAGAATGTTACTAAGAATTTCCAATTGGAACATTTTTTTGTTGGTGCAAAAAACGATACAAATAAAATTTTAAATTCAATTTTAAACATATTTTGCCTTGAAAGTTTTTGTGTACGGCTTATAGATTTCGCGATAAATGGGCTCAAACATATGTCGAAATAACGGAAAACCCTACGGGGGAGGAGGTCTCCAATTTGGCTTTAGACCTTTTGGATGGTCCTTAATACATTAAGCAAGAGAAATTCCAGTGTGCAATTTTTTCCAGGTCAGCCCCTGTTTTGGTCTATTTTTACTGTACTAGGTCGGAACTATTTAATCTAGTTGACGCAACTGAAAAAGAAATTACCGTGGCTAAAGCAAAAAAAAAAATGTAATACACCTTTTTTTCAAAAAAAAGATTTATTCCTACATATTCTTACTAAGAATTTCCAATTGGAACATTTTTTTGTTGGTGCAAAACGATATTGATACCTATAAGTTCTGCAAATTTTAACCGACTTTAATGAAAATCGAAATTTACGTCAAAGAAAATATTTAAAATATATGGGGCTTACCCCAACAATTACCTTTTACTGGAAAACACATGCACAGCTTCGACACAATAACCTCTGTTTAGAGGAGACACTATTTTGTGCCACCTTTGGCCAAATTATAAAAAAGATTTGATTTAAATAATAAAGCCGATATAATTAATATGTATACACGTGTGTCTTTATTGCGTGATCTGTTTGGAGTAATTTTAGAGCTAGCGCAAGCAGCAGCAGCTGCATGAGAAAGCTCGGCTTTAGCAAATGAGTGTAACAAATAAAGAGAGAATGAGTGGACTCAAAGCTCCCGATTAAGTGAATATCTAACGTAGTAGATAAGTGCATAGCAAAGAGCATGATAATTAAAGGGAATATACAGAATTGCAGTTTACATATATACTGCCTGTTTTTAAATTGTCCTTATGCTATGTACATATTTTTAAGTTATGTGTTTTGTTATGCTCTGCTCCCGACAACCTCAAAGGCTCGAGTAGCCTACATTATTTGGCGACCGCGACAGGACGTGAGCAGGAGCTAAGTTTTCGTCCAATAAAAGAGTATTTTCTGCATTTACTTTATTTGATTTGATTTAAATAGATTGCTGTCGGAGGCATAACATAACTTTAAAAGGTGGAGTATACCATAACATCAAATCCAACAAATACATCAAGGCAAAGGCAAGCTACTTTGCTAACACCACACACATTCATTGGAAATCCAGAAATTACATCAAGGCAAAGGTAAGCTACTTTGCAAGCAACAAACAACATACACACACATTCATTGGAAAACCGCAAGTATTTTTATACATACATACATACATACATGCAGCACATTCACTAATTTTCAATAAACACATACACACATACATCATATATAAAGAATATCTCATCCACATGGTTCGGGTTTTCTTCTTTCCACTCGATTCGCATAAACCGTTTGAACACACACACACATATTAAACAAAAAACAACAACAACCGAAACGCATGTTTTCGGTCCTTTTGCATTTCTTTTGTATTTTTTCGACAATATTCTGTTAAGGTTAATGTTAATGCACATTCATTAACATTTGTAAAACAGAATAAGCAACCACACTCTGTTAATTAACAGACATTTATTTAATTAACTACGCCAGCGGTGGGTGCTGTTATCATTTAATTCGATAATGTAATTGACTTTTGTTTCTGATGCCCAACATTTTATTTAAATTAAATTAATCAAATGTGATCTGTGAGTGCATTTGAGCAGTGCAATTTCGCCTAAAAATTTTGAAAAAAAATATTAATTGCTGATACCATATTATTACTCTTTGCAAGTGACGCCTGCTATAAACTCACATTTTAATGATTAACAAAAACCAAAAACTTGCAGTGTGTGCATTGTTTTGTGTTTTGCTGTGCGGCTCTGCTTTACGTTACATTGTAAATTTAGCTAGATTCTAGCTTACACGTACGAGGAGAGCTTTTACGGTAAAAAGCTCTTTTCTCATACGTGTGAAAGCTCTTTGGCACGCGTGCCGTCTGAGTGCCCACCGCTGAACTACGCTAACACTGCTGCACTTTCAAATAAAATAATTAAACAAAATTAGCGACTATGAGGATTCTGCTGCACCTAGTAATGCAATGACTAGTGCAAGCAGTAAAACTGAAGCAAAACTAATAGCGTTAAGAAATCACCGTAATGTATTTGAACGCCATATAACAAATTAACATAATAAAGTGATAGGTTAGGTTAGGTTAAAGTGGTTGCCTGTCTTGTAACAGCCCAGACGCACATAGGCACAATGAGGCCCTTTGTGATGCCACAGGTAACGCTGCTCGAGAGCTGACCAGGAATGTCCCTATAACTGCGTATAGAGGCATTCATGGTCAGCACCCGGTCAGCTCTGGAGAAGAACAGGCACGACTATTCAACCATATTATTGCTGAACCAGCCTGAAAGCTCAATGAACCTGGCAATATCTCTGGGGCAGAGATTAAGAGATCCTTAATCTTATTCTTGATAGGGAGGGGCACTGACACATAAAGTGTAGAACGGTTTCCTCCTCCTCTTCGGATCCGCAGCCGCGGCAGAAGTTGTTGAAAGGGGCGCGCATTCTTTCGGCATGCCTGCCCATAAGGCAGTGTCCTGTTAGAATGGACACAGTGGTCGATAGGTAATTGCGACTTAATGTGAGCAACTTACGGGTCTTGTTGCCGTCCATTTTTTGCCAATGAAGTCTTGAGGTGCGGCAGGAGTCCTCATTGGACCAAGCAGTGCGGGCACTTGCCAAAAATTTTTGTTTGATTGCCAGTTTGACTGTGGTGAGGGGTGTGCCGATGTCTATGCAGTTATAGACGACGGGCAGAGAGGTGCCTTGTTTGGCCAGTTCATCCGCCACACAGTTTCCCGGTATGTCCCTATGTCCGGGTACCCAAACGAGGTGTACTCTAGAGAGCAGGGATAACTGGTTTAGGGCGAGTTGGCAAACGTGCACGAGTTTAGAGTTGGCATTGAAACCTGTGAGGGATTTGATTGCAGCTTGACTATCCGAGAAGATAGTAGTGCTTGTTGCAAAGTTTCCACCCTCCTGTAGGGATTTCGCAGCATAGTAGATGGCAAGGACTTCAGCCGCAGCAGTGGTCTGGTAGTCTGAGGGACACCTTCCAGTTGAGCTTGTCCGAGAATATACCGCTGCCGACCCTACCATTTAGTTTGGATCCGTCGGTATATATCTCAGTGGAACTCTCGGAGGTGATAAGATTGTGACTCCATTCCTCCCTGCTCGGGATAGATAAGTCAAAAGCCCTGTGCAGACTTGGGTATTTATTGACGTAGTCAATAGAGTTGGGGACTGGTGGGTCCATGTTGAGGATAGTGGCGTGGCCAGATAGGCAGCGCCAGTGGGAAATTGTGTGGAGTCGCGTTGCTGCGATCTTGGCGGATTGTCTAACCAGAAGCTCCGAGGGGAGCCAATAAAGCAACGCAAAAAGGGCCTTTGTTGGGGTTGACCTGAGGGCGCCGGTTATACGAATCGCCGCTTGTCTTCTGATTTTGTCAAAAAGTTTAAGGTTTTGTACTTTATCAAGGGCTTGCCACCAAATAACCGCACCATAGAGAAGGTTGGGTTCCACGATGGCGGTGTACAGCCAATTTACGACCTGTGGCTTGAGGCCCCATCTGGAACCTACTGCTCTTTTGCAGCAGTATAAAGCACACGTCGCTTTCCGCACGCGCTCGGCAACGTTAGCTTTCCAGGTCAGCTTTGAGTCAATGATGAGACCGAGATACTTAACCTTCCTACTAAGGGTCAGTGTGTCCCGTCAATTTGTGGAAGGGAAAAGTGGGGAATTTTGTACTTCTTTGTGAAGAGTACAACTTCCGTTTTCGATGGGTTAATACCCAACCCGAATTTCCTGCACAACTTTGGATGGTGTGCAGAGCGTAGTTGAGCTTGTCGGATAAAGTTTGAGGGAATTTTCCTGAAGCGGCTATAGCAATATCATCCGCGTAAGCAATAACGGAACAACCATTTGATTGCAGATCGGTAAGCATAGAGTTGACCGCGAGGTTCCATATGAGAGGGGATAGCACGCCTCCTAGAGGTGTACCTCGACTAACTAGCTAACGGATATGGGCATCACCCATAGTAGAGGTGATTGTCCTGGATTTTAGGAGCGTCTCGATAAATTTGACCAAATTAGGGTCAATATTAAGAGCGGAAAGGGCTGCGATAACCGCATTGGGGCACACATTGTTGAAGGCACCTTCTATGTCGATAAAGGCCGCAAGTGTGAATTCTTTAACGGCGAGGGATCTTTCAACTTGTGTCACTAGGGAATGCTGGGCAGTTTCCACTGACTTCCCTTTCGTATAGGCATGCTGCGACGTTGAGATAAGTTTGGGGTCGATCGTGGTTCTGATATGTAGGTCAAGAACCCTTTCGAGGATCTTTAGGAGAAAGGACGATAGACTAATTGGTCTGTAGTCCTTGGCCTTTGTGTGTGATGCTTTCCCAGCTTTGGGGATAAAGACAACACGAGAAGTTCTCCAGCAGAAAGGTATGTATTGCTGTCTTAAACAGGCATTATAGATTCGCTGAAGCCAAGGTAGGATTAAGACTTCACACATCTGGACATCAAGTGGGATAATACCATCTGGCCCGGGGGACTTGAAGGGTTTGAAAGTATGGATGGCCCATGAGGTCTGAGCAGTGGTGACCTCGAAAGGTCTGATGCATATATTTTGAACAGGTTTGACCTGATAGAGTGCCATTTCTGAGTAACTTATGTTGCCCGGAAAGTGTGTATCGAGAAGCACTTCGAGTGTTTCAGAGTGAGAGGTAGACCAGCTACCATCCAGGATCTGGATGCAGTCCAGGTTGGATTTGGAGGCATTGAAAATTTTTTTCAGACGGCTCGTGTCCGATGTGGATTCAATGCTTTCACAGAAAATCCTCCATGCAGACCGTTTGGCCCGTCTTAGAGCATATTTAAATTCACGTTGCTTGCTTCTGTAGGGGGTCCAATCATTAAGATTTTTCGCCCTATTATAGAGGGTTCTTGCCTCACTGCGCAAACTCGCGATTTCCGAGATCCACCAATCGGGCCGTGGTTTGCCTCTGGGGACTGTGGAAGGGCAAGCGGAAATGACCGCAGTTTGTAGGGCTAACGTTAAGGTGTCGGCAGCCAGATCTATGTCATGATTGCTTACTATGGGCGGTACGCTGATTGGAAGGCTAACCTCCAGCTTCTGCCTAAAGGTGTCCCAATCAGTGCGCCTTCTATTTCTACGTTTGGGACAACCATCGGAGTTCGGTGGTTGTCCCACGTTTATATTAAAGGTGATGTACCGGTGATCCGAGAAGGAGCATTCGTCGGCAACAAACCAATTATCAATTGAATTAGAGAAGTTATCGCTGATCAGGGTAACATCGAGCACTTCCCTTCTACTATGCGTTAGGAAGGTGGGCTCGTTACCCCTGTTAGCGATAACTAGGTCGTGGGCAAGAATAAAGTCTAAGAGACACTCACCTCGAATGTTGGTGTCCGTGCTTCCTCATATTTCGTGGTGAGCATTGGCATCAGCACCGATGATTAAAGGGGTTCCTCTCTGGTTTGCCTCACGAGTCATTTGCCTGATGGTGTCCTATGGAAAATTGTCACCATGATCGTGGGCCATATAGCAGGAGGCGATCCATATGGCGGTGGCCTTAGGAGCAGGTTGGCCGAAGCGGCTTTAGAATGCTGGAGGTTTATCTGGACCACTCGCAGCATCACCGCACGGTACGATTGTTTTATCGGCCTCATCCTCGTCTGAAAGCAGAGAGGGCAGGCTAGTGGCATCCACGTCCATAGAATCTTCGCCCGGTTCAACCCGGCCGAAGAAATGTCTGGCCAAGTCAGCAGCAGACAAGCAACTACATCTGCTATCGGAAGAGCAAATGCTTGCATTGTCGAATTCCCTACCTGGGGTGTCGACTAGCCCTCGGTCGGTTTCCTCCACCTGGGGGGCCGATTCCGTGGTTGGCGGTTCGGCGCTTGAGAGCTCTGCGCTAGATTGCTCCGCGCTTGGTGGTGGCCTGTCACTTCGGTAGAAGTGAAGGGTGATCGAGCCGAACCCATAGTTTACAACACCCTTGCGAGCCTCAATGAGTGTCGCAGATTGTTCATTAAGGACAATTGTGGCCTCACGGGAGTTGCGAGGGAGGAGGAAGAGGGTGGACGGGCGCCTAGGTTGGCTTTCGCCCACTCCAATTTTACCTTCTCCTCAGCCGAAAGTTTGGAGGGTTCGATGGCATCAATCTTAGCGATGATTGATGTGCGGCCCTTCTCGTTCTGTATGCCTTGGTGCTGGCGCTAAGGTGACCAGGGGCATCAGTGCGTGGGTTAGGGTTTGGGGCAGGTGCCGACGAATTAGGTGGCAGTGCTGCGGAGGTGGGCCTGGCCGTTGTGGCGGCCTTGTTCGGGGCACCCGCCCGCGCAGCTGCAGCGCTCGTTGAAGGGGCAAGATTCAAAGCCCGAGGAGGCGAGGATCGCGAAGAGCCACTGGCCGCAGCTGTGCGGGCGTGTGGGGGCGTGGGACCCGAGGGTCTACTGGCGGGCGCTTGGCGTACCAGCATTTTGCGCTCTACCGAACGGTTGAGTGCTTTTGGGGTTTTGTTTGGTGTTGGAAATGAATTGTCCATGCGAAAAGAGTCCCAGCTCAAAGCCGCTATCTCGGTTCGTAAAAGTGTGGTCGCTATGAAAATGGTCCCATAGTTATCTTTGAATAACAGGGAGGCCATGCGAGGGTTGGCACCATACCTTATGGGTAATGATGCTCAGAGCGAGACCAGCGCAAATCGGGAGTAAACTCAACCGAACCCACACCACCAACTTAACGGTGACGAACGTCGAACGTACTTTGAGACCTGCCAGAGTTTTAACGGGACGGGGGCAAACGCAGCCTTGGACCGGAGCCGTTCACTTCGGATTTCACTCCATCGCTACTAGGTCCGGAAGTTACGTTCACCAGCACAATCGAAAAGTTCAACTATTTATTAGATTGTTTATCAGGACCAGCACTTGAAGTAGTCCAATCATTTCAATTAAGTGAAGAAAACTATCCATTAGCATGGAAACGATTAGAAGCCAGATTCGATAATGATGTGCTCATATTCCGTCACTGTATCTCAAGCCTATTCAAGCTGCCTACAGTGGCACATCCGGACGCGACATTGCTGCAAAAACTTGTTGACAATGCATCCGCAATACGAGAATCCCTACTAACATTAGGCTCTGCTGAGGATATTATGGACAGCATAATGACGCACATAATCCTTACAAAAGTAGACTCAGAAACCAAAGTCAAATATGATGAAAAACAAGATTTCGAAAAACTTCCATCATGGAACAATTTCTGCAACATTCTCAATCGACACTGCCAATTTTTAGAGACGCAAAGAGGAAATTCGAGTCACTCCAATTCACGAGTTAATAAAGATCGAAACAAGCAACCATTAACTTCGAAATCGTTTTTAAATATAAGCAATGCTTGTTCGTATTGCAATTCAACTCAACACAATATTAAAGCTTGCACAAAGTTTGCAGAGCTCCAACTACATCAACGAATCAATTTCGTTAAAACTTCTGTAATTTGTTTCAACTGCCTTCGGTCAAATCATCAGTTAAAAGATTGCCAGTCAAAATTCAGATGCAAGGTACGCAATTCTGCGCATCACACGTTGTTGCATCGCTTCTCTCCTTCAGTAAATTCCTCTTCAAGTGGCACAAAATCTCAATTCTCCAATACATCAAAAGCACATCATCAGATACAAACACCTACTACATTGCTAGCTAATACAGAAAATAAATGAGTTTTACCAAGTGCTGTTATTTACATCAGAGACACATTTGGTCAATTTACATTAGCTCGAGCATTGTTAGATTCATGTTCTGAAGTAAACTTTATTACTGAGGAAACTGCCAAAAGACTGCAATTATAGAAGCAATGTGTCGACCAAAAAGTAACCGGAATCACAAACACGGCAAAGCAAATTAGCTACACTGTTTCCACAACTCTCAAGTCTCGATGGTTAACACCGAATATGGCTGGATTGTCGGAGGACACATAAGCAAAGAACAAGCATATCCAATCAAAATATGCAATCTCACAAGGGAAGTCGATCCACTAGATAGATGCTTACAAAAATTTTGGGAAATAGAAGAATACGAAACAAAGATTAAAAAGCTTACTTACGAGGTGCAGGACTGCGAAAATCATTTTAAGAAAACAGTTGCATATCGAGATGACGGTCGAGTGCAATTAAGATTACCCTTTAAGGAGTTATCCTCCATGCTAGGAAACTCATTTAACATAGCTCTCAACAGGTTCAAATTGCTTGAACGAAAGCTAAATCGTGATTATAAACTAAAAGAAGCATACCATCAATTTATGGAATAATACATCTCGCTAAACCACATGTCACTAGCGTCAAATATCGATACAACAAAACCACATTACTACATTCCACATCATTGTGTCCTACGCACTCAAAGCTTAACAACCAAACTTCGCGTTGTTTTTGATGTATCGGCAAAAACAAGTGGCAAATCTTTAAATGACCAACAATACAGCAAGACCTAATTACAACACTATTGTCCTTCCGTTTAAACAAAGTTGCACTTACAGGCGACATTGAGAAAATGTACCGCAAGTTCGTCGTAGACGAACGCGACAGATCATACCAACTAATACTTTGGAGAGCAACTTCAGAAAGTGACATTCAAACATACCACTTAAACACCGTTACATATGGAATGTCATCTGCTCCTTTTATGGCCATTAGAGCACTCTACCACATCGCCGATACATTCAAAAACGACTATCCCATTGGTGCAGCTGTTCTGCGTAACGATTTATACGTAGACGATCTTCTCACTGGCGCAGATACTTTGGCTGAACTTCAAGAGAAAAAGGACGATGTAGTAAAGCTCTTAGCTAAGGCTGGCTTAAAAATAACTAAATTCAGCAGCAATTTAGACCAAATTGCATCAACTTCACAAGAAGAAGTCTTCATAAAACTCAACAACGATGAAACTACGAAAACATTGGGCATTGCTTGGCAACCAACCCTCGATTTCTTCGTGTTTCAAAACCAGATTGAATATACTGAGCCATTCACACGACGTTCAATCTTATCCGCTACCGCACGAATTTTTGATTTGTTAGGCTAAATCAGCCCAGTTATCATCAAATGCAAAGTGTTTCTGCAAGAACTATCTCTTAAAGGGTCAGACTGGGATACTCCCATAGACAACAATTCAAAACTCAAATGGCTTGACCTAATAAATGACCTCAAAGGAATAACCAAACTCAAATTCCCTAGATTTGTTAATACATCAAAACTATATCAATGCGAAATACACGGATTTGCAGACGCCTCAGAGCGGGCATATGGCTGTTGTATTTATGTCCGCACCCAGTTGAATAGTACTGTCAACGTCAACTTTCTTATTGCAAAGTCAAAGGTAGCACCTATAAAAGTAAAATCACTCCCAAAACTTGAACTTTGTGCAGCAGTTCTCCTAAGCAGAACGTGGCACAAATTTGCAAACAAACTACTTCCATATGCAGCTAATATCAATTTCTGGACAGACTCAAAAACCGTACTCCAGTGGATGCGTATGCACGCAAGCCAACTCAAATGCTTTGTTGCAAACAGAGTTTCGGAGTTACAACAACACAACGACAATATTACATGGAGACACGTTCCGTCAGCTCAAAATCCTGCAGATATCGTATCTCGTGGGTGTCGATCAGCAGAACTGTTAACCAACATATGGCTGACAGGCCCTCAGGTCTTGACACTCTCTGCAGAGAATTGGCCACAACTACTGAACCTTTTCCGGATCCAATTGAATTGCGACCACACATAACATTAAATTGTATCAACTCCGACAACGCTGAGTCAGTTCTCGACACAATAATTAACAAATGCTCATCGTTTACGCGAATTTTACGCATAATGTCTTACGTATAATATATCGATGCATAAATGGCATTAAACCAAATTCAAAACTACAAGCGTCAGAAATTCTTCATATACCAACAGCCGAACTAAATTTTACGTTTTGGAAAATCATCGCCCAAATTCAACGTACATCATATGCATCTGAAATAATCGCATTTCAAAATGGGAAACAACTGCAACCCAGTTTACAAGGACTCACTCCGTTCCTCGGCGAAATAAATTTTGAAAACAAAAAAAAAGTGTGTGTGTTGAGAGTTGGCGGAAGACTTGCAAATGCAGGCATACCCTACGATTCGAAATGTCAAGCTTTACTGCCAAAAACTCGTCGATTTTCAAAACTTTATATTGAACATTTGCATAAAACTAATATGCGGCCTGCATGCTCCTCAGCTTATTACGCGAAAAGCTGTGGATTATAAACGCTAGAGAAATAATTCGAAAAATCGTGCGAAGATGCACTCTCAGTTTTCACTACAAGCCACATCTCATGCAGCAGATCATGGGCAAACTTCCAAAGGATCGACTCAGCGGAGGTCAAGCATTCCAAATCACTGGAGTCTACTTCTGCGGGCCATTTTACACATCATACAAAATCAGAGGCAAACAGCCTTGCAAAACTTACGCAGCAATTTTTGTGTGTTTTGCCTCAAAGGCAATCCACATTGAACTTATAACCGAATTATCTATTACAAACGCCTTTTAGTTAGGTTTACGAAGATTCGTTTCTGCGACAACGCAACCAATGTTGTTGGCGCTTCGTCTAAAATGAAAGAGTTCCAAAAAGCCATGCTTAATGAAAAAACTATAAGCGAAATTAATGTGTTCTGCAATAACAAAGGTTTTCAATTTTGTTTTATTCCCCCCAGAGCACCACACTTCGGAGGCCTTTGGGAAGCTGCAGTCAAGGCCACGAAGACGTTGGTTGTAAAAAACATAAGCAGCGCTAACCTCACATATGAAGAACTTCAAACAATCTTCATTGAAGTAGAAGCCATACTAAACTCAAGACCATTAACTCCGATGTCATACAATCCCAATGACATAAGCGCTATTACTCCAGCACACCTATTGATTGGATCGACGCTAACATCAGCACCAGATGGCAACGAGTCACCTATTTAAAACAGCAGTTTTGGGCGCAGTGGCAGCGTGGTTACATTCACACTCTGCAACAGCGCGCGAAGTGGAATAAGGATCAGCCCAATCTCACTGTTGGGCAGCTCGTAATCATACATGAAGACAACTTGCCTTCCCAATATTGGCTGCTAGGCAGAGTGACGGCAGCCATTCCAGGAAAGAATGGAAAGGTACGCGTTGCAGATGTCAAAACGTCAAAAGGCATCATTAGACGACCGATTCACAAACTCGCGCCTCTTCCCCAAGACAGTCCTTTTTGAAAGCGCAGTCTTTCAACGCGGGGAGGATGTTGGAGGAGAATAGACAAAATCAACTCAAAAATGAAACCTTAAATGTTAAAATAACTAAAATGTTAAACCAACTAAAATGTAAATAACCAAAATGTAAACAACAATAATGTAAAACAACTACAATGTAAAACAACTAAAATGTTAAGTTAAAATGTAACATAAGATGGCAGAGCCAACATTTTAACATTATGTTAAAAAGCTCCTAAGCCGCCTTTAAAAGCGGAGCAGCTTTAAACCTGCTAAGACACAAGCACGGAACAAGCAAATACAAAAATTATTAAAACCCACAAAACCGCGTGTTACTTTAAGACAAATAACATAAAGAAACGGTAACAATCACAAATATTTCAACAAAACACATAAATACAAAAATTCACACAAAACATCGCAACATTAACCAACAATCACCTTTTACTGGAAAACACATGCACAACTTCGACACAATAACCTCAAAGGCTCGAGTAGCAGCCTACAGTGTCTTTTGTCAGAGATGACGTCATAGGCATACTAATTATTTAGCATTAGGTCTTTTAGATAATACCTATGTAACTAGACGCCTTAAGCGACACCATGTTTTAGATCTACCTGGCAGATTTTAGATATATTATGTTAAGTTTTATCTTTTTATTTAATTATTCTTTTTTTTTGATGTAACAAATGTAATACGTTTTTTATATTGGCTGAGTTTGTTGAATTTCAGTCAATCCTGTTTTATTTACTTATTATCCACGGATAGATTGTAAATTAAATAAACAAAAAAAAAAAAAATATATTTCTCATAGCCCGATAGTAATATCGACACTATCGATAGTTTCAACTATCGGAGTCTTAACTATCGAGTGGCGCCACTATCGATAGTATCCCACCTCTACACTGCACTACGTTCGCTCGTGTGAAAAATGTTATCTGAAAAACTACAAAAATCCACCAACAGTTTGTGACAGTGAAGAAGAAGACGAAGATGGCAATGTTGATTAAGAGCAAACGGACCATCAACACGGAATACTCAAACCGCACAAAACATATCAGACAACAGTTCAGCAAAACGTCGACGTATGTCGGTCAAAAAAATCCATGAAGCCATATGTAACCAACACATGGTTATCAAAATTTAAAGTTGCTATTTGCCGAAATATTTGCTTTTGTTTATTTAATTTGACGAAAAAATAGCGACTTACATGTAAAATGGCATATGGGTCGATCTGACCCAGGAACACGGAAATATGTTGAAATTTGAGTGCACGGGTCTAACTCATCTCCTTCAACGTAGGCTTGAATTTCTTGACACTCATAATGGCTGCTTAACATTCTTTTTCAGTCACGGTGTAGTTCCTTTGGCATTTATTCAACTTTCGATTCCCTCCTCATCTGTTTGCATAAGTACTCTAACGACACCGGTGGGTGTGGCTTGCATCACAATGGATTACAAACGGCTTTAGAAAATTGGGGCTGTGCAAGACTGGTGCTTCACACATCTGTCTTTTAAGAGAGTCAAAAGCTTCTTGGGCCTCATCGGTCCACACAAATTTACGCTTCTGCTTAAGAGTGTCTGTAATTGGGGCAGCAAGCGCAGCATAATTTTTTAAAAATTTGTGATACCATCCAGTAATTCCTAAAAATCTACGGACTTGCTTTATGGATCGCGGTACTGGGAACTCCTTTTTCAGTTTGAATGGTGCCATTGCCAATGACGTGCCCTAAATATTTTACCTCTTTTATGTATAATTTACTGCAGCTGAACCACTTTTAAAACAGAATTATGGTTTTCATAAGAGTCAGATACGACTTATAAATTGTCGTTTAGTGGGATAACTTTATCCATTAATTTGCACATCGTTTGAGGAGCATTGGTCCAACCAAATGGCATTACGGTAAATTGGTAAAGAGGCCTTCCCTGTAATGAACAATTACTGACATTTAAATATTTTGGTCTTACTTTTTCCTTTCGGATATTAATTTTAATTTTTTTTTTTTTATTAATATTTTTTTATAGTAATCATGTTTATCTTTATGTGATTATTTCAATATTTTTGCTAAGTTTAGGTAATTTTTCCAAACTCGTCTCAACTGTTATACGTTTTCAAATTTTAACGTATAACTTAGCTCAGCGGTGGGCACTTAGACGGCACGCGTGCCAAAGAGCTTTCACACGTACGAGAAAAGAGCTTTTTCACGTAAAAGCTCGTCTCGTGCGTGTGAGCTAGTTTTACAATGGAACGCAAAGCATAATCCCATGTCAAAACACGAAAGAGTACGGGCTCTGCGTATATTTGGATTTTGTTGGTCATTAAAATTTGCGAGTCTGGCTGGCGTCGTATGAAATAAGTATTGATGTGAGAAAGTCAAATTTTTTTGTAGGTAAGCCCTTGATCGACACAACTCTATTCGAATTTTTAGGCGAAATCGCTCTGCTCACTGTGCAGAGTATAACATATACGTTCCGCATAAAATAAAAGTCAATGATATTGTCGAATTTAATGACAACTATGCCAAAAAAAATTATTTGTCCCATTGTACCTTGGTCTTTGCGAAAGCTCTTTTTTGTTTACGCACACAGGCACAAAAATTTGCATTAGTAGTTTTGCCCACCGCTGACTTAGCTTTTACAAAAACCAAAGTGATACAGTTTGTTAACACTGCACTTTCACCCTGTCACTTTTGACAAGTGCTTCCTCTTACAGCTGTAGTTGTAATTAGGCTTTGCACTCAGGTACTTCCATTGCGATGCTAGCGACTTAGGCATTGGAGCTATTTTAGTGCAATTGTCTGATGATGGTTCACAGAAACCAGTGGCTTTTATGTCGAAAAAACTCAATTCAGCACAGAGAAATTATAGCGTCACTGAGCGTGAGTGTTTAGCAGCATTAGAAGCCATAGAAAAATTTAAATGTTACCTTAAACTTCAACCTTTTGAGGTTATTACTGCACACCCCTCCTCAAGGAGCGGCAGGGATTTTGGATTTGACCATCGGAAAACGGTTTGTAGAGTTGTTCTATATAACCCCCAGATTCAAAATTGTCAAACCTCAAAATCGTACCTGCTTCGCTTCTCTAGAAATCGGCAAATATGTATCTACATATAGGTTCTGCAAAAACGAACATAACCTGTCATAAATCTAAAAGGTCGGCTTGCGCGGTGTGGGCAATGCGTTTCCATGATACAAATTTGAAGTTAGTCACCGCAGAGGCAAAGAGAATGTTGTACCAGATGCTCTTTCACGCATATTTACTAAAGAAGTATCTGCTATTGAAGAAATTGGTCCTGAAGTTGATCTTAGTTCACCATGCTTCAATGATTCTGATTATCAGGATCTGAAATCAAGAAAATTGCAAGAAGAATCGCGCTTTCCTGATTTAAAAGTAGTAGATCAGTTTGCTTATATCCGCTCAGAACATGACAATGAAAATCCTTTGAATTCTCAAACTATGTGGAAACTTTGGATTCCGAAAGCTTTGACCTCAGATGTCATTAAGAGAGCGCATGATGTTGTCGTATCAGCTCATGGTGGAAGGATTAAGACCTTGGAACGGATCCGTAGAAACTTTTAACTTTGTAAAATGACAAAGGCCCCAAACTGTACGCTTAAGCCTCCAATGGGTGAATCAGCGGTGTCAGTCCGTCCCTTTGAACGTTTGTACGTAGATATCCTCGGACCTTATCCCAGAATCAAACGCGGTCACATCGGTTTATTGATTGTCATGGATCACTTTTCTAAGTACCATTGGTTATGTCCCTTACGAAAATTTACATTTAAAGTTATTCAAGAATATCTTCAGCATCACATATTCTTTGTGTATGGCGTGCCTAAACTTCTTATCAGCGACAATGGGTCCCAATTCAAGTCGTCTGAATTTAATGATTTTCTAACTTCTCTGGGTATAAAACATATGTATACTGCTTTGTATTCTCCTCAGTCAAATGCATTTGAACGAGTTAATCGTTCGCTTGTGGCTGCTATTCGAGCATACTTACGTGAGGATCAACGAGACTGGGATGAGCACATACACGGTATTAGCAGTGCATTGCGAAGCGCATACCACCAAAGTGTAGGATGTTCTCCATACCATGCGTTGTTTGGTTCTGAGATGATCTCTCATGGCTCTCAGTATGATCTGTTAGCAAAACTCAACTTGTTAAATGAACCCGGAAACGTTTTAAAAAGGGATCACAAACTTCAGCTTATGCGTCGTGAGATCAAGCAAAATATTGCAAAGGCCCATGAATAGCAGAAAAAACACAATGATTTACGTACACGAAACATTCAGTTCAAAGTAGGACGTTAACGCTAAGCTAGGTCCAATGTGGATAAAAGCACGAGTTCGCGAGATAGTAGGTAACAGCTTCTATATTCTTGAAGACTTGCAAGGGTGCATACAAGGAACTTTCCATGCTAAAGTCATAAGGCAGTAATCGTTTTTTTTCAGGATAATACTCCGAGGCAACGCTCTAGAATTATCTTGTGGTGTAATGAACAATTACTGCCATTTAAATATTTTGGTCTTACTTTTTCCTTTCGGATATTAATTTTAATTTTTTTTTTAATATTTTTTATAGTAATCATGTTTACCTTTATATTATTATTTCAATATTTTTGCTAAGTTTAGGTAATTTTTCCAAACTCGTCTCAACTGTTATACGTTTTCAAATTTTAATGTATAACTTAGCTTTGACAAAAACCAAGGTCATTCAGTTTGTTAACACTGCACTTTCACCCTGTCACTTTTGACAAGTGCTTCCTCTTACAGCTGTAGCTGTAATTAGGCTTTGCACTCAGGTAATTCCTGTGAAGTTCTTTTCACATTAACCATCAAGCTGATCGGATGTGCCTCTCCGCTTTAAAAAACCTTAACAATATTTTTATGTTATTCCTAATTTCCCTATTTTTTATGACCAGCGCTGTATCCATATGATTTGGCACTTCTTAAGGCATAGGCAACGGCATTAAAAGCAGCGTAAATGATAAACTGGCAAAATCAGAACAAACAAAACCTTTAAAAAAATGCAGCAGCAGTCAGCAGCGCCGTCGAAGCAAACGAGCGCATGAGAGTAGCGCCGCAGCAGCGGTCCAACGCATGTGCAGCTGAGCTTTAAGTCCGCAGTCCAAAACCGCGTGCGCGACGGTGTGATGACACTTGATCGGAGCTGCGCCGCTAAAGTCTCTAAAAAGTTTTGTTTTGTGAAAATATGCCTTATATTGCCTTGAAAGCGCCTAATAATGTGTTTGTCGCTGGGGGAAAATCAGTAAGATTTTCAGATTTATGGATTTGTGCAGCTCCTAACAACCTTCGTGCAACTTTAATCACCAAATCAAAACAAAAGGCAGTGCAGCAGTAAAATTCAACCAACAACCACAACAACAATCAAATCAAATATACAAGTATAACACTAGGTGCAGTGGTTAGGCAATTTAAATGAATAGAGGCGTTAAGCGTTTTCGTAACATTAAGTTTTCATTTAAATCTAACTATCAACTCATACAAGTGCATTCATATAAAAATTTTCATGGTACAGTTTTCCATGCATTAACTTGTTTATTTATTTGATCAATTTCTTTTGATTTTTTTTTTTGTGTTCTATCTATCATACCTTTATCTTTGCCTTTATAAAGTCAGTCAAGCAGAATACGTAACCATAACCAATAATAAAATTTTAAGCATCATCGAACATCGAACATCACACACTCTACAAAGGCCTTTGGAGGAGCAGCTGATGGGGTGAGTCAATGCAAATGGTCACATTCAAATTCGTTTTCGATTGACGATAGTTTTACGTAAACTTCTTTAAATATATTAAACCTTATTAAATAATTTTAATAGCTACACCTTCTGTCTTGGTCGGTAGTACTCTTAACTACCCTAACCTAACTGTTTTTCTTTTTTCTCTTACATTCCTTCTTTCTATTTAAACTAAATATTGTTGTTGCTTTTATGCTTATTACCGCATGCATTAAAACATCTGATCTTTAAATTTGGTTTTAAATTCTAATCATGATTTCTTTGGGCCTTCTGCCAATTATTATTAACTGAAATAATTTCAGTATATGCTTTTATTACTCTCTTTATTTTATTTTTATTCTTATGCACTTTTATTTATAACCTTTAAATAATTTAATCATATTGATATACATTTCATTATTAGTGTTTGGTCCAGCAGCTATAATTTAATTACTTATCTATAATATTTCTCTTTGTTTTATAACTTGCCCTGCGTGGCAAGATAATTCTCTTATTATAACTTTCTCTTAAGCTAAGTAAGCTTTCGCGCAAGCGCATTGCATGCGTCGGCTACAACGCCGACCTCTCTCAGATTTGTCACTTTACATATCGGCGGCTAATCTGCCTAATGGTTTGCTGATACAGATCAGTACTCACTCGTCGCTAATCATACCTTATCGCATCTACGCACCTTCTCTTATACCTAATAATTATATATACATACATATATCGCTGCATAAACATTAAACATTATAATAAATCGCAAACAAGTTAATTTATATGTTATTATTCAATACACGGTTAATTTTTATTCTTTAATTATGTTTGAAACATATACCTACCCATATTGTTAGGGGTTCCCTTAATAATTACTATAATTAGTTTTTTTATGAAAATTATTTTTCTTTGGAAATTGTGTTCTATAGTGAATTTTTTTTTGTCTGTTTAGACGAAATTGAAAAAAAATAAATATGAATTGTTAAAATAAAAAAGATCTTTCTCAGAAAGTAATGAAGTGAATTGAAATGAAGTGATTGTAAATCTTGGGATTTTCCGAATAAATTCGCAATGGAAAATCTTTTAATGGCGTCTTTTAAGTCAATATTTGATATCAACCTATCTTTCGGAAGTCGACATAAGATACCATCAATGAGTGGCATTGGATATATTTTTTTTAAATTTATTTTAACTAGTACAGTTGATCTTATATTATAAAAAAAAAAATGTATTATAATACAGTCGAGGCGGTGCCCGACCGTGTAATACCCTGTACCTCTTTTCTCGAAAAAAGTTTTATTTCTGCATATTCCTTCTAAGAACTTTCCAATTGGAACATTTTTGTTGTTGGTGCAAAACGATTTTTATACTTATAAGTTCCGCAAATTTTAATGAAATTTTGATGAAAATCTAAATTTACGTCAAAGAAGTTATTTAAAGTATATGGGGTAAGTTTCAAGGTGAAAACACGGAAAATAAATTGCGGGGGGTGGGGGCCGCATTGATAAAATTTGGCCGTGGATTTGTTTATTAGAGTTCCAGGTCATTTGTTACTATAATTTTACGTAGAGTCAAATATTGACGCAGTTTATAGGCAAGGGGTAGTGAAATTTTTACTTTTAGACTATAACTTTTGTTGTAATTGTCCGATTTTGGTTATTTTTAACACACGGATGCATGTAACGAAAACGCATCGCTCTATTAAGTTTCAGATTGAAATATGAAACGGTGTAGCTAAAAACCGCGAAACTCTGCTACGGAGAAACGGGGAAAGATATGGACATGATTCAACAAACTTGATCTTCTGAGGAAGATCTTAGTATATATGATATAATTTATATTTAAAACGAAGATAGAGGGAATATACATTAACTAATCCGCGTCTCTAGCCCGGTAGGTGAATTTTTTAACGATATGCACCAATTCACAACAAGAACTGGCCAGACACTTGGATTTACAATATTAAAGAGGAAACAAGATACAAATTAAACATTATATCACAAAAAGAGCCAATTGATCACCGTTGACCAAGTGGGTGACTCATCATGACTATTGGTCAAGGATGCTTTAAGTGGCAAGTCAAGATGACTTAAGATAGAGGAAGTGATAGATTGAATAGACCTTTCGAAAGAGAGGAGGTTATAAAAGTTTATTTATTTATTTAAATAAAGCTAGTTTACACTTAAAAGATATAAACTAACAATAACGAAAGAAAGCCATGGCTGCCAGGGCCTTTAGCTAACTAATTCTAAAAGTGTAGAGTTTAAAATTGTGTAATAGTTAAATATTTTTACTAAAATTAATTGTGTAATTGTGTAATATTTTAATATATGTTATTTATTTATTTATTTATATAAAGCTAGTTTACACTTAAAAGATATAAACTAACAATAATGAACGAAAGAATATATGTTATTTAATTCTAAATAAGGTGGTAAATTTTGCATTTTTTAATAAAGTCTAATATTAGTTTAGAGTTGCTTTGGTTTGGGTACGCTAACTAATTCTCAAAGTGTAGAGTGTAAAAATTTTGTTATAGTTAAATATTTGTACTAAAATTAATTGTGTAAAATTGTGTAATATTTTAATGTATGCTATTATAATTCTAAGCTAGGTGGTAAATTTTACATTTTTTAATAAAGTCTAATATTAGTTTAGTGTTGCTTTGGTTTGGGTACGAGATAACAGAGAGGGGGTTCTGGTTTAGGAAAATGGAAGAACGGTAATGGGATAAGGCTGGGCAGGATGTTATTATATGCGTAATGTTTATGGGGGAATTGTTGCATAGGGGACAGGTGTTGCTAAGTGTGGAGTCTATGTAGTGAGCATTAGTTAATTTTGTATGAACAAGCCGGATTCTTGTAAGTTTTACTTGGTCAAGTTTTGAAAGATTATTATAATTAATGGGGTAAGTGTTATGGCCGTTGTTTAATAGTTTATACCAGTTCAAAGTCTGTTGGAAGTCTGTTGTAGAGATTTATGATTATTATTGGAAAAATTTTTTAGAAATGAAGAGACGTCGTTATAGGAAAGATTGGGAGTGTAAATGAGAGGAAGATTAGTAGCAGACTTCGCTGATCTATCAGCTAATGCGTTCCCTGAAATGGCTGAATGGCTAGGAACCCAAAGTAATTTAAATTTAGGGAATTTGTTTATGATAAAGTGTCTGATTGAGACGGCGTAAAAGTTGTTATTGAATTCATTAAGAATTGCTTTGATTGCTGAGAGTGAGTCGGAGCAGATGATAAAATTGCACACGTTTTTTTGAAACTATTTTCATAGCTTTGTGGATAGCTATTACTTCTGCTGCAAAAACTGAGGAGTGAAGGGGAAGAAGACCAAGTTTGTAAATTTTAGTGTCAGAAGTGATAGAATACGCAGTAATGTTATCTTTCTTAGATCCGTCAGTATAAACAAAATTGTATCTGAAGTTGTTGTTTTTATAGTTAAGAAAAAGTTGATGATAGATATCCACGGTGGTATTTCGCTTATTGTAGACTAGGTCAATAGACTTGGTTAAATTTTGCCATCTGAACACTTTCATTTTGATTGTTTTTTGTGGGAGGAAGGGAACGTTCAGATAATTGCAGAGATGAATTATTTTGTCAATTGTGCTTGGGTACTTATATTCTCGTTTATTGGGCTTAATAAGGTATCTTAGTGGGGAGTCAAAAATGTTAATAAGGGTCTTAGAAAGTTTAGCTGTTAAAAAGATGCATCTCTTGTGGGTTGTGTGAATATTAGATTCAATAAGCATATTAATTGGTGAAGTACGGAATGCACCAAGAGCTGATCGGATTGCGGCGTTTTGGATTGTATTTAGTTTATTAAGGAGGGACACAGGGGCGCGACCATAGATTGGAAGGCAAAAGTCTATTTTAGAGATAAGTATTGATTTAACTATTTGAGTTAGGGTATATGAACTGCAGTTGTATTTAATATTAGAAAGAAGTTTAATGATGTTAAGTGGCTTAGTAAGGTCAGTAGACAGCTTAGCTACATGAGCACTCCAGTTGTACTTGCTGTTAAGAGTGAGACCTAGGACAAGAAGTGAGGTCACGGACGTAATACTGTAGGATCCAGTATAAATTGTGCATGAACAGTTATGTTTGCGGCAGATGTGGATGTGTTCTGATTTAGAAGAAGAAAGGGATGCACCAGAGTATGCACACCAGTTATTTATATCAACAAACAATTGGTCCAAGTGAACTATGGAATTTTTTGCTTATTGAGGTCTAAAATAATTTGGAAGTCATCTGCATATGCACAGAATTTTATTTCTTTATGGATGGCAATTGCACTGGCTAGTTTATTATATGAAATGAGAAAAAGGATTACGGAGATAGGAGAGCCTTGGGGGATACCGTTCTGAAGGGGAAAATAATTAGAAATAGTTTTGCCATTTTTAACAACTATTTTACGGTTGGACATAAAGTGGAGGACATAAGAAAGCATAAATGGACCTACTTTCCGTTCCCGAAGTTGATGAAATATGGAGTGGATACCAATTTTATCAAATGCTTTCGTCAAATCAAGATGATCTATAAAAAGCAGACTATCAAAGACTGACTTACCCCTTTTGAAACCGAATTGATTTTTTATGGATAAGATTGTTAGAAGTGACAATCCACCACAGCCGCTTAGCAATTATTTTGTCTAGTACTTTAGCTAAGCACGGGCTTAAGGAAATTGGTCTGTAAGATTTAGGGTCTATTTTACATTTATTTGGTTTAAGAATAGGAATGACTAGGCTTGCTTTATAAACTTGGGGAATTACTGATTTGAATATAGTATTAAAGTGATGAAGAATGCGGTATTTGAATAAAAGGGGTATATTTTTAATCATGGTATAGGAGATACGATCAATTCCCGGCGATACATCTTTAAGAGAATTAAGTGATGAGAGTAGTTCCAGCAGTGATATGTCTTTTTCTATTTCTAGGGCTGATGTCGATGGTTGCGAATAAGAGTGAGAGTTAATAACATTTTGTTTATTTAATCAGATTTGAGGGGAGAAATTGCAGTCTTGGGCTTCTTCTGACCAGATTTCAGCAAATGAATTGGCAATGTTGTTGGGATCTGTTGTGGGTGACAGTGTGATGGGAAGTATTATGCTTTTTTGAATTCAATTATGTTTGTGGAATTTATTTGCCTCTTTAAAAGGGTCCATTTTTTATTTTTGTCCTTTTTTAATGCAGTAAGGTGTTTGTTCCACCACGGAACAGTATGATGGAAGCGGAAAGTTGAGTTTTGCGGGATGGAAAAGTGGGCGCTTTGAAAAATAGTTTTTTGGCTTCTTTGTTAATATTGTAACTTACAGGGTAAGCATAAGCGGGAGTCGGATATTTGGGTCCAAGTTTAAGCCTCGAAGTGCAAAAAGGAGAAATTGCTTTTGTACAGACTCAATCATGTCCTGAAAAAGGTGGTATTGAGGGCTCCAAACGCAGGAACAATATTCCAAAATAGGACGGACGAGAGAAATATAAAGAAGTTTGGTTGTGTAAGGGTCGTTAAACTCTTTTAGACCAACGCTTAATAAAAGCAAGAACACCCCTGGCTTTGTTCACGATATTGCAAATATGATCGTTAAATTTGAGTTTATGGTCAAACAGTATGCCAAGGTCTAAAACACTCACGATACGTTCCAGGGTAGAGGAGTCTATAGAGTAATCAGCCAGATGAGGAACAGAATGGTAAAATGTCATAATTTTACATTTCGTCTTGTTTAGAAAGAGTTGGTTGACATTACACCAATATTGCATGCTATCAAAATCATGCTGAAGAAGAGAATGCATATCATTATCATTGTAGGAGTAGGACAAACCAAGTTTTACATCATCCGCATACATAAGAATGCGAGATGACCGGATAACTTGTGGAAGATCATTAATGAATAAGACAAGAAGTAGAGGACCAAGATGGCTGCCTTGGGGTACCCCTGACGTGACATAAATTACTTTAGATTCGCAGCCTTTAAAAACTACCTTTTGCATACGATTAGATAAATAGGAAGAGATCCATTTTAAAAGACAAGGCGGGAATCCTAAACGCGACAGCTTAACTAAAAGAAGGCTATGGTTTACTGAGTCAAATGCCTTACTGAAATCAGTATAAATGACATCGGTTTGCATTTTACTACAAAAGCCATTGTTAATAAGGGAAGCAAGTTCTAAAAGATTAGAAGTGGTGGACCGACATTTTACAAACTCATGTTGGGAGTCCGATATTAAAGAACGACAGTAGTGTTGCAATTGTGCTGTGACAATCCTTTCAAAAACTTTTGGGATTGATGAAAGCTTGGCAATACTTCGGTAGTTCTCAATATTGGACTTGGAACCTGTTTTGTGAAAAGGGATAATGAAGGATTCATTCCAGATGGCAGGAAGATAAGAAATTTTTATGGACATAAGAGTTTGTAAAACGTCGGATTCTAAGATCTGAGGAATAGCAATAAGGTTTGAGCTAGAAAGATTAAAAGGATAGTTGAGGTTAATGCTATTAGGGTTGACAGAGTAGGTAGTTTGAAAAAAGTCCGCAAGCAAGTCTGCGATTTCAGAGTTGTTAGAAGAACATGCATTTCTATAGAACAGCGAAGCAAGAAAAATTGGAAGACTTACGTTTAGAATTAACAAAGGAAAAATGTCTTAGGATCACTACGGAAGTTAAGCCTTAGATAAATAGGAAGAGATCCATTTTAAAAGACAAGGCGGGAATCCTAAACGCGACAGTTTAACTAAAAGAAGGCTATGGTTTACTGAGTCAAATGCCTTACTGAAATCAGTATAAATGAAACAAAAGCCATTGTTAATAAGGGAAGCAAGTTCTAAAAGATTAGTAGTGGTGGACCGACATTTTACAAACCCATGTTGGGAATCAGACATTAAAGAACGACAGTAGCGTTGCAATTGAGAAGTGACAATCCTTTCAAAAACTTTTGGAGTTGATGAAAGCTTGGCAATACCGCGGTAGTTCTCAATGTTGGACTTGGAACCTTTTTTATGAATAGGGATAATGAAGGATTCATACCAGATGGCTGGAAGGCAGGAATATTTTAATGAAGTGCGGAAAAGAATAGATAGTGGCATAGAAAGAGCGCGAGCACAATGCTTTAAGACGCAACTAGGAATGGCATCGGGGCCAGGGGAGAAAGATGATTGATTCAATGGACAGTAGGGATTGCAACACGTCGGTTTCAAAGATTTGTCGATAAGCAATAAGATTTGAATGAGGTGGGTCAAAGGGATAGTTAAGGTCAGTGTTATTAGGGTCGCCAGAATAGGTAGTTTAAAAAAATTTCGCAAACAAGTCGTCGATTTCAGAATTATTAGTAGATCTTACATTTTTAAAGTATAGCTCTGCAGGAAACAAGGAAGATTTACGTTTAGAATTAACAAAAGAGAAACATTTTTTGGTATCACTAAAAATGTCAAGCCGACAACGGGAAAGGAAATTATTGTAGCAAATTCTGTTAAGAAGAATGAACTTGCTGCGTAAAATAGAAAACTTATAAAAATCAACAGGAGAACCACATTTCTGAAATTTTTTGTAAGAAGAAGACTTACGATTTTTTAAAGAGGACAGAGTAGTAGTAAACCAAGGCGGCTTTAAAGAAGGAGTCGCGATAGAATTTGGACACTGATACGAAAACAGCGATACCGAGGAGCTTGAGCATGAGGCTGATTTCGGTAGAGACCATTAAATTTTAAAGTGATATGTAAGGTCGGATGGTACGGATCCTCAGGTAGGGAGAGCGGACAGACCCTAGAGATTTCAAAATCAGAGTTATCATTGACGAAAACGAGGTCAAGCATTCTATTAGAGCAATTATGTATAAAATTTATTTGGCTCAGAAAAATATTAATCAGTCCTGAAACAAACTCATGATAACCGGAAGGAAAAAGAAAACTTGAATTGGAAAAACTAAGCCAAGACAATGAAGGCAGATTAAAGTCGCCCAAGACAAAAAGTTGATCCCGAGTATATAGGAACAAGTAATATAAGTAAAGGAATTATTAAAATGCACTTTTACCGCAATGAACTCAATGCCTATAGGAAAATTTAGAGATAGTAAATGAGATTCTAAGCAGAATTTTACAGCAATAAGAACACCACCACCACGACCGGGAGACCGGTCAAGCCTGTAGGTTACGTAAGAGTTAACAAAAATCTCAAAATCATAGACAGATGCATTAAGCCAGGTTTCGGAGAAGGCAATAACATAAGAATCAAAATCTACGCTATTAGTGAAAAGTTTACTAAGTTTAGAAAGGAGACCTCGAACATTCTGATATTGAATGGTAAGTGTAGAATTTAGTTTTTTGAAACTGTATTAGCTACAGGTATGGAGGGAGCTATATTTTTGGTTTTCTAATAAACTCATGCACTAATGTAGGAGTTGCCAGAAAGAAGGATTAAGAATAGTAGAAAAGAGAGATTCAGGAACACTAATCTTAAACGAGGATATATCGCGCTTATACTTAAAATTCAACTTAAATATTTCAATTTCATTTGGAGATATTTTAAGCTTTTCGCAATCGAATTTGTTAATACAACTTTCGGTTGCCAATGGCATTAGCCTTGAGACGAAGATGGACTTTGTTGGTGCAACTCCAACCAAAGAATTTGAAGAACCAGAAGTTGGGCGGCGGGTATTGGGACTCCACTCAAAACTATGGCAGAGGACGGCGCATCAGTCACCCTGTTTGTGGCGCAGTTCGTAGTAGCGGACTCAGACTCAGAAACAGTAAGAGCTGCAGAACCTACAGTCAAACTGACGCCAGTATCGATAGCAACAGCGTTAGCCGTGACCCCAGCAGCGGCTGAGGAAGCTGAGATAGGTGTAGCAAAGGAGATTAGCTGAGTCGGACGGGGAGTTATAGGCGAGTCCAGTCCTGCTTGATTAGAAATTGTAAATGATTCGATTATAGGTAAATTGGCCTTTTTGCGCTTAGGAGAGACTCTCATAAGCTACAAATGCTTGCAAGTGTAGAGAACTTATCTTGTAGCGTGCGAAAGTCCTTATAAAGATTGTCAAATCCAAGTATGGTTAGGCGCATGAAGGCTTTCATTTCAATTTAAGCGGAACGACATATTGTGCAGGTCCAGTTTAGGCCTTTACCCTCACGTATGCAGTCATAGACACGGCCGGTCAAACGGGACATTTTAATGAGCCATATTATCGCACATCCAACATGCAACATATGCATCGGTTTGGATACCGCTCCGTTTGCATGAAGGATAGCAACAAATTTTCGGGTCACTCATGGCTGTATACACAGATGCGGAATTGATGACCAAAAAATGCAGCAGGCAGACAGATAGAGTATAGCGTCCAAAAAAGTGCGCTTAGCAGTGTGATAATAAAACAAAATAACGCTCAGAGCGAAACTAACGCGGAAACGTTATAAAGTTAGTGCACGCAACAACAAAAAGATAGTTGGTGAGCACAAAGAGATGCACGAAAGAACAAAAACAAAAGGCACGCGTTGAGAAGTTCCGCAACAGTAAGTTGAGCGAAAAACAAGATGCAACAAGAAATTGCTGTGATATTATTTATGAAAATATTAAAGTTAATAAAATAGGCACTTTGAGAGAAAAATTCAATTATTTAAATCAGTTTGTTAACAGAAAATAATTAAAAAGGCGGAGTGCGGTATCAAGACACATCCGATCTTTTTCAGGTTTAGTTACACAAACTACTGGTGAAGACCATGGACTATCTGCCTTCTCGATTACTTCTAGATCTAACATTCTGTATAACGCCTTGTACAAACGCTTTTCTATAGCAGGCGAAACAGCTTCACTGCTTCACTGGTTTCGCATCCCCCAAATCAATGACGTGCGTAAGCCAAGTTTTTCTTCCTAGTCCTTTTTCCGTAAACGGAGGAAATAATTCGACAGTTGCTAATAGTTGTTTTTGTTCTTGCTCCGTCTAAGGCAATTGCAAAGGGTCGTCCATTCGCAAGCTAGCATGGATACAGTAGATAGTCCATCTTATATAAATGGTGGTAACAATTTGAAAGCATCCCAAAAGTCCATGCCTAAGTATAAATGTTGCGCCAAAGAAGGTACAATATAAAAGTTCAATTTCCTTGTGCTGCCGCAAATTCGATATTGGTGCTTATTTTACCTACAATATTTTGAGAATGGCCATCTGCCGTGTTTACTGCCGATGAGAATTTGTTGTCCCTTTTTTATTTTGCAACAACTCAGCAGCAAAACTATCTCCTATACAACTGACACTTGCACCATTATCCATTAATCCAAAAAGTGATTGTTCCAATAACGACACCTGCGCATATTATCTACTACGGTTGCTAACAATTTTCTCTTTTCCATTTGTAACCTTTTTTTAAAATCTAGTTAATTCTGCAAACAATGCATCTGCAATGTTTTTTGCAACTCGGCTATAATGGAACTTTGTACTTCTTTCTTGGGGCACGAAATTCACCTTGGATCTAGCATTGCCGACTTTTCTAGTTTTTCACCTAGCATTATGACTATAACCTACAGGAAAACTAAATTTCGAAGAATAAGCTTGTGCGGTGGCTAGCTCCTCTGCTAAATTTAGCGAAGATGTTGGTAATGAAGGTCGGCATAGTGGGCAGACTGTATAGTCCCCAAAATGCGTTGTCAAACATTCTCTATGATAATAATGGCTACCACCAGTTGACATTAACTGAGAGTGACTACTAATTACCTCTGCACACAGAATTCAGACTATATTTTCGCCCTCAATTCGATCTAAATTATCACTACTGCGATTCACTGGCATTTTGTATAATATTCTATTTTACCAATTCCTATAATATAAAATCAATTTAATGAGCACATCGGTCGGAGTTGGCAGCGCTAACACGTGTGTGGACATGAGAAATTTTTCTTCGGTTGTGAAAAGTTAAATTTTACAAAAATCTTCATTTATGGAAAAGTCCACATTAGTGGAATAATCTATTTCATTCCCGAACACCAATATTTATGTTGGTCAATAAGTTTTAACAATTAAAACACAAAAAACAAAACTAAAAGTTGTGCAGTGACAGTGCAAATTTATTAAGACTCCGCTGGCACTTTTTATTTTCTCCTAGTGTTGTGTGTACACACTGTCCGCGTGTGTACATAAATAACGTGTGTGTACACATTGTGCATGTGTGTACTCTCTTTTCGTGTATGTACACACTGTATTTCAAAATCGAACTAAACGGTTATTGCGTGCTCTCACTATAGGGCAAGACTATACGCCTCGGACTGCGCGCAGTCGCAACGAGGGGAAAGAGAATCTCGTGTTCTTATCTTTGTATCATTCAATTTGATTTGCTGATTGCTCAAAAATGGATTTGGATCCATTGCCCTATTCCCAGAAGAGTAAAAAGCTGGCTGACTTAGAGAAGATGAAACTGATAGCTGGTCAATGTTCTTCGGAACTTCGTACTCAACTCTTAAGGGATTTTCAGCTGTCTTCAGTCAGTGCACAGGCGACAACTACGACGACAACTTGCACGTCGTCTACTGTAAGTTCTTTTTTAACTTACACAACTTCAAGCGCAACAACGGCTAGTATATGCTCGTTTGCAGCCTCTGTATCAAAGGTCAAGCCTATGAATGAGGCTTCAGTAAAGGACTCGTGCTCCTTCCAATTGCCTCTGGTTTCTGCTCGCAGAAAGCAGAAAAGGGAAGTGAAGGCGACAAAAACTATAGCTAAAGCTAAGCCTACACCAGTAAATATTAATCATAGGCGCCCTAATGTCAGCAATGCTGCAGCGACACTTCTGAATAATCGATTTGCAGCATTAGCTGAGGAAACTGAAGCGGTTATGGAGATGGGCGAATATGAAGATTCTATTGACACTTCAGAGGTTCCTCATCCCAATGCCATGCAACCCGAAAAGGCAGCTTGCCCTAAGTCTCCGGCAATCTGTGTGCCTCGTATCGATAATTTGGATCAACTGGAAGAAGCGCTTAATGCAGTCAGATAATGAATGCGACATTCGTACCTCGAAATTTGGAGTTACCCGTATTTACGCGAGCAATGCTGAAGCGTTTAGAGCTGTGACAAAACTCCTTTCTGAGCGAAATTGTGAGTTTTGGTCCCACCAGCTGAGGGAAAGCAAACCCTTTAAAATAATTTTAAAAGATATACATCCTAATGTACCGAAAGATCTAATTGAACGCAGCTTTTCAGAGAGAGGTTTCGAAGTGTTGAATATTTACTGCCCGCGATAGAGAGATTGGCGTAATATTTCATTTAACGAGGAAGATGGTGAACAGGTAAACAATGTCAAAACGAGGCAAAACATGTTTTACGTCAACCTTAAACATACTCCAAATATTAAAGAATCGCTGAAATTAACCCACATCGGTAGACACAGGGTTACTGTTGAAAAGGCGAACCGAAATAAAGATTTGGTGCGGAGTTTTTTAGGTGCCAAGATTATGGGCACACCAAAAACTACTGCCTTAAAATGCCAGTATGTGGAAAGTGTTCAGGCGACCACGACACTAAATCCATGCTATGTCAGCTTCGTATGAGCGAGCGCAGCGTATGTGCAAACTGCGGTGATGACCATATCACCAGCTATAGTGGATGTAAAGTAAGAATTAATTTGATTAAAAAGCTCAAACCGGCACCTAGGCTTCCAAAAGACGGTCTCTCGAATAACAACAAAAATACAAATCGAGAAAATTCCCGGCCACAGTTTATTTCAGAGGCGGTTGTTAAAAATGGCTTTTCTTACGTGGATATGGCCAAACTTAATTCTACTCCATTGTCTTCAAAACCAATTTACACCCCCTTGAATAAGCCTGCAGAAAACAGGAATTTGCCCAGAGGTTTAATGAGCTTGAAAAAGCCATACAAGATATTAATTTTAGGATGGATCAAATGTTTCGACTCATCCAAGAAACGATGGATGCAAATAAAGCTTTTCGGGAGCTGGTTCAAAGGTTAATTCCAAAATGAATAATTCGGGCCTAAAAATCGGATTGTGGAACTCACGTGGTCTAGTCAAAAGCAGTGATGAGCTTAGACTCTTCTTAAGTACCAACAATATAGATATTATGCTAGTAACCGAAACTCATATAAGGCCTAGACAGAAAATTTATATTCCTGGTTTTGATGTACGTTTTGCTAATCACCCCAGCAATACCTCAAAAGGTTGTGCTGGAATTCTTATTAAGTCGAACATTATTCATACGCCGAACGAACCTATGCAGCTAACGCACATTCAAGCTGCTGCTGTGACTGTGGCGACATCTAGTGGTCAAGTTAAAATAGCTTCTATGTACCTTCCCCCCAAAGAATCATGGACAAAAGATGACTTTGATCGGCTTCTTTTAAACATGGGAAACAGATTCATCGCAGGAGGTGATTTTAATGCAAAGCACCAATGGTGGGGCAACACAAGATCATGTTCTCGTGGCAAACGACTGCAAGAAGCCATTACCAGCAGTACATACCAGATTTTGGCAACTAAAAGGCCTACATTCTACTCGGCATACACCATCTGCACTGGATTTCTTTATTGTAAATGGTATAGATTGTAGAAGACTCTTTATTGACACATTGTATGATCTCTCCTCGGATCACCTCCCTATTGTGGCGACACTTCATCGCTCACCTATGTTCAAGCCTCAAAGGAAACGCTTGCTCCCTCCAGGCTCTTCTGTTGAAGCTTTTAAAGCCGAGTTAGACAGAAACATTAACATCAACATTGAGCTAAATTCTTCTGAAGACGTCGACGATGCGGTTTCAGTTTTCATGCAAAATATAACACAAGCAGCTATGTGTGCTGCCCCCAAAAATCTGCGAACGCCCAACGAACAACGCCCAGTCCAGTTACCTCCAACTGCTGCTGCTCTATTTTGCCTCAAAAGAAGGGTCAGAAGAGAATACGCCAGAACAGGGGATGTAAGACTGCATGCGATGCATAAAAGATTGGCCAACCGTCTGCACAAGGTACTCAATAAACATAGGCAAGCTGGAATAGACGAAATTCTTGCCAACGTAAGTCCTGATGAATCTACGAAATACTCTCTGTGGAAGCTCACAAACAAATACAAAAGGCAGGTAATTCCGAAAAGCCCAATTCGAGATCCAGCAGGAGGTTGGTGCCTTTCAAGCCAGCGCCAAGCTGACATTTTTGCAGACAATCTGGAAGACAGATTTAAGCCACTCAATCTTACCTCTGAAGAAACTCGTGGAGTGTTCTAGATAATCGAACTCTAAAGCTACTTCCTACCAAGGCGCTGTTATTCATAGTCCTACTTTTTAACACTGCTCTAAGACTGGGATACTTCCCACGTGCTTGGAAAACTGCTTTGATCACCATGATCCCGAAACCGGAAAAGCAGCCCACAAATGTGGATGCATATCGACCAATTAGTCTGTTACCATCACTGGGAAAAATGTTGGAGAGGGTCATTCTTGACAGAATTTTACAGTTGACGAGCGTGACTGAAGCTATACATAAATGGCAGTTCGGTTCTCGAAAAAGTCACGGCACGCCAGAACAACTTCATTGTAACGACCTCCGGTTTGTCCGGAACAACGGCTGGGATAGCTCAGCTATGCCCAGGGTAAATGTCACAACAAAATTTATATTTGCTGAGACTTTCGATATTTTAAACAAAACTCAATTTGCTTTTAGTTTTAAAAATATATTATCCGCCTTTTTGCGGTCTATTATCACAGTATGTACACTTAAGTCGAGCCCACACGCTCTCTATTTTACACAAAATAATATTTTTAGCAAAACTATATTTTGGGAAAACAGCGTTAGACTTAAATCTAACAATTAAACAGATTTCATAATTTAATAAGCTTTACTGCCCTTTTACGGCGATACGCTAACCCAGATTGTTAAATCCTGGTAGCAAAACTTGGCGTGGCTCGTTCACGAAAACGTATAAACTCAGACGCGGTCGCACCCGGTGCGCTCCTTATATCCGTCCTTTGCGACAATTATATATTTGGTTACTCGAAAACGCCTTTAAATCTGCGGCACTGATTTTAATACTTTTCTCACTAGAGATCCTTCTTTTTCCTAAGACTCTCTCAGACTGTTCACTTCACTAACACACGAAGACTGCCCCGATTTGGCTGCAGATCCGCCTTATATTGGCCTCGATCGGCGCCAAATCCTTAAATTCCCGCCTAAACGTATACTAATAACTCCTATATGGCACTCTGCTTATCTATATATCTATCCTAATAGAAAAGAAAGAGTCCGCCGTACCTAACACTATCTCTATCACCTACTCTACACTTACACCTATGCACTCCTACCATTAACCTACGCACTAATACAAAACAATAATTAGCGCGCCCAACTTAAAGGCCGTTATATCTTAACTAGTGTTGGTGAGAGTTGGCGCGCTTTCACCGGTACTCTCACCAAGCAGTTCAAGCAGTTTAGCTATTGCCCTATTGGCAAATTCGGAACAATGTTGTGAGGCGGCAAATCGCCTCCTCACACTCCCCCTTTTCTTCGGGAAATAAAAAAAAATTCAAAAAAAAAATCTGGCACTTACCCTGGCAAACATTGGCCCAGCTGTGGCTTCACCAAACGGCATGGCGCCCGTGGCCAGTTGCACCACCCCTGTGGATCCTCCTCGCGAGCTGAGCGTCACTCGCCATCCTTCGTTCGCCCTTACCTGTGCCATAAATCGGCACCAGGTCAAACGCTGCAAACGGCCTCCCTAAACGTTCTGCTGTGTCCCCTCATTGGGAGAATAGCCAGATACGCTGCCTAACCTTTGTTGGTCCCCGTGCTTCCTCATTCGGAGTCAACGACCAACGCAACAAAGGTCATAAAAAAAAAACTACACTCGCTGCACACTACTTGGGATGCTCCACCAGCCATCCCTAAGCGCAGCTCTGCTCATTTCCTACAACTGCCACGTCCCAAAACCGTTGGCTTCGCCCGCAGCTGCCAAGCTTCTCTGGCACGCCATGACATTTTCCAATAAAAATTTTCCTCTCTCCCTACAATCAATTCTAAACCTAACCTATTTTCCAAATTTACTCTATACTACCTTTTCTCTATACCATCGTGCCCACTGTGCACGATCACAACCAAAACCGTTACAGCTATTTTCTACCAAATAGCTTCCTACTGCCCTACTGTATCAGCTTTTTAATGGCTATCCCTTTTCAGCGTTGCCACCTATGCGCATGCGCGCCTGGCAACGCTATTATCAGCTGCACTACTAAAAAGAGGAAGAGTTGCTGCAGCAAAATGCAATGTAAGTAAATGAAATAAATAACAAAAAAAAACCTTTTTCCTGCCAACCTAATTTATTGCAGCTATGAGAAGACAGTAACCACATCGTACTTCTACCCACCTGTATCTGCGGAGTCGCCGTCCGCCTACCTATTTTAAAATTGCAGCCTTGCGCCAATTTGCATATTTTGGCCCCGGCCTGCAAGTCTACCACCTAAGCCCCTTATTGGACCCGGTATGTACCTTCAATTACCTCTACTATGCTGCACTCATCTTCTCTTTTCCTTTTAGGACCTTATTGGAGCCTGCCAAACAAAATTATAAATAAACAACTATAAAAAGATGGCGTACGTTAAAGTCGGGCGCAGACGACTTTGGGATACCCTGTACCACCACATTGCAATTAAGTCCGACACATTTCTTAAAACCTCCAAAAGATATTTTATTCGGCAAATTTGATTACGATATTTTCATAAAAAAAAAGAAATCAGTCGAATTTTGCACCAAACAATTTTTTTGACCGATCGGTCCTATGGGGACTATATGATATAGTCAACCGATTTTGATCAAATTTAGTACACTGATTGGGAACTATAAAAAACTCCCGACAGCCAAATTTGGTTCCGATATCTTCAAAACCAAACGAAACACAACGAATTTTGTAAAAAAAGCGTTTTTTTGACCGATTGTTCCTATGGGAGCTATATGATATAGTCAACCGATTTTGATCAAACTTGGTGCAGTGCTTGGGTACTCTAAAAAACTTCTTAATGCCAAATTTGCTAACAATATCTTTACAAACAAACGAAACGCAACGAATTTTGTAGAAAAAACGATTTTTTGACCGATTGGTCCTATGGGAGCTATATGATATAGTCAACCGATTTTGATCAAATTTGTAACATTGCTTGGGAACTCTAAAAAACTTCCTCTTGCCGAATTTGGCTCCGATATATTCAAAACCAAACGAAACACAACGAATTTTGTAAAAAAAACATTTTTTCGACCGATCGATCCTATGGGAGCTATATGATATAGTCAACCGATTTTGATAAAATTTGCTACAGTGTTGGGGATCTCTAAAAAACTTCCGACTGCCAGATTTTGTTATGATATCTTTATAAACAAACGAATCATTCATCTAAAGCTTTTGCATTTTTTCGAGGGCCTCCGAAACACCCCTATGGGAGCTATATAATGTAATCCCGATATCAAAAAATAAAATAAACTTGTCTCCTATGGATTAACAAGGGATCTTATCTGAAAGTTTGGTTGCTCTAGCTCTTACCATCTCTGAGATCTAGGCGTTCATACGGACAGACGGACATGGGTATATCGACTTCTCGAGTCACACTGATCATACTTTAGGTGACTTTGGGGGGTCTCCGACGTTTCCTTCTGTACGTTACATACATTTTCGGCTTGCACAAACACAATATACCCTTTGTACCATACGGTACAGGGTATAAAAATGTAATACAGTCGAAGCGGTGCCCGACAGTGTAATACCCTGTAGCTTTTTTCTCAAAAAAAGATTTATTCCTGCATATTCTTACTAAGAATTTCCAATTGGAACATTTTTTTGTTGGTGCAAAACGATATTGATACCTATAAGTTCCGCAAATTTTAACCGATTTTGATGAAAATCGAAATTTACGTCAAAGGAGTTATTTAAAGTATATGGGGTAAGTTAAGTCAAGGGGATATGTTGAAGGGTGTGGGAGAAAACACGGTAAATCGATTGCGGGGGGGTGGGGGGGATGCAATGATAAAATTTGGATGTGGATTTGTTCATTAGAGGCACATGAATCAGCTTACCAAAATTGGTGGTTCTAGGTCATTTGTTACTATTATTACGTAGAGTCAAATATTGACGCAGTTTATAGGCAAGGGAAGGTGAAATTTTTACATTTTAGACTATAACTTTTGTTGTATTTGTCCGATTTTGTTTATTTTTGACACACAGATGCATGTAACCACAACGCATCGCTCTGTTAAGTTTCAGATGAAAATATTAAACGGTTTAGCGAAACTCTGCTACGGGGGAACGGGGAAAGATATTGACATGATTCAACAAACTTGATCTTCTGAGGAAATATGCGCATCAGCTGGTAAAGTTTCGTATCTCTATAAAAACACTCACCGGCAAATGCGATGCACTGCAAAGATAGTGCTTCAACGGAATGGCTTAAAGCGACCATAACAGTCGCACCACCATGGGAAGGTGCCTCCCTGTGGGCCACAGAGGAGTCCAAAATTCCTCACTCAAGGATCGCAGCGGGGTACTTCCCAAATGCTCAGACCCTGGAAACGTCCAGGATGCTGAATCTCATACAGGGGCAGAACAAAGGCCTCTTTGTAGACACGTGGCGCGCACTGAAAAGAGTTGAGAGGCTCTAACATCACTCTGGTCCTGGCGGTGGATTAGAAATCAGAAGCCAGCATGGTCGAGTCAAGAGAGAAGATTAACTTCAGGTTTGGTCAAGTGACTCTCCGGCTTAAAGCTGCGCCTGTCAACGCAGGCGGACAAAATGGATGCAGTTGAGTTGGTAGAAGAGGACGAAAGTACTCCAACCAGCCCTGACCCGGAAACCAAAACATGAGGTGCATCCAGGCAAATCTTCACCATGCTAAGGCTGCGACAGCCGAAATCAGCAGACGGTTTGCCGGTGGAAGCATCAACATAGGGCTAATCCAAGAGCCCTGGATACACAGAGACAGATTAGCAGGCCTCAAAATACCAAACATTCAGGTAATCTATGACGTGGGTGCAGTCAATCCAAGGGCTGCACTGAGCATTGATACCAATATTAAATTTCTGCCATTTACAAAATTTATGAATGGCGACACGACAACAGTTCTTATTGAAGCAGTCTCGGGTGGAAAGAAAATAGAGGTTGTCATAGCCTCAGCTTACTTTGCAGGAGACACCAACGAAGCACCACCACCAAATATCGTAGGTCTAGTGGAATACTGTAGGACACAAAATAAGACCTTAATAATAGGCTGTGATGCAAACGCGCACAACACAAACCAACTTAGGTATTGCAAACAGGGGTAAAAAACCAACCTTTGCCATACGACAAGAGGTTCTTGACCTCACACTCATAACCAATAATTCACTAGATATGATCACTAACTGGAGAGTATCTGACGAGGACTCAATGTCTGATCATAAACACATATTCTTTGAAATAAGGGGGTTAACCAAGAGCTTAATGCTCTACAGAAGCCCGCAAACAACTAACTGGGAGAAATACTCAGAACGTCTAGAATCTAGACTAACCAGAAGCACGCTTTCCATAAAATCGATAGAGGAACTGGTTTAGCTAAAAACCTACGGGGGAACGGGAAAAGATATGGACATGATTCAATAAACTTGATCTTCTGAGGAAATATGCGCATCAGCTTGTAAAGTTTCGTATCTCTAGCTCTTATAGTCTCCGAGATCTAGGTGTTCATACAGACGGACAGACGGACGGACAGACGGACATGGCTCAATCGCTACCCGAGGTTATGATAAGCATTTTGGTATAAAGGACTTGGGGTCTGCCACGCCTCCTTCTTGCCGTTACATACATTGCACAAATCTAGTATACCCTTTGTACCTATAGGTACAGGGTATAATAAACAAAACCTGTGATGTGTATAAAAACTTGTAGTAGTGCCGTGGAAAACAAAAATATATCAACAAAAATGTAAACAATAGAAGATCACAATAAACCAAAACCTAGATACCCCACCACTTGTGCAAATTCGTATCGAAAATAAAACGTGTATAATAATTTGTTTTACTTGTCATGTGTCAATTCCTATTCCTAGCATTTTCTCAACTATGGCCGTCCTATTTCTTGGCCAAACAAAACCCTAGGGCCACCACCATGGCCCCAACGTACCCTATAGCGCAGTCCGCCCGTCGTCAGGAGTTGTCCGCCATTTACTTGTGGTCGATCTTGCTGCCACCTTCGCCGTACCATAGAAGATAAGGCTATTGGCCACGCAGCTTCATCGGCCAGCTGCCGCCACACACGTCGGGGCGCTGATGCCTCCTCGTGTTGCGCTACCGCCGCATAGCGACGCGTACTTTTGCGCTCTGGCGCCTGCTGCGCTTTCTTGCGCTTCCACGGTGCCGGGCCCTTCGCAAGCATCCGCCTGGATAGGCCATGATCTTGCGAATCGCTCGCCGGCTGCCATTGACGCTGTTGTTGCTGCTCCTGATGCGTCTCTCTTTGTCATTGTTGTTGTTGTAACGAGTCCGGTAGTGAAAAGTTGGTTGGTTGTTGTGCCTGTGTAAGACACTTTTGTTGCGGCTGGCATCGCCGCTGTTCTTGTTGTTCTTGCTGTCGTCGCTGCTGCCTTTGCTGCTGTGAATGCGGCTGGTCTTGCCGCTGTTGATGCTGCATATTCTGCCGTCTAGGCCTCTGCTGGTTTTGTTGTTTCTGCTGTTGCTGTTGCTGTCGACGTTGCTGCAGTTTTTGTTTTTCTTGTTGCTTCTGTTGTTGTTGTTGGCGCTCCCTATGGCGCTCAAACTGCTCCGTTGTCAACTCCATGATGCCGGGCCCATTGCAAGCCTGCGCCTGAGAAGGCTGAGTGCTTGCAATCCGCTCACCAGCAACAAGTGCCTGTGAAGCTGCATCTTTGCAGGACCCATTGCAAGCTTTCGCCTTAGTAGGCTGAATGCTTGCCATCCGCTCACCAGCAACAAGTGCCTGTGTAGCTGCATCTTTGCAGGACCCTTGGCAAGCTTTCGCCTTAGTAGAATGAATGCTTGCCAACCGCTCACCAGCAACAAGTGCCTGTGTAGCTGCATCTTGTGCTGCCGTTATGCCGGGCCCGTGGCCGCCTTCCGCCTGCATGGCAAGAGGCTCCGCCACCTGCTCTCCGGCTACAAATGCCTGCGTGATGGCATCTCTGCTGGGCCCTTGGCAAGCTTCCGCCTCAGTGGGCTGAATAAATGCCAACCGCTCGCCAGCTAAAATTGCCTGCGTAGCTGCCTCTTGAGAAGGCTGAGGATTCGACGCTGTGCCGGACCCGTGGCTGCCTTCCGCCTGCATGGCCTGAGGCTCCGCCACCCGCTGTTGTTGCCCGTTTGTCTTCTTATTGGCAAATTTTAGATCGTGTCCCGCACAGCTAAAATTGAAACCCATGCGCGATAGGAAATCCCACCCAAGGATCAAGCCTATAGTGGTGCGGCCGTATCCAAAGGCGATTTCTAAATCAATTCCTCGCATGATTTCGCTGTGCCGGCCGTCCGCCAGGCAAACTTCACGCAGCACATTTCTGCTGCGGCCCACGGCATGCATCTTTCTAGCTAACTTTGTGCTTATAAAGCTGCTGGTCGCACCCGTATCAATTGTGGCCTCTAAGAGTTCGCCGCCAATCGAAACCGTGGCCTTAATCCTACTGCCTTCTTTCACCAGTTCTCCCAATAATGGTGTTGGGACAGAGACTGGTGCGAATCTCGCTCTTCCCTTTTTTAACTGGGACTCTGAGCAACTTTTAAGGCATGAACATTGCTTCTGGCAGTCGTGTCCAACCTCCCGCAACGCCAGCAAATATTCTATTGGCTGGTTGCGGCACATCTGAGAGCAATGTCCAGCCTGCCCGCACCGCCAGCAAGTATCTGCTGGCCCTTGAAATTTTAATTTCACCTTGTGATGCATACATGGCCCTGGGCTGTGCATGCCGCGTATCCGCTGCTAAGATTTGGCGGTCTCTCTCCAAATCCTCAAACTCATCAGCTAACTCCATAAGCTGGCTGAGAGTTTGAAATTGGCCTCGCCTTACAAACGCGCGCAGATCAGGCAAGCTGTGGTCATAGATCATCTGTAGCTGGTGCTCCTTCGTATAACGACAAGGGCGCATCAGAGTCTGCATCTCTACCATATACGCCTTAAACGGCTCATACAGCCCTTGCCTGCGCTGATTTATTTCCTGCCGCAGCTTCGAATAATAGCCTCTGGGAAGGAAATAGCCCTCAAAATCCTCTACAAAAGCCGCCCATGTGTTCCAATGGTTATTATTGGCCACATACCATTTAAGGGCCACGCCTTGTAGGAGCTCAGGCATAGTTCTTGGAACCAATCCAGGTCCAGGCCATACGCTTCGGCCGACCATTCTACTTGTTCCAAGAATTCCAGCGGCTTAGTAGCCATCAAAACTGAAGGTCCACTCGCGCACTTGCTCCGCAACATTAGCATAGTCGCTAAGCCCGCTGGAACCGCCTGGCATATTCTGTGGCACAGGAATTTGGAACATATCATTGTTCCTGAATGATCCTGTGCCCCAGGGTGTGGGTCTCTGATCAAGATGAGCTGCTTGACTGCTGTTGGCCATTCCTGGAGGACCCTCTGGTACTGGAACTGCCCGGCCTCGACAGCCACTCGCTTCCAGATTGCCTGTTGGCGACTGCTGGCTATGCTTTCTGGCCAGCTCGCTCAACCGCAAAGCCCATTTTATTTGGCCTTCCTGCATATAAGCCCACTGTGAGAATTGGCGACGCAATTTATCCACAGGGCCCGCCATTTGAAGACCAAACTCCTGGCCATATGCTAGAAGCTCTTCACGCCTTAGATATTTTATCCAAGCGCGTGCCGCCATTTTGTGTATGTGTCCGACCTAGGCAATATGAAATATAATTTTAAAATTCAAGCAAAATTTTATATTCAAAATATGGAAAGTTCCTGCTCGGGCGCCAGTTGTAACGACCTCCGGTTTGTCCGGAACAACGGCTGGGATAGCTCAGCTATGCCCAGTGTAAATGTCACAACAAAATTTATTTTTGCTGAGACTTTCGATATTTTAAACAAAACACAATTTGCTTTTAGTTTTAAAAATATATTATCCGCCTTTTTGCGGTCTATTATCACAGTATGTACCCTTAAGTCGATTTGATTTTAATACTTTTCTCACTAGAGATCTTTCTTTTTCCTAAGACTCTCTCAGACTGTTCACTTCACAAACTCACGAAGACTGCCCCGATTTGGCTACAGATCCGCCTTATATTGGCCTCGATCGGCGCCAAATCCTTAAATTCCCGCCTAAACGTATACTAATAACTCCTATATGGCACTCTGCTTATCTATATATCTATCCTAATAGAAAAGAAAGAGTCCGCCGTACCTAACACTATCTCTATCACCTACCCTACACTTACACCTATGCACTACTACCATTAACCTACGCACTAATACAAAACAATAATTAGCGCGCCCAACTTAAAGGCCGTTATATCTTAACTAGTGTTGGTGAGAGTTGGCGCGCTTTCACCGCTACTCTCACCAAGCAGTTCAAGAAGTTTAGCTATTGCCCTATTGGCAAATTCGGAACAATGTTGTGAGGCGGCAAATCGCCTCCTCACATCATCGAGTTGTTAACTTCGCATTGGAGGCCATGGAGCACAAAGAGTACGCTGTCGCAGTGTTTATGGATATACAGCAAGCTTTCGATCGAGTGTGGCATTGTGGCCTTTTGTATAAATTGAAGCGTATACTTACTCCACAACTTTTTCAAATAACAAGTAGATTTCTAAGTAATAGGACTTTTTGTGTAGCAGTTGACGGAGCAAAATCAACCAACAGAAGTATTTGTGCTGGTGTCCCGCAAAGTAGTGTACTTGGTCCCACACTTTATTCAATTTACACTGCCGATATGCCAACATCAGAGTCGGTATCTGCCGTAGAGGAGAGCGATGTATGCTGACGATACAGCTGTGCTGACCAGATGCTCCTGTCTTGGTGTGGCCACAGAAGCCCTGCAAGAATATGTAGACAGCTTCGAGAAGTGGGCGCTAATGTGGAATATCGGCATCAACACCAGCAAGTGCGCCAATGTCACCTTTAAGAACAGGCGAAATTCGTCTCGTATATCAATGCTCGGCTCTGCATTGCGTCATGAAACTGCGCACAAATATCTTGTCGTTATTCTGGACAGAAGGCTAACCTTCTCGAGGCACATTACAATGGTGCAAAAAACTGTGCAATCCAAAGCGATGAATATATCATGGTTGCTGGCTCCCAGAAATAAGCTTTCCTTATTTAATAAAGTTTCGATCTACAAATCTATTTTAAGCCCAATATGGAAGTACGCGCTTCAAATTTACGGAATTGCAGCGAAATCGAACTTAAATAAAATCAGAGTTGTCCAGAGCAAAATATTAAGAAATTTGTGCGGCGCTCCCTGGTATATGCGTACTAGGGATATAGAAAAAGATTTGATGGTGCCTAAAATAGGGGATGTTATCCAATTGCAGGCCAAAAAGTATTTAGAGCGTCTTGGATCTCATCCAAATTTGCTAGCACGACTGCTAAATTCAGAAAAACCGTCTTCCAGAGCACGAATGAGACGATTAAAGAGGTGCCACCCACAGGATCTCTCAAGGAGAATCCTTTAGTAAATTTATATAAAATCTTAAATAATATTAATGTTGAATCTTTAGTAATTAAAGAATATTGTAGTGTTTAGTTTTGTTATGCATATATTAATGTTTCTTTTTAGTCATTAATTATCTTTGTTTTTTATATAACTTTTAATTTGTTTAAGCTGTCATTTTTAGGTAGTAGTACACAAATTTTATATTATTGCTTAATAAAATATACACATTTTTAACAACAAAAAAAAAAAAAAAAATATAATATAAAATGTATTATGTACTATTGTGTAAAGTACACAAACAGAGCTTTATTAATATTCACAATAGTGAACACCTAAAATGTGTCTGACTGCAATCGAATTGAGAATTTGAAACAAAAATAGTAATATAATTTTATGAACGAGAAAATAAATAAAAATAAAAAATCTTAATAATGCGCAAATTTATATATCGAATTTGTTAAACCATGCAACCACGTTATATTGTAGGAATATACAAAAAAAATGGATAGCAAATAAAAAAGGAAAAAAATCAAGTTTTAACAATGAGTCTAAGCCCTGGTTAGGGTTAAGTAATAAGAGAAAATTGAGAATAACCCAGAATTAGGTACAACTGAATTGTAAAATGAGAAATGGAGCTGTTCGAATATTGATTCTGTGTCCACTAGAAAATAAAAGTCGCGTTTCCAGCTACCACTCAACAATATATGCAGCAACAACCCGGTAAACGCCTAACAGGAAAAAAAATATATGCCACATACAATTGCACTCAGCAACGCTTTCCGGTGTTTTTGACAATATATAATTTTTTTAATCGAACCAATTTGTATGTAGGGCGCCAAATAAATTAACTGTAACGTGTTACATATAGTTAGAGCTAGCTGATGTTAGTAGACGACAAGGACGGAGTACGCGCTTGCATCTGGCTGATCCGGATCAACTGGTATGGGTGTCACGGCTTATATACCGCCGCCATGGTATTCACGCAATGCATACAAAGATAATTCTTTCGTCGGAAACTCCTCCCGTTCGCAGCAGTTATAAAATATGTCTGCAGGCACTTCTGCAGATCCAAGGAAAAGGCTTTGGTTATATATATTTTATTTTGTTTTTGTGGTGGTTGGTAGATGAAACGCCTCCGCTTCCAAACTAAAAATGCTCGATTCTATGTTTTGAGGCCTTGGTACTGGCATATACAGTGTGCTCCCAAAGACCAGTAGGATGGACAGTTAAATTAGCTACTAGACTCCTGTTGTATGGAACAATTAGTCAAGTTTATTGAGAACTATGGCAACCTTAAAGACATTGGGTTATTTACCTGTTGGAGCAGGCGCCAAATTATAAAAAAGGTCGTTGACCTATTTCTAAAGCAATAACATAATACCAAAGCACTGCACTTTGATCAAAATCGGGTGACTATATCATATAGCTCCCATAGGAACGATCGGTCAAAAAAACGCCTTTTTTACAAAATTCGTTGTGTTTCGTTTGGTTTTGAAGACATCGGAACCAAATTTGGCAGTCGGAAGTTTTTTATAGTTTCCAATCAGTGTACTAAATTTGATAAAAATCGGTTGACTATATCGCATAGTCCCCAGTGTACTAAATTTGATAAAAATCGGTTGACTATATCGCATAGTCCCCATAGGACCGATCGGTCAAAAAAATTGATTGGTGCCAAATTCGACTGATTTCTGTTTGTATATGAAAATATCGTATCTTTTGGAGGTTTTGAGCAATATTTCGGACTTAATTGCAAAATGGTGGTACAGGGTATCCCAAAGTCGTCTGCGCCCGAATACCCAATGCTTATATCGACACAAAAACAACCGTGGTGCAAACGTAACTTTGCTTACTTTTAGGATAAGACAAAAAACCAACAAGCGTACTATTATAGCACATCACTTGCTCTTTCACAGTTTCAATCAAACTGAAAGAGGAGCGACTCTGACAAACACTGATCAACACGGTGGTTCCATAAACAGTCCACCAGTGGTACAACAAACTCAATCACAAGTAACACTCTTATCGCGCACCATTAAGAGAGGGATAATTCCAACTGCTCTATTTCAAATTAAAGACAAATGCGGCGAACATAACCTGGTTCGCGCATTGTTAGACCCTTGCTCGGAGGTCAACTTAATTACCGAGGAAACTGCTAAGCGACAGCAGTTAGACAAAACTCGCGTTTCACATTCTATTAGTGGCGTTTCTGATATTCAACAACAAATCAACTTTAACGTATTTGGTACCATAAAGTCTAAAGTGACCGACTTTGAATGGTCATCTAACTTTACTGTAATCAAAACAATTTATGCCAAACAACCATATGAGACAATCGACATATCTCAGGTTGGAAACTTCCAGACGGCATAGTTCTAGATGACTCTCAACTTTATATGCCTAATAAAAATTACATTTTAATTAGCAATGAAAGGTTTTTGAGGCTATTCGTGGTGGCAAGTATTCCATTGCTCCCAATATGCCAAGCCTTATCGACACGGCGTATGGCTGGATAGTTGGCGGAAACATGCTAGTTACCGATGCAAAGGAACGGTTATCTATTGACAAGCTAGTTCACCGCTTTTGGGAAGTTGAAGAGTACGCAACTTCGCCAGCCAAGTTTACTGATGATGAACAACAGTGTGAGGACCACTTTTTTAAAAATGTGTCGCTCTCTCAAGAAGGCCGCATAAAGCTTCGCCGAGCGTTTAAGGAATCACCTTAAAGGTTAGGAAAGTCATACGACATGGCGCTAAAACGATTTACTCTATTGAGCGCAAGCTGAATAACGACGCAGTCTTAAAAAAGTCGTATACACAGTTTATGAACGATTATATAACACAAGATTATATGTCACCCACCATGTCGGTCTGCCACATTTCTTTATTCCGCACCATTGCGTACTACGGCCTCAAAGTCTAACTACAAAACTTCGCGTAGTATTTTATGCATCCGCCAACTTCAGGTATTGCATTAAATGAATTGCTTATGTCAGGTCCAACAATCCAGCAGGATTTAATCACAACATTATTTACATTTCGTCTACATCGATTCGCACTATCTGGTGACATCACAGAAATGTACAGGCAACTTGAGATTGATGAGCGAGACCGACAGCTTCAATGGTAGCGCCATTATCTCCGCAGCAGATTTATTTGAGTCAGAACTGCCAACTGGGGCTTCTGTACTGCGAACAGAACTGTATGTCGATTAACCGAAGCGGACAATATCAACTGGATGAACAAGATACAATAAAAACGCTAGGACAAGCATGGCAATCGTCAAAAGATACATGTAAGATAGTTTATAACTATCAGTTTATTTATAATGTTAAATGTGTATTAATATCAATAATGTGTAGTAATATAAAATATAATGTAAAAATGTTCAGCACAAACGCGACAGCCTGCGTAATATTCTCAGCTATATTCGGCACCGCACAGCAAAATCAACTGCTCTCGCTTAACTCCTCGCTCAACTGCTCGCTGCTCAAACTTCCCAGCCGCTCTCTGCTTCTCTTACCGGCGTTACTGCCTACGCCGTTGTTGCTACCGCCGTTAGGGTGACTATCTCACATACATTTGTGTTCAACTATGACTTACACAAAACCGAAAAAGAAACAAGCGATCAATACTGTCAACCGTATCGACACTTTTTGACTCCCTGGATCTAACAAATCCAATCATAGTCCGCTACAAAATCTTTATACAAGACCTCGTGAGTTAAGACTGATCTGCTGAACGTGTCGAAAATCAAAATTCCACGTTACGTCTGTACACGAAGTACATAGGTTTGCGGACGCATCCGAACGCGAATGATGCATTTACTTTCGTACCAATTCATCACAGGAGCAGACATTCAATCACGAGGATCTTCAAGCCAGCATGTGGTTTCAAGGACCTGAATTTTCACAACACCCATCAGATAAATGGCGTTAACTTAAAGAACTTGAACGACCGCCCATCGAAGTTCGTACCACATCAGGCGCAATTTTTTGCAAGACAGAATCGTCTACATAAATCGTTGACGAAATTATACAACGAACAGCATCCTATATAAAAATATTACGTACTGTCATTTCCTTTATCTCCCACTGGAACATAGGGCCTCAATAATGCATTTCCATCTGGTCCGGTTTTTAGCTAGCAACTTTATTTCGTTTCACGATTTACCGCATTCGTCGAATTCTTTTTGTAGATTTCTTTTCCACGTAGTTTTACGTCGACCCCTCTTGCGGCTGCCTTGTAGATTCCAAACTCCTAGCCACCACCATTTTCGTAGTTTAATCGTATTGGTCATTGGCTGTAAGTTACATTTTGTATAAAGATCATCATTGCTGATAACATTTGGCCACCACACCTTAAGAATATGGCGGAGTTATCTGTTTACGAAGCTCTGAATTTTCCAGATAGTTGGTCAGTTACAAACCAAGTTTCGCAATCGTACTGCATTACCGAAATGAGATTAGATTTAAATAGACTCATTTTTGTTTGGAAGGATATTTGCGTTGAACTCCAGATTTGGCTGTGTGTACGCGCCGGTTGCTATGTTTGTCCTGGCGAGAATGTCTTTCGCTGCACTATTTTTTGCGGATATTATATTGTTCAGTGAAGTTCCAGTAGATGCCTTTTCTTTTTCCATCAATGGATTCATGTAGGATGTCGTCAATAACAATAAGAAAGAGGATCGGCGAGAGCAAGCACCCTTTGCGAACACCTGACCTAGTTGTGATGCTGTCTGAGAGTTCGCCATCATGAAGTACTCTGCACTGGAAGTTCGCATATTGTGCTCCAATTAAGCCTATCCGCTTTTCTGGGACACCCCTAGATCTGAACACCTCCCAGATACTTCCACGGCATATGCTGTTAAACGCCGTGCTATAGTATTTTGCACATGTTTTTTGTAGACGACGATACATGCATGTCTAATTCATTGTTGCCGTTCTTGTCACATTTTAAACGTCGTGAAGTGAAGTGAGCACCGCCATAGTCCGGTAACTGCAGCTAACTTCACTTCGTACTTTGCACAAGCTTTTTTGTAGAGGACGACACATGCAAATCTAATTCATTGTCCTTGTCACATTTTAAACGTCGTCACCTACTACTTTGCCGTGATTTTCTCGCCTGACCATGGGTGGCGTTGGCTCTGCGATAGGGGTGCCATATCATGTATGGTACCTCCTCCCCTCCGAGAATGAAGCGATGGCCATAGGGATAGTATGTCCGACATTTGGTACTTTGCTTTTCGGACTCCAAAGCTATTTTAATTGTTTTTGAGTTCAAAAAAATTTAATGTTTGGTGCGAAGATATGCTGGATGTCTCCGGTATCCACGACGTCAAACATTGGTGATATTTGCACCACATCTGATTTCGAATAAGTTTATTCGTTCTTGTACGGGTGTGGTTGTTTGTTAAGTGTCTTCTTTTTCTTAATTTTTGATTTGTGTATTTTTTGATTTTTTATAGTCGTCAATGTAGGTCCTGAGTCTTGAAGGACTGAATGCTTTGAAAAACGGGGAGATACTTTATTTCTCCTGTTCTCCATTCCAAATACAATTTCCTGATTTGCAACTTTTTCGGGATGAGTCCTGTCTCTATTCAGTTTTTCTATTTTGGACTTTTTGAGCTCTGACATCCGCTGTTGTAACTGAGGATACACTTTTTGCCTAAAAGCATTTAATTGTGAAAGGTACCCGTGCTGATTATTGTAGTCGACTTGTGAACTAAACGAATTTGTTCTTCCCATAAAGATTTCATAAGGTGTGTGTTTGTGTGCCGAGTGTATGGCGTTGTTGTAAGTTATGATCGTTTCTGCCAAAATTTGGTCGTGATCAATATTTATCTTTTCCTTTTTCTTTTTCTCCAAAATGATTCTATAAATTTCGGTCAGAGTGGAATGCAACATTTCTACAGGAGCATTGCTTGAAGATTGTTGAAAGGAAGTTGTATGTAAGAATATCTAATATTGTTTGCAGAAATCTTTGAAAATATTGGCGGAATACTCAGCTCCTTGATCGCATACTATTTTCTTGGGAATCCCAAAGTTTTTGGGATTGTTGTAATGTTGTAATGCATTTATTACGTTTAAGCTATCTTTGTAAGGAATCGTGAATCCCGCAGCGAACTTTGAAAACTTATCAATAATTGTAACCACGTATTTCCCGTTTGTAGTGTATAAGTCAGTATGCAAAATTGGCAGTGGTTCACCTGGTGTTTCCGTTTCTTGGAAAACTAACTTAGGCGGATGCCTATCGTATTTTAAAATGTTGCACACGTCACAATTATTGAATGTTTGAGTGACTTTTGTTGTTGAGTTACTTCGTCTATCCCCCTATGGTAAGTCCGTTCGTGTTGTTCCCTGATTTGTTTTTCCTGCGTTTCCGTATCTAACAGGTCTGTTAATATGGTAGTACATCTAACAATCTTGTAAATATTCCCTTGAGCAAAGTATTTCGAATAACATGTTTGTATCGTTTTAAATATTTCATCTGGTGCATATACTGCACATGTCTTGTTTGGCTTGAGAATTTTGTTCTACTCGGCTTGTCCTTACCCAAAGGACCTTGTGATAACACTGCTCCTAGTGCCACGTTGCTTGCATCTGTGGTCAAGATAAATTGCTTAGTAAAATATGGGTACAGAAGTAGCGGGTCATTACAAAGAAGTGTTTTGCATAACTCGAATGCTTTAATATACTCCTGACCTATCCCCACTGCTTTCTTGCCTTTTAATTGGTGTGTCAATGGTTTTGTTATTTTTGCGAATTCTTTTATGAATTTCCTATAGTACCCCAATATTCCTAGGAATGATTTTATTTCTTTTCTAGTTTTGGGCATTGGAAACTTTTGAATCGTATTTAGTTTCTTTGGGTTAGGTTTAATACCTTCGTCAGTGACGATATGCCCTAAATTCGGACTTGTTCAATTGTAGTTTGAGATTTGCCTCTTTTAATTTGGAAAAGACTTGTTTTAAATCTTCCGTGTGCTCTTGGAGCGAAGCGGAAAATACAATTATGTCGTCCAAATAGACCAAACAGCATTTGCCGATTAATTGGTTGGGTGTATGTAGGTGTTGTTCCGAAAAATGACCAAATGTAAAGATGGGTGGCTTCTGTGGTGTGGTTGGCACTCTTCTGTGTAGTTTCCCTTGTTCCCAAGTAAAACGTCTGGTGTTTTAGTGTATAATTTGGTGTTTATTCAATGTCTTAGCCGTAGCTTTAGCGACAGATAATATGCTGGAAAATGTTTACAAATCAAAACGAAAAAGTAGATGAGCGGGGTCGGGATCCCTTCTTGAGAAGCTTTTCACCTAACTGAGCGCAGCTTACGCTCTTTGAGCAGAGCTAAGCACGGAGCTAGGCTTAACCCACTCATGCCTTTTTGGTGTGAACAATTCTTTTAAAACGCTGTCCATCACCCTTTGGAATGTGGCTGGAGCGTTAGTTAGACCAAATGGCATTCTGGTAAACTCATAATGTCCTCCGTCTGCCGTAAGCGCGGTCTTTGGTATGTCTTCTGGGAACATTTCTATCTGATGGTATCCACTGGCTAAATCAGGTGCTGTGAAGTATCTAGCTCTTCCTATTTTGTCTAGTACGTCGTTGATTACTGGCATGGGGTATTTGTCTTTAATTGTTTTTTCGTTAAGTTTTCTAAAGTCGACCACTAATCTCCATTTCTTTTCCCCCGAAGCGTCTGGCTTTTTGGTACAAGCCATACTGAAAGGTTTGGTAAATAGGGGAATATCATCCGCTGTTGGGATGTTATGTTTAATCAAGTTAGTGAATGTGAGTTTTTCATCTTCATTGTAAAACAAGGATGGAAATTTTAGACAAAGCTTTTTGAGTTCAAATTTCTCCTCGGCGTTTAAATGTTCTGTCCGCAATTGCTTTAAGATTTCCTCGTTATTTTTGTGAAACTCCTCTTTGTATTCTAAAAAATTTCACTAAAATCTTCCTCTTCCCAAAGCTCCACTACCAATGGGGAATCTAAATATAGTTTTTGTTGAGCGTCCGAATAGTTTGACCTCCATATAACTTAACAGACTTGTACAGCCCTTCGGAAATTATAATATTTTCAGCTACCTCTATCTGGTTGCAAAATAATGTACCTTGCTGAATGTTTACCGGCAGTGTATTTGGTTCTAATATAAACAGTTCCGAAGTATGGATCGTTTCTAATGTAAGGGATTGTAGATCTATCTTAGTCTTTAATTGTCGTAAAATGTTCATGCCAAAAAGGCCATCAAAAAAATCGTGAAATTTAAACAATAAAAATGTGAATTTCCCATCCGTTTGGAATTGGGAATTTAACTTTTTCCTTTAATGCGTGAATATCTAGTACTGTTTTGATTACGGTTGGTTCGCTTAATTGAATTATATTACTTTTTGTTGTGAATTGTGGGTCTAAAAATAATTCTGATGGACCCAGTATCAATTAAAAGTCTCAAGGATCTTCCAAATAGAGATTCTATAAAGATATAGGGTAATCTAGATCCATGTTTATTAACGTCTATATATGCTGTCTGGGTTCTGAGGCGGGTACCCGAAAATTTGTCGTTTCAGTCCAACCTTGCTTTTGGGTTTGCGATTGTTCTTTAGTTGGTTCGTTTTGTTCTATGTTGTACAGTCTTCCTTGCGTCTATGAATTTCCACTACGTTGAGATTGTCTCGATTCTGTTTCTGATTTTGGCATAATTGCCAACCTTTTTGCTCTATGTGTGGTGCTTGGGTTTTGGTACCGAGATGACCCGTTCCAATTATCTGGTCTCCTTAGTGTTTCTGGTTGTTGGTAATTTCGGCCCTCGTAATTAACCCGATTGGGTCTCTCATCGCGGAAAACATTGTTTGATTGATACGGACTGGAGTTATTTCTATATCGATTTCCTGTACAGTCAAGGCACGGGAAGACTTTAAAGCGTCATAACGTGGAAACTAATAGAGATACTTACATGATTACCAAGCACTGTTCTAAATTTGATCAAAATCGGTTGACTATATCATATAGCTCCCATAGGAACGATCGGTCAAAAAAACGCTTTTTTTACAAAATTCGTTGTTTCGTTTGGTTTTGAAGATATCGGAACCAAATTTGGCAGTCAGAAGTTTTTATAGTTCCCAATCAGTGTACTAAATTTGATCAAAATCGGTTGACTATATCATATAGTCCCATAGGACCGATCGGTCATAAAAATAGTTTGGTGCAAAATTCGACTGATTTCTTTTTTTTATGAAAATATCGTAACCAAATTTGCCGAATAAAATATCTTTTGGAGGTCTTAAGCAATATGTCGGACCGGTCTTTGAATCATGTAAGTATCACTAGTAGTTTTCAAGTTATAAAGCTTTAAAGTCTTCCCGCACCTTGAAAAACAAGAAAATGAACTTTTCAAACATGCATTAATTTCATCAGCTGGTGTTGATCTCGGAATAACAGGCAACGTGTGACGAAAATCACCAGATAACAATATTAATGCACCGCCAAACAGCTGTGAACTCCGTCTCAAATCTTGTAATGTTCGATTTAAGGCTTCCAAAGATTTTTTATGGGCCATTGGACATTCGTCCCATAAAATATGGATGTTTGTTGTAAGACTTTAGCCATTCCACAACTCCTTTATATATTGCATATTGGTGTTTCAATTGCTTGCATGTTCAATGGCAATTTCAAGGCGGAATGTGCTGTGCGGCCGCCGTCAAGTAATGTAGCTGCAATACCGGAAGAAGCAAGTGCCAATGCGATTTTTTGTACCGACCGAATCGTTGCCAGTATCAATGAAATCAAAAATGTTTTTCCAGTGCCGCCAGGTGCATCCAAAAAATATAATCCACCAGTTTTGTCATTGACAGCTTGCATCACTTTGTCATATGCATCTTTTTGTTGATCATTTAATTGTGGAGTATACGTTTGTACGAACGCACGCAATTCATCACGATCAAATTGCTGTTCGCGTTGCAATTCTCGTTCAAATAAATCATGCATTGGACGATTTGGTGGAGTCAATCCTAATTGCCCTACTGCTTTATTTGCAATCGTAAGGCACAAATATTCGACCATTATCAAGGCTTCATTATACATTTCCAATGTCAGCAGTAATGCAGGATCAGTTGAACGATGTCGTAGTCGAATGAAAATGTCTTCAGCCATGAAATCTTTGTATTTATTCCACAATTCCAGTGGATTTGATGGAAAACGTTGATATTATGATCGCAAATAACATACGAATTTGATTTGGTGGAGATGCAATTGATGCATCACGAAGCGTAGCATCCCAATGCGTATCATCTTCCAGTCAATGCAATTGTTGACATGCTTCACGGTAAGTGGCGCACAGTTGACCATTGACAGTTCGTAAATGTTGGAATGATTGAGTTCCATGTACGTTTACCAACAAAAGTCGCAAGTAAAAACATTCAACATTAGCTGGACTAATTGTATAAATACGTCCCAAAGTATCTGTTCGAAAAATACCTGGATAACCATCAACAGATGTGCCTTGTTTGCGACGTTGAAATTTTTTTGTTGATGCATTCCATGTGTCCTGGCAAATTCATCCGTTTCACATAACTGGAAATAACCTGTCAGTGTAGTTGCTGGTGGCTCTACTGCTCTTTGTTCGGCATTTGCAGCAGTGAAGTAAACTCGTTGGCCGTTTTCAAGATGAACTGCCAAATGTACAACAACCGGATGTCTGTCATGAATTGGAAACGATAAAATACGCCATACAGCTTCGTTGGTACTAATATAGCGCCCCATTTGTAGTGGCCATATGGTGCCAATTAAAATATTCTATCCAAAAAGTCGTTACAATCGTGCATTTTTTTTTGAAATAGGTATAAAAGTTAAGCTTTAAATCGAGCTTACAGCACCGTTAAAGCTTACGCCCTCACTCAGTGCACTCTGATGGGTCAACGACCTCTCTTAGTCAGGCGATAATGCTGTTAGCAAATTTGGCGCGAGCAGCATTAGTTGGTTTATCCGAGGGAAAGAGCGAGATGAAAGGGCTGTCGCCTAATGCGCGCTCTTCATGCGCATAGGTGTTGGTAAGATGTTTTGAAAGCTTAGCTTAGGCAGTCATGCTTAATGTTAGCGAAGGTCAGTGTTAGTTTGGCAGTGCACAAGTGCAGTCTATATTTCGCAGTTTTGTCATATGATTTCGCGCACATATATGTAATTATTTCATAATCTTGTCTTTACAATTATATATATATGCGAAGAAAGATATTTGTGTGAAAGTGCGGTTTATGAAAACTTCCTTAAATTTATTCAGTGTGGTGGTTGCCGTGATTAGAGGCCAGTTCCGTGTAGCACGAACTAGGTGTCAGTTTAATCGTCGCTAAGGGTAGTGCTCCCACGCAGTGGCAGTGACTGCACCAAATACCCCAGCAAACAAAAACAACAACTACTAACAGATATACTGGAATAGCAGCTGAAAGAGTTGCGCCTACAACAACAATTGTCTCAGTGACGGCAGCAATATCTACCAGCAGCAACAACAACAACTGCGCAAGGATGACACGCAAAATCGTGAAGCGTTCCACATTTTTCGACTCCCACGGCAATCGGGTCTTCGTCCCGGAGTCGACGCAGGAATACTATTCCTGCCCAAGGATTGCCAAACCCCGAGTACGGTAGTGGAAAACCAAAAGTGTCTTACACAGTCACAACAACCAACCAACTTTTCACTACCGGACTCGTTAACACAACAACAACAACAACTGCAGCAGCAGCTTTGAGAGCTGCGATCACAGCGGCTACGCATAGCAACTCCCACAACGAAGACGCAGTTCTGAGAGTTGTGCTCCCTACGCCCACAACAACAGCGACCGTGCTCAGAGCGGCTGCGCGACTTCGCCAACTGCAACAACAATTAAACATGCAGTGGTTGTTTACGAGCATATGCTTCTAAACCAATTATAAAAAAAAAACAACAACGTTGGAGAGCAACAACAACATTTCGTTGGTTTATGATCATATGGTCGTAAACAAGAAAGTATACACAGCAAGTAGAATAAAACGAAATAAACAAATATAAACGGAGCACTAGATCAGCTGTAGTAGATTTTTTGTTTATTTAAGAGTCTGTGAAAGAATAGCCTAGCAAAGGCAAATGTAGGTTAAGTAAAGCACGTACATTGCATTTCTCTTGCGCGCAAGCTATGAGCTTAATGTTCTCTTTTCTTGTGCGCAAGCTTATATAGCCATGTGAAGCTTCACTTACATTACGCTTTTTATCTATAATACTATCTTGAATTGAAACCAACAAAAACGTGATTCATGTCTGAAGCGCGTATGTATAAGTTTTAAATGTATCTGCCACTCACAATTAATAGTAAGCAATAGTTTATAGCTTTAACGTACTTGGTGCCGTTTATATATGTGTTTATGTATATTTACATTTAAAGATAAATTTCCCTTATGAATATATTTTCTAATGAAATTGAAATTCCCTACAAAGGTACAACCGCACAACGATCATTGAGCTCAAGGATTCGACGTGAGGAAGTATGAGTGAGTTGGAATTGGTCCAATAAGACCAGTAATATTGTTTTCCTTCGATCTTTTTATCATTGCTCTCTTTTCTAAATATATATACTATATGCATTTATATTTGATGGTCCCCAAAAATCTCTAATTGTCAAAAAAAAAAAAAAAGATATATATGTATAAATTGTTTGTAAATTAGAAGTTAAGAATTAATGAATTGTATAGTTTTATACATCACCCTCCAAAATTTATTGAAATTATATAGCCTTCTATTATGAATTGCTAAAATAACTCTGTGTGTTCACTCCGAGTAGGATATGATTAGACTTATTGTAACATGAAAACCCAATAGGTGGTTTTAGGGTCAAATAGACGGCCAAGCCGTTTATCATTCGACATAGGTTGGGTAGGGTATAGACGGGACTTACTACCAGCGTAGTTCCATGTATATAATTATTGGCAGCAGTCCGTGTAAATGTTTTGCGTTACTTTGTAATTATTTATTTGATTTTCCATTTAATTTATATTTTATTTTTATTTGTCCAATGTGCACCTATAATTTATGTTCAGTGTGTATCGGGAGATAGTGTTTAGGAAAAACCCCCCAGTCCGGCGAGCTGAGTCAGAGCAAAGCTAGAGGTGCACCGTCCCTAAATACCCTCTCGAGCGTCCGAGAAACATCTTCGGCGTTTCGATACATGTAATTATGTGCACACTACATAATTGGCGCCCAACGTGGGGCTCGATAGGCTTTTCCAAAGCCTATAAAACAGAACACCTTTTAGGCAAATTTGCCAGGCCCCAAAAACAATAGCTCAAAATAAATCCATCCAAGACAATAGAATTTTTATAAATAACTTTAATAGAACAAATCCGTTCCTTATCCGCCACCAATTCTGAGGCTGCTTGGAGAATAAGCGACAACTTATGGTTTTTATTCATTTAAAAACATCATACACGTAAGTCGACTCAAGTTTAATCGGATGGTTTGTGTGCGAATGTTAAGGGGATGATATTGAAGTTTAGCCAGGATCAAAAATAACAAATCATCTCTTGACCTAGACCACTGATGTTAGTTTTGGAATTAGCGATCACTATTGAGTATATTTTGATAGGACGACCAGACTATATTCAGTAAGTTTAGCCAAATTTGAAAAGTTACAAAATTTGTTTATAGTTGACTATGATCAGTTTTTCGGAATTGCTACCTGCTAGACAATGAGATTTAGAGGTAGACCAATTACTTAGACTTAGACCATACCATAAACAGTAATAGAATAGATATAAATTTCATAGTTTGTATGCTGCTAAATAATTATACCAACCTTTTGTGTTTTCATGTACCCTTTTGTCTATTCATGTTCGAAAAGAGTGAATAATATTTTGTTTGAAAATTTTGATAATTTTTTTTTGCGTTAATTGAACTGGTATTAATTGATCTTGATATTGAACTGGTCAAGATTCATAATTTTTTTATTTGAGAGGTTTATTTTGAAATTGATATTAAAAACAATTTTCGTTTATTTCGATTATATAAAATAATAATTAATTAACCATATTGGATTCTTGGTAGTAATTTTTTTTGATATAACTATATATCTATTAAATTATTATTAATAATTGAAAGCGTTGCAAATGCCGGTATGAATTTTCACAAATTGTATTTTTGTATAAAAAAACAAAACGCTGCTCAATAAGATTCACGTATGTATGTTTGTGGTTTAATTTTTCGCACTCGTTACCTGGTTGTTACTTCCCTGGGAATGGTGATCCATTTAGGCACGGTCGGTGATCCAATGCTGATGCAAAAACCAATTCCAAAGTAACTCCAGTTACGAAAATGCGACTCCACTCCAGCTGTGGTATATAGTTCCAGTAGTCAGCCCAGTAGTCCACCCGGGGGCGCTAAAAAATGTTCAGCTGTGAGCTGATGTACCTTGTTAGCACAATGCAACTTATTTTACAAAATTAGTGGACTGAACAGGAGCGTAAAGAAACACACGTCTAGATTCGATTATGTAAATTTCAAGAGTGTCTATTTTATGCTGAGCGACTTATAAACTAAAGAACATATGTAGCTGTTTAGAGCGTAACATGAGCATAACATAACATAGCATAACTAACAGAGAGAAAGATTCAGTTAACAGCTTACGGCTTATGTTATTATAATATATGTAGATACAATATAAGGAATTTCAGAATCGTATTGAAATGATTCAACATTGGCCGCGTTGAATGGCCGTAGAGCTTCAAGTAATAAATTAGACATCACTTTTCTTATTTTCTTATTCACGTACAATTTTTCATCTCTATCTAGTTTTATATACAAACAAATTAAACACTAACGATTAAAATATAATTTTTTAGTGTAGTGGAAGTGGCGCCAAACGCGTTTAAATAGGCCAGAGCTGGTTTTAATAGTAGCGACACGGACTTTACCATCGGCGCCTTTGAGCGCCTCTTGCACTATTCCCATTTTCCACTGTTGTGGTGGCGCGTTGTCCTCGTGGATGAGAACTACTGTTCCTTTTGCGAGGTTTTTGGCCTCCTTGGTCCATTTTTGCCGCTGTTGTAGATCTAGTATGTAGTCTCGCGACCAATCTTCCAAGAACCGTTGTTTGATGCCGGATATCAGCCACCATCGTTTCAAGTACGGCAGTTTGTCGTCTGTTACGGGCTCTGTGCGCGGATGGCAGCGCTACGAGCGTTGTCCCGACGAGTAGATGAGCTGGAGTGATTGGCTCCCCGTCATTCGGGCTGGCGCTTGGTGCGATCATGGGCCTTGAGTTTAGTATGGCCTCTATTTCCACCAGAACGGTCCCCAACTCGTCTTGCCGGAGTAGTGCGCTTCCGATTGCCTTGACGAGGAGTGTTTTGGATGACTTCACGGCTGCTTCCCAAAGGCCTCCGAAATGCGGCGCTCTGGGTGGGATGAAGCTGAAGGTGATCCCTTTGGCTGCAGCAAACGCTGTGATGGCATCTTTGTGGGTGTTGAAGTGGTCCATAAACTCCTTCAGCATGCGAGCAGCACCCACAAAATTGGTAGCGTTGTCGCAGTAGATTTTGCTGATAGGTCCACGCCATCCAACAAACCTAGATAAACACATAAGAAAATTTTCTGAGGTTAAGTCTGCAACTAATTCGATGTGAACGGCTTTGGAAGTAAAGCATACGAAGATCGCGACATACATTTTGACGGAAGTTTTGCCTCGTATACCTAATGTTACGGGAATTGGACCACAAAAGTCCACTCCGCTGATTTCAAACGGTCTGTTTGCGTGCAGACGATCAGCGGGTAGATTTCCCATAATTTGTGTGGATAATATCGGTTTGTAGCGGAAGCAGTGAACACAGTTTCGAACGACTGAGTTACACGCTTGACGTGCATTGATCAACCAGATTTGCTGGCGAAGGATACCAATTAGTACTCTAGGACCCGCGTGGCAATTCGTTCTGCAACGGCAACCCTTTGGCATCAACAAAGGGGATTTTGAATTATGTGGCAATGGTGCCTTTAGCAAACGACCTCCTACTCGCAATAGCGACAATATGTGTTTGCCGCCTTTATGCGGATATAAAAAAGGGGTTAGCTTTTGAAAAGATGGCTGCAAAATTCTTGATTTATTTAATTTTGCAATCTCATCTGCGAATGCCGTTTGTTGAAATGCCTGCACTATTGTCAAAAATGCAAAACTAAGCTCGGATGCGATTGGCACCAATGAAACATGCTTGGTAGATTTGCCATTAATGAACCTGTAAATATATGAAACTGTGCGCAGGACTTTCAAGTATGACGATGTGTTTTCTACTAACTCGATAATTGGGTTAGGAACAACATCGGCCGCGATTAAGACTGTTGCGGACTTTTTGTTTCTAAATTAAGTTGCTCTTCTGTAAGAGCAAAATGAGGGTTTTTGGGCCATATGTCTTCAACTTGCTGCAGAAATTTTGGGCCCTGAAACCAAATCGAATCCTTAAGATCATCAGCAGAGCAGCCTCTTGAGACAATGTCTGAATCAGACCAGAAAACTACCTTGTCAGTGGGTAGTTCGAGTATTGGTCTCACACTTGACCAGAGTGTTGCCAGTAGCTGCGCTGCGCATAATTCTAAGCGTGGTATTGACTTAGTTTTTATGGGCGCTACCTTTGATTTTGCTGCTAGCAGCCTCACTAATATGCCTTGACTGGTTTCAACGCGAAGGTACAAACAAAAACCAAAAGCTCTTGTCGAAGCGTCAGAAAAACCATGGACCTGATATTTAGTGGATCTCGACACACCAATGTGCCGGGGAATGCTGATTGACTCAAGGTCAGAGAAGCAAGATAGCACAGCAATGGATCTGGAATTGCGTCATCCCAACCGATGCTATGAAGCTATAGCTCTTGCAGCAGAATTTTGGCACGAGTTATTATATGGCTAAGTAGACCAAGTGGGTCGTATAGGCGAGAAACAAAAGACAAAATAGAACGCTTGGTAGGCGTTACATCAAGCGACAAACTTTTAATAGAGTATTTGAAGACATCTGAGCTAGGGTTCCAAATAAGGCCGAGTGTTCTCGTTTCCTCTTGGCTTCCCAACGGAATAAAACTATCAGAAGTCTGACTAAGCTTTTCGTTGCAAGTGAAAGACCATTTAGTTAGCGTAAGGCCGTACACCTCTAGTATACTAACTAGGTCATTTTTCAATATATGCAACTCTTCTAACGTATCGGCATCAGTTAAAAGGTCGTCAACATAAAAATCGTTAGCCAATGACTTGGACGCTAAAGGATGAGTAGACGCATGCAACTCACTTAAATATTTTAAGCACCGAATGGCTAAAAATGGGGCAGATGCGGTTCCATAAGTGATTGTGTTTAATCTAAACACTTGTAGCGGATCTGAAGGCGATTCTCTCCAAACGATTAACTGGAAGTTTCGCTGGCTCTCGTCAACTTCGATTTGACGGTACATTTTTGCAATGTCTGCCGTTATTGCGTATGGATGAAGACGAAAACGTAATAACGTTGCAAATAAAGGGGGCTGTATTGTAGGGCCCGCCATAAGTATGTCGTTTAACGACAATTGTGAAGACGTCTTGCTATACGCATCAAAAACAACTCGCAGCTTTATTGATGAGCTTTGCGGTCTTAGCACGCATTGATAGGGAATGAAATAATGCGGCTCTCTCGGAATATTGTTGTCTGTGGTACTCATGTGGCCTAGCAAAATGTATTCCTTCATGAAGGCGATATACAAAGAGCGCACATCAGGCTGCTTCAACATTCTTCTTTCTAATGCCAAGAAGCGTTTTTTGGCTGTATCAAACGACAAACCAAGACACTGTGCACTAGATTTAAATGGAAGCGTAACACTTAGACGACCCGAGGGTTAACGGACTGTTGTCTCAACAAACGATTTCTCGCAAAGAAGCTGTTCTGGGGTAAACGAGTTAGGATTTATAGCATTCGGAATCTCTCCCAACTCCCAGAATTTTCGAACAGTGGCGTCTATGCAGTCAAAATTATCAATCGTGCTTATAAGGGACGTTGATTGGCAAGCGGTTGGGCTTAGAGTCTTGCATCTTCCTGACACGACCCACCCAAAAGCGGTAGCTTTTAAAATTGGCGAATTTTGATTGCCTTTTATATACCCTTCTCTAAGCAAATCATAGAACGTGTCTGCTCCAATTAGCAAATCGACGTTCTGTCGTCTGTAGAAGAGCGGATCTGCCAACACGTTATCTTTAGGAACATCAACATTAATAATCTATTCGGGCTGATATGTTGAAATAGTCTTAAGAGTACCAAAGTTCATCATCATCTCGAAAGAGTTAAGGCGAGAAGCAATGGCTGTTTGGACTGAGTGTCGAACTGCTGATTTGCATTTTGCTATGCCAAGCAAATTAATTTCCATTTTATCTTTTTTCAGTTTTAGTTTATTTGCTAACTCTTCTGTGATAAAGTTCACTTGAGAGCCCTAGCAGTGTGATAAGAACCGAATTAATCCTGAACTCGAACGACTGCCGTTGCCAAGATAATTTGGTCACTAGAGTCTGTGGCATGATTCACAGATGACACTTGAGAAGCTTGAGCCACCAATGGTTGGCTAGCTGTAGCTTGGGAAGACTCTGTAGAGTACCTATGTAAAATTGAATTGTGAGGTTTTGAGCAGACTCGACATTTGCTTGATGTGCATTTTGTCACCGAATGTCCCTTTCGTAGGCAGTTAATGCATAAAGGATGGCTTTTCGCGAATTGAAACCTTTTTGACATGGGATTGCTTGGAACGAAGAGCACGAGAAAATAAAATGGTCATCTGATTTACAGAAATGACATTTGGGTTCCTGAGTTTTAACTGGCTGAGTAACAGCTAGGGTGGTCTTAATTCCTCGTTTGCTAGTGTCATGAGTCGACTCCTCAGCAGATAGATGCTGGTAGCGTTTGTTTAACGCAGATTCACAGTCGTTACATAGTGGAAGGCATCCACTTTACCCATAACCAAGTGAATGAGCATTGCGTTGCATATTTCCTTATCAGAGCCCAGAGATAAAAGCGACTCGTAAATGACTCTGACAGTGTCGATTAAGGAGCGAAGAGAAGAAGCTGATGGCCCTTGCATTTTCGAAAGATCGAATAACTTTGATATGCAATCAAAAACAATTAAGCAGCTGTTGTCATAAACTCGCTTAAGAGCTGACAATGCTTTCGGGTAATTTGCATCGCTGACTTTGATATGCCTTCACTGTACTAAGTGCTTCACGGTCTAAACATGAAAGCAAATGGTTGAACTTTTCAATATTTGACAATGATGGATTATTATCAACCAAATTTTCAAAAAGTCTTATAAAATTCTTATATTCAGAATAATCTCCGCTGAACTTTGGCAGTTTCATGCTAGGGAGATGTCTAGTGTGTGGCATAGATGCAATCATTGTGGAGTTAGCTTGCGTTTCTCGGGAAGCCAGTGGTCGATCAAGCTTGCTCATCAATAAGGCCTTTGTGGAAATGCATAAATTTTCTAAGTCAGCTCTAGATACAAGATCAGAATTGATCTTATCTAGCTCCTGTTGAATTTCGAATGCGCTGTCAATGTAACGATTTAGAATTTCTAAGCGGCATTCTACTTCAAAGGGTTCTATTATTTTTGATTTATTTTGCATAAAATCTTTAATCCGCTGAATATCATTTGTAACATTCCTGTGATCTTGCAAGCTATCTAACTTGCTGGAATCGAGAAAATTTTAAATTTTTAATTTAAAAAAAATAAAAGAATAAAATGGTCTTGCAAATAAACGGTGTATTTGCGTTTGATTTACCCTTTACGCTGTATATATAGTGACATATCCATATTGTCAACTTCACCCACTTTAAGTAAACAATAGGAATGTGCCTAAGCAATGCACACACTACTATGCAATAATACGCAGCTGCTTGTGCGAAATATAAGCCGATGCTGACTTGTAAAAACAAACATAAATGTAAACAAGACAGCACAGCAGAATCGATGAGAACCAAGCAAGCTCAGCAAAATCTATGGGAACCATCCGATAAGCGGAGGTTTCGTTTTGGATAAAGTAAGAAAGAAGAATCAGTTCAGTTTAAGACTTAATCATAAGTTGGTGAATTCAAATTATGTGCGTATGAATTTTAAAGTTTAATAAAGATTTTTTTACTTTGAAATCAACTAAACGTATTTTATTGGCGCAGTCGGTAGGATCTTGTGATATAAGTTTTCAAAAAAAAAAAGTTGTACGGTACTGACCAGTACCCATTACTTAAGCTAGTTTTATAAATTCGTTTAATCTATATTAAATAAATAAATAAATAACTAAACGACTAGTTGTATCAAGGCCAGCGAATAACTGATTTAAGAAATTAATTGTTTCTACAAGATCCGCAAAAGAACTTTCGCGATCAAACAAAAACGCGATTGAATTTTAAATACAAGAAAATCCTATACGGTCGGTCTCACCAAAAAGTGAAAACCCGCAATATAAATTAAAATAATACAAATTAAAACTAAACAAAAACAAAAATTGAAAAACAATACTAAAATTGAAAAACAAAACAAAAGTTGAAAAAAAGTTTATAAAAAACGAAGCAAATCAAATTAAAATTAAAGAACGAAATAAAAATTAAATTAACAACGAAAAATAAATTTTCAACGACAATCAAAAAAAAAAAAAAAAGTTTAAATTTAAAAATAATATTAAAAGTCACAGTTTCTTGATTGATTAATTGTGCAAATTAAAAAGAAAATAAGATTAAAGCAGCAAATTGAAAAAAAATTTAATAATAATAAACACATAACCTCTTGTGTGTACAAAACAAGATTTACTTGAACACAACAAAAAAAAATAAACAACAAAGAAGTAAAAATGGCAATCCCAAGAGCCCTAGCAGAGATTCATTTGAACCAGGCGTTGCAGCAGATAAGACAGATTCCAATCTACGATGGAGCACCGGAGTTGCTGAGCTCATTTATAAAAAGAGTGGAATATAACCAGCAACTATACCCGACGGAGGACGCAAGGCAGATCCAAATAATATATGGAGCCATAGAGATGCAGGTGCTGGGAGAGGCGTCATGAGTGGTCCAGATGTCCCAAGCCGTTGGATGGACGGAGATGAAACAGGCCCTAATTAGTGAGTTCAAAAACCACACGCCTTACGAGGAGCTGATTCGTCAAGTGCACAACACACGCTACAACGGAAGTCTCCGTAAGTTTGTTGAAGAATTGGAGAAAAAATCATTTGTTATTATTAATAAGCTAGCTTTAGAGGAAAATAATGAAAACAACATTGTATTAATCTATAATAACGCTTTAAAGATAACAATTAAAGATGTAATCAACCAAAAAGTTTCCCGATAGAATTTTTTATGACTCTAGCCAGGTATGACATAACAAATTGTCAAAATCTAAAACGAGCAGCTCAGGAAGAGGGAATTTATGAGAATGAACATTTTTAAAAACCGAGAGAAAATTTAAATAAGAATATTCAAAGAACTAACCGCTTTAATATTGCCAACCAAAATATGGGGCATTACCCAAGAAGTGATTATTATCAAAAAAATCAGAATCAGTATGTGCAAGATAATCATTTTAGAGGAAACAATAATGCAAACAATCAAAATAGTTTCTATCGTCCGAATACGAATAATGCATACAATCAGAATAATTCCTATAGACCTTATACTAATAGACAACCACAACCAACATTTGGAGAATTTAGGAATGCTCTTAATCAAGGTAGGAGCCAAAACCCCCTTAACTATAATGGTCAAAGGAACCAATCAAATTATACGGTAGCTAATCAGCCGGTCAAGAGACCAAGAGAAAGTCAGAGTGGTCAGATGAGAATGTATGTAAATTTTCATCAACTGGCCTCGGAAGACAAAAATGTAGCCCATATATAAAGATCGAGTTGAAGGGAAAGATTTGGAGAGGAGTAGTGGATTCAGGGTCAACAGCTAGTATAATGAAATATAATATACCAGGAACCAAAGAGTTCGAGGAAGATGCTACCGTAGGCACCATGGGAGGAAAGGTGCATCTAAAGAAAAGTATAATATTACCCCCTAGTATAACCTGCCCGTTCGAGCAAAAATTTTACATAAAAGACTTTTCCGATTATTACGATATATTGTTGGGGGATGAAAGCCTGTCGTGCCCACATTGATGACGAAGAAAATACCGTGACATTGGGAGGCAGAGTGTATAAAGTTATTAGGGAAGAAGAAGTGGAGGATACAATTAACGATATCCCTGATACAGAAGAATTTAATTTTGCCATGAATAACGAGATAAGAGAATGTAATGAACTAAGGTTGGAACATTTAAACCTGGAGGAAAAAGAGTGTATTAAAAAACTGTTAGACGAATTCAATGATATCCAATATAGGAAGGGTGATAACACTAGTCGACGATGAAAAATCTCCAGAGATGAGACTTATATTTTATGTTAGGGTAATGTTTCAGCGTTAAAAAACCGTTTTTTTTTTATCCTCCCATAGCTTGTTTTTTTTTATGACTATTTTAGTGAAAAATGCCATTTTTCAAAATACGGTTGCACATATGAGGTCATAAAAACTGTACTTATTCGAATTTTTCATTATTATTTTTTTTCAAAAGTAGAGAGCACTACCTTTCCAAAATGCCCCAAATCATAAAAATTGGAAACCCTCAGAAAAAACTACAGCCGAAAGAGTGTGCCCAAAACCCCAAAAAACACAACATTTTGGTGACTTTTTGCACGAATATCGCTATTTCTTTCAGAAAAACTCTTAGACACTTGAAAAGTTAGCTATTTTATGTTATTGGTCATGATATGTAGATGCGATTTCTGTATAGTGTCGATTTTTTATGATACAAAATGACTGATTTATTCAATTTTTAGTAAAAATGAAAAAAATACAATTTTTTTCGATAGAATTTTTTTTGTCACTTTCAACTGCATTTAAGCTCTTGAAAGTGGTTGATTTTTCTATATTGGGAACTTTTACATAAAGTAGTTGTCATTACCTTTCAAATAAGTCCTTTTTCATGAAATTCGGACTATCCATTGGACACCAGCAGTTGAAGGAATCATCATGAGTACACGAAATCTCATGATTTCAACAAAAATATACGAATTTTTTGTATATAATGGTGCTTGCGTTGACAATAATCGGCATTATTGTTTGGATACATAGGAATAATCTACTACACCTTCAATTATTAAGATTCCTTAATAAAAACACAAACAAAACTCTCAAATTTAAAACTAAAATCCAACATAAAATGCAAACGGCTTTGATCATCAATTTTTTGGTTCAGTTTCTATGGCCCTTTGCTTACATTTATATCATATTGTTCTTAACCAATATCTCCTAATGCTTTGATAAAACAATAATTAATGATAATAATACTTTTTATTATATATAAAGCTAAGAAATCAACCCATCTTTGGACAAAAATTGTTACTTAAAGTGCATTTCTTTTTTTTCTTTTGAGATTCCTATCTGATTCTGGAACTAAAAACCAGCAATATTCACCCAAAATTTTATGTGTGACAAGTCCTCTAAACTGACCCTCTAAACTTCTAATGTCTCAATGAAATATTTTACCTTGTTGGTCGCTCATCGTACCTAAATTTTCAGAAAAAATGTGAAAATGTGATTTTAAATGATGCATTTTTAGACTCAATGTCGAGACAATTTTTTCATACCTATAAAGCATTTCAATAATTTACTTAGCATTCGGGCTTTTCATCTTTCTAAGAAATTTTCTGCAACTTCTTCGAAGGAATTACACGCATACAGTTGATCAGGTGGTAATGTTCTTCAAAATTCGTTACTTTTCATTGCTTTACGAATTTGAGGATCTACGAATATTCCTTTCTTAACTTACAGTTTGCCTTACTTGGGGTCCCATGTTCTAAGTGAGCGATTGCCATATCGTTTCTATTTTTTCCAAATGCCTTAAGTCCGTTTGTTTCAAGGCAAGCACCATTATATAAAAAAAATTCGTATATTTTTGGTGAAACCATGAGATTTCGTGTACTCATGGTGATTCATTCAACTGCTGGTGTTCAATGGATAGTCCGAATTCCATGAAAAAGGACTTATTTGAAAGGTAATGACTACTACTTTATGTAAAAGTTCCCAATATAGAAAAATCAACCACTTTCAAGAGCTTAAATGCAGTTGAAAGTGACAAAAAAAAATTCTATCGAAAAAAATTGTATTTTTTTCATTTTTACTAAAAATTGAATAAATCAGTCATTTTGTATCATAAAAAATCGACACTATACAGAAATCGCATCTACATATCATGACCAATAACATAAAATAGCTAACTTTTCAAGCGTCTAAGAGTTTTTCTGAAAGAAATAGCGATATTCGTGCAAAAAGTCACCAACATGTTGTGTTTTTTGGGGTTTTGGGCACACTCTTTCGGCTGTAGTTTTTTCTGAGGGTTTCCAATTTTTATGATTTGGGGCATTTCGGAAAGGTAGTGTTCTCTACTTTTGAAAAAAAAAAAATAATAATGAAAAAATTCGAATAAGTACAGTTTTTATGACCTCATATGTGCAACCGTATTTTGAAAAATGGCATTTTTCACTAAAATAGTCATAAAAAAAAAACAAGCTATGGGAGGATAAAAAAAAAACGGTTTTTTAACGCTGAAACATTACCCTAACATAAAATATACGTCTCATCTCTGGAGAAAAAAAAGTGTTAAATTTGTCGACTAGTGTAATTTGACCTTCACGAGCACTATAAAACATACAATTAAAACAATGCACGAGGACCCGGTTTATAAGAAACCATATAAGTATGCGCAAATATTTGACGAAGAAGTTAATAAGCAAACTAGTGAGATGCTTAAGCAGGGAATGATTCGGAAATCGAATTCTCCTTACTGCTCACAACTCCATATAATTCCGAAGAAATTGGATGCTTCGGGAAAACAAAAGTATAGAATGGTTATAGATTATCAACCATTAAATAAAATAACAATTAAGGACAAGTTTCCAACACCACGAATTGACGAGATATTGGATCAATTAGGTAGATGCCAATATTTCACTACGATAGACTTAGCGAAGGGTTTTCATCAAATCCAAATGGATGAAGACTCAATAGCCAAAACGGCTTTCTCGACCAAGCACGGTCACTATGAGTTCACTCGTATGCCCTTTGGCCTAACAAATGCCCCTGCAACATTCCAGCGTTGCATGAATAACCTATTGGAAGACCTAATCTATAAAGATTGTTTTGTTTACCTGGATGACATAATAGTGTTCTCCACTTCATTGGAGAAACATATGTTATCATTAAGAAAGGTGTTTGATAAATTAAAGCAAGCTTACCTTAAATTACAAATGGATAAGTGTGAATTTATGAAAAAGGAAACAGAGTTCCTAGGACACATAATTACTACAGAAGGCATAAAGCCTAATCCTAATAAAATAAGCTCAATAGTAAATCTCCCCATACCAAAAACAATCAAACAAAATCATTTTTGGGACTGTGTGGCTTCTACAGAAAGTTCATACAAGATTTTGCGAGTATAGCAAAAACCTTTGACTATGAGATTAAAAAAGGGAGCTACTATTAAAATAACCGATAAAGAATATATCGGAGCTTTTGAAAGATTGAAGGTACTTATTACCAAAAAACAATCAGACAAAATCATTTTTGGGACTGTGTGGCTTCTACAGAAAGTTCATACCAGATTTTGCGAGTATAGCAAAAACCTTTGACTATGAGATTAAAAAAGGGAGCTACTATTAAAATAACCGATAAAGAATATATCGGAGCTTTTGAAAGATTGAAGGTACTTATTACCACGAATTCTATCTATCCAGACTTTAACAAGGTTTTTTCCCTAACTACAGACGCAAGTAACGTAGCAATAGGAGCCGTCTTGTCACAAGATCGTAAACCAGTTTGTTACGCAAGTAGGACTTTAAATGAGCACGAAATCAATTATTCAACCATAGAAAAGGAACTATTAGCAATAGTGTGGGCTACTAAATATTTCCGATCGTATCTCTTTGGTAGGAAGTTCGAAATACTAAGCGACCATAAACCATTGGTTTGGTTGAGTAATATGAAGGAACCAAATATGAAATTACAGAGATGGAAAATTAAGTTAAATGAATTTGATTACCATATTAAATATTTACCAGGAAAAGAAAATCACGTCGCAGACGCTTTGTCTAGAGTTAAGGTAGAAAATGAAGAAGAGAAACCAAAAGAAAAGGAAAAGAAACTAAAAGAAAAGGAAGAAAATCCGAATCAAGAGGAAACGAAAAGCAAAGTAAATGAAATAAATTTCTTAGGAGAAGCAATAGAAAGTAATAATGCTACAGTGCACAGTGCACAAGAAGATAATCATTTTGATATATCAATAACAGAAAGAGCGGTTAACTATTATAATAGACAAATCGAGATAATAAAAGGGAATGAGGACAAAGTATAGACTAAACACTATTTCCACAAATTTAACATAAAAATAACATACAAAGAGTTAACAAATGAAACCGCAAAAGAAATGATAAAAGAATATATTTGTACAAAAAAGAGTGTTATTTATTTTCACAATGAAGCAGATTACCCAGTTTTTCATCAGGCATATTTAGAGATCATAGGTCCAAATAACGCTACAAAATTGATCAAATCAAGCACAAAACTAATTGATGTTCAGACCTATGCAGAATTTAAGGAAATGATAATGAAATACTTAACGTAAGAGAAAGATATGTTGTGGATTTTTACTTGGTAGGAGGCCAGCAGTTCTTGTCCTGTATTGACATATACTCCAAATTCGCAACATTGGTTGAAGTAAAAAGTAGGGATTGGTTGGAAACAAAGAGAGCGATTATGAAGGTTTTTAATGAGATGGGAAAACCACAGGTGCGCAGCACTACAAGCTTGGTTAAGAACAGAAGATGTTCTAATAGAGATAACATCTAGTAAAAACGGAGTTTCAGATATAGAAAGATTTCACAAGACAATAAATGAAAAATTAAGAATAATCGCAACTGAAGCAGACACCGAAAACAGATATACTAAGTTTGAATTGATATTGTATACTTACAATCACAAAACAATGCATAATACAACAAACAGAACTCCAGCAGATATATTTATTTATGCAGGAACACCTCTATATAATACACAAGCGAATAAAATAAAACAAATAGAAAGATTAAATAAAGATCGAAACGATTATGAAATTACAACGGAATTTCGGCAATCACCGTTGGTTAAAAATAAAACAACTAACCCATTTAGAAAAACTGGCAAAATAAAACAAATCAACAAGAAACATTTCGAAGAAACTAATAGGGGTAGAAAAATAATACACTATAAATCTAAGTTTAAAAAGAAAAAGAAATTTAACAAGAGTAAATATGATAATTGCAGGTTATCAGAGGATGACCCGGATTGTACACATGATGATTAGAGCAGTGATCATTTTCATGATATTGACAGTCACAAGGGGACAAAATATAGATATAAGCCCAATAAAAACGCAGGAAGGTTACCTTATATTTAAAACCGGATCATTAGATTTCCCCACTAATTACGAATACCATTATATGTCTATTAACATCACCAAAACAGAAGAAGTAAGTGCACAAGAATTTAACGACGTTATTCAAGTGAAGTATTTGAGGTGTCAAAAATAATTAAACGCAATAAGAGAGGGTTAATAGATATAGTGGGAAAAGCATGTAAATACCTGTTCGGAACACTGAACCAAGACGACAGGGAAGATTTAGAGAAACACATAGATAGCTTAGCAGCAAATAGCATTCAAGCAAATGAATTAAACATGATCATAGACGTTGTAAATAACGGACTTGATATAATAAATAAATCAAATAAAGACAAAGATAAAAGCCAACGGTTGGAAATTTTAATGTTTAATATTCAGCATTTCACTGAATACATAGAAGATATCGAAATGGGCATGCAGCTGACAAGATTGGGAATATTTAACCCAAAGCTATTGAAACAAGATTATTTTGAGGCACGTGAATTCTGAAAAATTGTTGAATATAAAAACTTCAACTTGGATAAAGTTGTTGAACACTAATGAAGTGCTAATAATTTCGCATATTCCCAGAGAAACTGTTAAACTACCCATATTTAAAAAAATAATACCCTACCCCGATAAAAATAATAATCTGTTAACAGAAATTGTTCATAATAAATACTTTTAGCATGAGGGTAAACTATATAATAAGGAAAATAAAGAAATGGTATTTGATCAGTGTATAAAAGGAATATTAAAACAAAAAACCACAGAATGTAAATTTACCAAAACTTATAAGAATTATCAAATTAATTATATTGAACCAAATATTTTGCTTACATGGAATTTGCCAGAAACAAAATTACAGTCACACACAATAATATTATAAAAATTTATAACTGTTCACTCCAACTGAATGAGTTCTCATTATCTAACACGATGTTAGATTATACACAAAACGTTTACGTTAGCAATAATATAACACGTCTAGAACCTTTATCTGCTTGTGCGAAATATAAGCTGATGCTGACTTGTAAAAACAAACATAAATGTAAACAAGACAGCACAGCAGAGAATCGATGAGAACCAAGCAAGCTCAGCAAAATCTATGGGAACCATCCGATAAGCGGAGGTTTCGTTTTGGATAAAGTAAGAAAGAAGAACCAGCTCAGTTTAAGACTTAATCATAAGTTGGTGAATCCAAATTATGTGCGTATGAATTTTAAAGTTTAATAAAGATTTTTTTTACGTTGAAATCAACTACACGTATTTTATTTATATATTTTGTGTGGTTTAAAAAATTCTTCGACTTTATCTGCAACGTTTAAAGATATTTTAATATGAAACAATCAGTTCTTGCCCACTGTTGCATTAACAGCACAACAGTCAAAAACAAAAAACAAAGAGCGCAACTAACAATAACAACACCATGCAGAGTCACCCGCGCAAACAAAGAACTGTAACGATCTGTTAGCAGAGCAGAGCGACGGCAGAACTGTTGTAACAAGAGCAGTTACAAGCAGCGCTAATTGTGAGCGAGAGAGTAACTGCCAACGGGGGTAACAAGAGCAGAATGCGAGAGATGCGTTACAGAAAACGGCACAAGAGAGTGAAGAAGCGGTACCCAACAAGTGGCGAGAAATGTTAAACGTTGACGAAAGTGAAATACCAAAATGTAACCTTTGCACTTTTTTTTATTTGCACCAATTTTTTATTTTATGTTTTTTTGCATGGATATACATATTAAATTTAATTTTGTAGGTTTTTTTTTTAATATGTTTTTGTATGTGTATGTATTTATTTCAACAATACATATTTAGACGTATTGTCTAGAAATATAAAACGACGAATGCCAAATTAACCACCACCACCGATTTATGTATCTCTTATGTGCGTTTGACACTACGTTAATGCATATATTTGTACACTTATGTATGTACTTATGTTTGTACGTATATGTGTCACTGGCGTTGCAAATGCCGGTATGAATTTTCACAAATTGTATTTTTGTATAAAAAAACAAAACGCTGCTCAATAAGATTCACGTATGTATGTTTGTGGTTTAATTTTTCGCACTCGTTACCTGGTTGTTACTTCCCTAGGAGTGGTGATCCATTTAGGCACGGTCGGGGATCCAACGCTGATGCAAAAAACCAATTCCAAAGTAACTCCAGTTACGAAAATGCGACTCCACTCCAGCTGTGGTATATAGTTCCAGTAGTCAGCCCAGTAGTCCACCCGGGGGCGCCAAAAAATGTTCAGCTGTGAGCTGATGTACCTTGTTAGCACAATGCAACTTATTTTACAAAATTAGTGGACTGAACAGGAGCGTAAAGAAACACACGTCTAGATTCGATTATGTAAATTTCAAGAGTGTCTATTTTATGCTGAGCGACTTATAACTAAAGAGCATATGTAGCTGTTTAGAGCGTAACATGAGCATAACATAACATAGCATAACTAACAGAGAGAAAGATTCAGTTAACAGCTTACGGCTTATGTTATTATAATATATGTAGATACAATATAATGAATTTCAGAAACATATTGAAATAATGCAACAATATCCTCATATCACGAATGCAGTCCACTCAATGTAAAAGCCTCAACGAAGAGGGTTCCCAGGTGAAATAAGGGACTTGCTAAGTTGCGCCAAATAGCAAGATCCAAATTCAACGACGGAAAGAAGAACAACACATGGGAAGATAATAGAGAATCCCTTAAATCCCGTAATCCCTACCTCGAAAGGGTAGAATGGGCCATAAACTCGTTCAAACCCTTCAAATCACCAATCTCACCACTTTTATGGTCCTTAAGGGTACAAAACAATCGGATATGCAGACGACATATCTGTAATTATCACAGGCAACCATGAAAGGACCAATGGGGACTTAATGCAAGACGCATTTAGACACAACATGGGAGTGGTGTAAGAAAGAGGAATTGTCAATCAATCCTACAAAAACCACTACTGTCCCATTTACGAGAAAAAGGGCTTTACATACCCTTATACTAGCAATAAATGAGACAGAGGTACCCTTAAAGGAAGAGGTAAAATATCTAGGAATTATCCTGGATAAAAAATCACCTGGGGCGCTTACCTTGTTTCTGCAATAACAAAGGCCTAGAAAAACCTTTGGACAACGAAACGACTTCTGGGTAAATCCTGGGGTCTGAGACCCAATTACATTGGTAAGGTGGGAGAAAACCAAACAAACCACAACTATATTAAACCTGAGCAAATCACAGAGGCTAGCGTGCTTAAGCATCACAGGGGCCATGAAAACTACCCCAACTGCTGGCATGGAAGCACTGCTAAATTTATCACCGTTCCACCTAGCAATACAAGAGGAAGCTGCAATGCAAGCACTCTTAATCCACTTGAAGGAAAAATTCAAACCAGAAAACCTTACTAGTCACCTACAAATCTTTAACAAGGACAGAAATGCCACACACATGATCCAGGTAAACGAACACACAGATCCAGTACTCAAATTCAGCAAAAGGTACAAAGTCATTTTTTCATCGAGAGAGGAATGGAATGCGTCTGGTTACATGACGACTCGCACAAATGGTATACAGGTGGATCCAAAACGCTTCACGGTGTAGGAGCAGGAATTTTGGGCCCCAGAGCACTGAAATCAATAACAGTACTGATAGCACAATTTTCCATGCGAAACTGTACGCTGTAATGAAAACTGTGTAAATCCTTTCTTAAAGAGGACTCAAAAGAGTTAAGATCAGAATACTCTCAGACAGTCAATCAGTCCTCAAAGCACTGAAAAGCAACACATTTACTTCTAAAGTCCTTACAGAGGTAACAACGCACTCAACCAACTGGTCACCCACAACCAAGTTTCCTTGATTTGGGTGCCCGAACACGAAGGCAATGAAAAGGCGGACCTTTACGCCAAAAAGGGGGCGAAAAAGCCATTTATAGGTCCTACTCCCTTTTTCGGCTTCAGCAAAAACAGTATAAAACATAAGACCAAGAAATGGACTCAGCAAAAAATTACGGAATACTGGGATGGCATTGACGGTCTCAAACATTCAAAAAAATACCTGTTCTTCGACGCCAAAAGAGCGAACACTACTCTCACTCTAAAGAGGAAAAGTCTGAAGACACTCACTGGAGCACTAACAGGCCACTTCGTCTGCAAAAAACACCTACACAGAATAGGTCTATCAGATTCAAATATATTCAGATTCTGCTGGGATAAAGAAGAGTCCATAAAACACCTGATCACAATTTGTGAAGTCCCAGCGCACCAATTCCGTCCGAAACATGGCACGCCTGAGCAAGCTCACAGAGTCGTGCAGCACATCTTATACTCCTTCGAGCATCGTGGATACTGCATGGCAGCTTTCTTGGATGTTAAGCAGGCTTTTGACAGAGTGTGGCACGAAGGGCTGCTACAAAAACTTAAATCAGTCCTTCCTGCTCCCCATTATGAAGTCCTAAAATCATTTCTTGGAAATCGCTCTTTCAAAGTTATGGTGAAAGGTGAGCTCTCGGAACGACGGAACATTCTAGCTGAAGTTTCGCAAGGTAGCGTTCTTTCACCATTTTGACTCACCGTTTTTACTATGGACATGCCGAACTCAACGGGCAGTTCTGAGCTTATAACGGCAACATATGCTGACGACACTACCATACTTTCGTCTTCCTCTAGCGTTCAATGGCTGCTGATGCCTTGCAGAACCAGTTGGACATTATCGCAATTTGGGTAAATCTTCCAGCGTTTTATTTTCGTTAAGGAAAGACCCAAGTCCTGCGCTCACCTGAAATGGGGAGATAATTCCAATTAAAACATCGTACCCTTGGCATTCATCTCGACAAAAAACTGTGCTGGAAACAGCACATTAAAATAATAACTATAACTCTATTTATTATGAGGAAATGTTTAGTGATGTATGAATCTCGCTGTTGTGCTCTCTCAGTTTAAAGGCATTTGAATATTTAGTAGATTGAGTTGAATCTATTGGTAAATTTTGTTTTTGTAAATATTGTGTAAATCGGTTAACATGTCACACATTATTAAAAGTCTTAAAACTAAAAAGGCCCCTGGTCTTGATCATATTGATAATATATGCCTTAAAAAGCTTCCAAATTACGCAATACGATTGCTTACTTGCATTATCAACGAGTGCTTGAAGCATGCTTATTATTTCCCCACGGCATGGAAATCATCAAAGGTTATTCCAATAAAGAAACCAAATAAGCCGGCTGATTCACCTGCCTCCTATCCCCTATAAGCTTACTATCATCAGTTGGTAAAATTCTCGAAAAAGTCGTAAAAGAGAAACTTACCCAGAATTTAGAAGATAGAGACTTACTCCCTCGTCAGCAATTTGGATTTCGCCGCTATCATTGCACAATTCACCCACTTGTCAGAATAAAGAATCTGGTTAAAAAACAACTTTAGTCAATCAAAGTCCACTGGCATGGTTTTGTTAGACATAAAAGCCGCTTTCGATTCTGTCTGGCATGAGGGACTTATTTTCAAAATGAACAGATTGAACTTCCCAACAGGACTCACGAAAATAATCTATAGTTTCCTTAAAAATCGAAGTTTCTCTGTCTACATAGGCAAATCAAAATCAGCGAATATAAGCATTAAAGCTGGGTGCCCACAGTAATCATGTCTATCCCCAATTCTCTACAACATATTCACATCAGATTTCCCCGCTGTACCAGGTTGTACCTCATCAATATTTCCCGACGATACGGCAATTCTCCGTTCAGGAACTCTTCCTAATAACATTACAGATAGTTTACAATTAGGCTTTGAATCGTGATTAAGGCATTTCTCGAAGTGGAAAATCCTTGTAAACTCTGAGAAAACACAGGCAATATTTTTTACCAGGAAACGGAAAGACATATATCTACCTAGGGACACCATCAAGCTAGGTAATGTTGATGTGAAATGGGAATCAAATGTTAAATATTTGGGTATGAATCTAGACAAAAAGCTTTTACACAAACACCACGTTAACGCGACGAAAAAAGTTTAAATACTCTGACTTGCGTATTGTTTCCATTTATTAATAGAAACTCCCGATTAAGTGTGGAAAACAAATTGTATTTGTATAGATCTATTTTTCAAGCCGTAATTTCATATGCTGCACCAGTCTGGTCAGACGTAGCTAAATGTCATCTTAAAAAACTCCAAATATCACAAAACAAAATATTAAAAATGATTTTTGGATTACCCTGGTTCTATTCAACGTCCAATTTACACAAACAGGCTAATATTGAAATGGTAGCGGATAGACTTGCTCGTTTATCCTATAACTTTCATGTAAGATGTTTAAACTCCCCGTACCCCCATATTATTGAGTTAGCTCGGTTATTATAGTTTGTAAGGTAGTTTTTGTATATAACATTTTTTTTTTATACCCTGTACCTATAGGTGTAATGTAATGTCTGCTATGTAACGGCAAGAAGGAGGCGTGGCAGACCCCAAGTCCTTTATACCAAAATGCTTATCATAACCTCGGGTAGCGATTGAGCCATGTCCGTCTGTCCGTCCGTCCGTCTGTCCGTCTGTATGAACACCTAGATCTCGGAGACTATAAGAGCTAGAGATACGAAACTTTACAAGCTGATGCGCATATTTCCTCAGAAGATCAAGTTTGTTGAATCATGTCAATATCTTTCCCTGTTCCCCGTAGCAGAGTTTCGCGGTTTTTAGCTAAGCCACTTAATATTTTAATCTGAAACTTAACAGAGCGATGCGTTGTGGTTACATGCATCTATGTGTCAAAAATAAACAAAATCGGACAATTACAACACAAGTTATAGTCTAAAATGTACACACTTCACCACCCATTGCCTATAAACTTCGTCAATATTTGACTCTACGTAATAATAGTAACAAGTGACCTAGAACCACCAATTTTGGTAAGCTGATTCATGTGCCTCTAATGAACAAATCCACATCCAAATTTTATAAATGCAGCCCCCCCCCCCCGCAATCGATTTACCGTGTTTTCTCCCACACCCATATACTTTAAATATCTCCTTTGACGTAAATTTCGATTTTCATCAAAATCGGTTAAAATTTGCGGAACTTATAGGTATCAATATCGTTTGCACCAACAAAAAAATGTTCCAATTGGAAATTCTTAGTAAGAATATGCAGGAACAAATCTTTTTTTGAGAAAAAAGGTACAGGGTATTACACTGTCGGGCACAGCCTCGACTGTATTACATTTTTTTTTTCTCAAAGTGTTTTTTTTAATTTTCTCCACAACTAACAATAAATATTGTATATCTCAACTAACAATACTATACCAACAATGTTAATATTTAGGTAGAAAAGGCACTAATAACCTGAACTCTTAAAATTATCAAATTATACACAACACACACACACTCTCTGTAACATTATAAATGTGTAATAAATTGAATTGAATTGAAATGTCACACACTAAATTATATTTTTGTGTAGCGGTTAATTTTTCATCAGTATCGGTTGATATTATTTATTTATTTATTTGTGCTTTATTCCCCTTAAATATACATTTTCACTAAAGCTAATGGTTAATTATTATAGTTATACAGAGTTTTAGCAACTGCTTTCAACTGAAATATTATAGATTTTGTCATTGTTGACCTTACATACATTTATGTATTGATGTTTGCGATAAATAATATAAAATTAGCAAGGAAAAATGGGAAAAACCTTAATTTTAACTTAAAAACTAAATATTTACAAAATTAATGCTTAGAGTTAATAAATTGTTGGACTGTCTTTACACCAGCTGCATTATGAAGGTATGTAGTGTTTGTGTAATATGGTAAATTTAACAATAGTTTTAAAAGTTTATTTTGGCATACTTGGAGTTTTTTAATATGTGTTGGCGCGCAATTACCCCAAACAGAAGATCCATACATTAGGATAGAAGTGTATCGGTTGATTGACAATAAAAATATATATTAAAAAAAAAAAAAAATTTATTTTAACAGTAATAAAAAAATAAAAATCTTTGTCACTTTTGCTACACTGGGGCACTTTTAGTTCAAGGTTTTTTAATTTTAATGTAAATTGCACCAATTTACAAATATAAACAAATACAGGATTAAACAACAGCCATAACACTTACCCCATTAATTATAATAATCTTTCAAGACTTGACCAAGTAAAACTTACAAGGCTTGATCATATAAAATTAACTAATGATCATTACATGAACTCAACACTTAGCAACACCTGTCCTCTATGTAACAACTCCCCCATAGACGTAACGCATATAATAACATCCTGCCCTGCCTTATCCCATCACCGTTCTTCCATTTTCCTAAACCAGAACCCCCTCTCTGTTATCTCGTACCCAAACCAAAGCAACACTAAACTAATATTAGACTTTATTAAAAAATGTAAAATTTACCACCTAGTTTAGAATTATAATAGCATACATTAAAATATTACACAATTAATTTTAGTAAAAATATTTAACTATAACACAATTTTACACTCTACACTTTGAGAATTAGTTAGCTAAAGGCCCTGGTAGCCATGGCTTTCTTTCGTAATTGTTAGTTTATATCTTTTAAGTGTAAACTAGCTTTATATAAATAAATAAATAAATAAATAAACAAATACAGGAAAGAAGAAGCAAAGCTCCACAGCTCAACTCATAAACTCAACAGACGGTATTCACGCTTTGGCCTGTTGACTTGTTCGACAAATCTTCAACTCCTCAGCTCAACAGAAAGCGTGAATACCTCAATTGTTATGGTACAGGGTATTTTAAAGTTGGCCGACAGCCACTTTAACGTTTGCCATATTTTTATATGTTAATTTATATAACCCTGAAGCGAATTATTGAATCATATGTGGAGAAGCGCCAGGGCACAACATATGGGCCTCCAAATCAACGATCTATGACAATTTTTATAGATGACATAAACATGCCGGTAATCAACGAATGGGGCGACCAAATTACAAACGAAATAGTACGCCAAATGATAGAGCAACACGGATTTTATTCTCTGGAGAGACCTGGAGACTTCTCTACTATAATGGATATACAAATATTATCTGCTATGATACATCCTGGAGGTGGAAGAAATGATATACCCCATCGCCTAAAGCGTCATTTATGCATATTTAACTGCACGCTTCCTAGCAACAACTCTATGGATCAAATATTCAAAAGCATAGGGTCTGGTTACTTTTCCACAGAGCGTTTTGATAAAAAGATCGCGCTTGTTATACCAATTTTGGTTCCTTTAACACGCATATTTTGGCAAAATGTTAAGACCAAAATGTTGCCCACCCCAGCCAATTTCCATTACGTGTTTAATTTACGGGATCTCTCTCGAATATGGGAAGGTATGCTAAAAGTGGAGCGTGATCAGTGCCCGACTGTCGACCAGTTGTTAAAACTCTGGTGCCACGAGTGCACTCGTGTTATAGCTGATCGATTTACTGCCGAGAGTGACAAAGTTTGGTTTATGGCACGTATGCGAGCTGATGCTGAGTTATATTTAGACGAGTTCTTAGATTGCTATCCGGCGGAACCGACTTATTGGGTTGACTTTCTCCGAGATGCTCCGGATGGGCAAGAAGATGATGACGAAGATATGTCTTTTGAGCCTCCAAAGATTTATGAAGAAATTCCTAGGTGCGTAAATTTTAGTATATAGTCAGTAGTAATTTTTGCCTTATACCAATATAATTTCGGTGTATACAAAATCAGTACCCAGCTGTTCTAGTGCACTGGTGCATATTAATGATTTCGTCAATCAACAGTGACCACAACTAACGAAATGTCTAATGACCACCCTTGTATTACCTAACGAATTTTACATGGGCATGTCCTATGCAGGGACCTAAAGGTACGACGTTGCATAACCTATCGTTAGGAACTTAGCTGGTACCTGGTCGTTACCCGTTTCGTAAGCACGCCGTGACGTGGTGGCATAACATATCGTTAGGAACTTAGCCGGTACTAGGTCGGTTTGAAACAGTGGTCGGCACGGCCCAATCCCATGGGATTGGAGTTCACACGTACTGTGTTGTACACAAAACACATGCATGTGTGCGTGATTTTTGTACTGAACTACTCTCAGCAAATTCTCTGGCGTTGCCATGCTCTTGTTGCAAAGCAACAGACACGAAGTTGCTTGTGCATGACTTCGGCTATTGCTTAGAGAGCGTGCTTGCTCCCACAATGCTAAAGCAGGGATGTGCAAAAAAAGAGCGGCCAAAATTGTAAATGTATTGGTACTTTTGCACTTTACGCGCCACTACAGCTATTCTGTCAGTGCACGCTAGCATTTTTTCGTCTTGGCTTTTTACTTCGGCAAGTGCTCGGCTCGTGTCTGTGTGAATACTCATTTATATTCGGCCCCCATGGGCTATGGGTGCACATCACTGTGCTAAAGCACTCCAGCATTAGTATGCCGTGGCTTTGGTACTGTGTGGCAGAAAACACAAAATCAGTTTATGTTTAATATTGTTGTCTGTGGTACTCATGTGGCCTAGCGAAATGTATTCCTTCATGAAGGCGACATACAAAGAGCGCACATCAGGCTGCTTCAACATTCTTCTTTCTAATGCCAAGAAGCGTTTTTTGGCTGTATCAAACGACAAACCAAGACACTGTGCACTAGATTTAAATGGAAGCGTAACACTCAGACGACCCGAGGGTTAACGGACTGTTGTCTCAACAAACGATTTCTCGCAAAGAAGCTGTTCTGGAGTAAACGAGTTAGGATTTATAGCAATCGGAATCTCTCCCAACTCCCAGAATTTTCGAACAGTGGCGTCTATGCAGTCAAAATTATCAATCGTGCTTATAAGGGACGTTGATTGGCAAGCGGTTGGGCTTAGAGTCTTTCATCTTCCTGACACGACCCACCCAAAAGCGGTAGCTTTTAAAATTGGCGAATTTTGACTGCCTTTTATATACCCTTCTCTAAGCAAATCATAGAACGTGTCTGCTCCAATTAGCAAATCGACGTTCTGTCGTCTGTAGAAGAGCGGATCTGCCAACACGTTATCTTTAGGAACATCAACATTAATAATCTATTCGGGCTGATATGATGAAATGGTCTTAAGAATACCAAAGTCCATCATCATCTTGAAAGAGTTAAGGCGAGAAGCAATGGCTGTTTGGACTGAGTGTCGAAGTGCTGATTTGCATTTTGCTGTGCCAAGCAAATTAATTTCCATTTTATCTTTTTTCAGTTTTAGTTTATTTGCTAACTCTTCTGTGATAAAGTTCACTTGAGAGCCTGAATCTAATAGCGCCCTAGCAGTGTGATAAGAACCGAATTAATCCTGAACTCGAACGACTGCCGTTGCCAAGATAACTTGGTCACTAGAGTCTGTGGCATGATTCACAGATGACACTTGAGAAGCTTGAGCCACCAATGGTTGGCTAGCTGTAGCTTGGGAAGACTCTGTACCTATGTAAAATTGAATTGTGAGGTTTTGAGCAGACTCGACATTTGCTTGATGTGCATTTTGTCACCGAATGTCCCTTTCGTAGGCAGTTAATGCATAAAGGATAGCTTTTCGCGAATTGAAACCTTTTTTGACATGGGATTGCTTGGAACGAAGAGCACGAGAAAATAAAATGGTCATCTGATTTACAGAAATGACATTTAGGTTCCTGAGTTTTAACTGGCTGAGCAACAGCTAGTGAGGTCTTAATTCCTCGTTTGCTTGTGTCATGAGTCGACTTGCGACTTGAAGATCGCGCACCTGACAACTCCTCAGCAGATAGATGCTGGTAGCGTTTGTTTAACGCAGATTCACAGTCGTTCCATAGTGGAAGCTTACTGTAATCTAGGCTTTCCTATCATTTCGTCCTAGTGCTGGCATCCACTTTACCCATAACCAAGTGAATGAGCATTGCGTTGCATATTTCCTTATCAGAGCCAAGACAGTGTCGATTAAGGAGCGAAGAGAAGAAGCTGATGGCCCTTGCATTTTCGAAAGATCGAATAACTTTGATATGCAATCAAAAACAATTAAGCAACTGTTGTCATAAACTCGCTTAAGAGCTGACAATGCTTTCGGGTAATTTGCATCGCTGACTTGATATGCCTTTACTGTACCAAGTGCTTCACGGTCTAAACATGAAAGCAAATGGTTGAACTTTTCAATATTTGACAATGATGGATCATTATCGACCAAATTTTCAAAAAGTCTTATAAAATTCTTATATTCAGAATAATCTCCGCTGAACTTTGGCAGTTTCATGCTAGGGAGATGTCTAGTGTGTGGCATAGATGCAATCATTGTGGAGTTAGCTTGCGTTTCTCGGGAAGCCGGTGGTCGATCAAGCTTGCTCATCAATAAGGCCTTTGTGGAAATGCATAAATTTTCTAAGTCAGCTCTAGATACAAGATCAGAATTGATCTTATCTAGCTCCTGTTGAATTTCGAATGCGCTGTCAATGTAACGATTTAGATTTTCTAAGCGGCATCCTACTTCAAAGGGTTCTATTATGTTTGATTTATTTTGCATAAAATCTTTAATCCGCTGAATATCATTTTTAACATTCCTATGATCTTGCAGCAAGCTATCTAACTAACTTTTTTGACCGGCATTGTTAGTGATTTATCGTTTGATTCAATTAATGAAAAATATAACGAAATATTGATTTGGATGGCGCTGCTGCTAAGTAATTACGAAAAATTACTCGTGAAAAAATTATTAAATGTATAAGCGAAACAACAAAATGTTAATACGCAAAAAAAATTTTAAATTTTGAATTTAAAAAAAATAAAAAGATAAAATGTTCTTGCAAATAAACGGTGTATTTACGTTTGCTTAACCCTTTACGTTGTATATATATTTTTTTTTTGCTAAGTGTGGTTTAAAAAATTCTTCGACTTTATCTGCAACGTTTAAAGATATTTTAATATGAAACAATCAGTTCTTGCCCACTGTGCATATGCATTAACAGCACAACAGTCAAAAACAAAGAACAAAGAGCGCAACTAACAATAACAACACCATGCAGAGTCACCCGCGCAAACAAAGAACTGTAACGATCTGTTAGCAGAGCAGAGCGACGGCAGAACTGTTGTAACAAGAGCAGTTACAAGCAGCGCTAATTGTGAGCGAGAGAGTAACTGCCAACGGGGGTAACAAGAGCAAAATGCGAGAGATGTGTTACAGAAAACGGCACAAGAGAAAGAGAGTGAAGAAGCGGTACCCAACAAGTGGAGGGAAATTTAAACGTTGACCAAAGTGAAAGACCAAAATGTAACCATTGCACTTTTAATTATTTGCACCAATTTTTTATTTTATGTTTTTTTGCATGGATATATTAAATTTAATTTTGTAGGTTTTTTTTTTTTTAATATGTTTTTTAAGTATGTATGTATGTACATGTTTTCAATCGATAAAACCGATCACTTCCAACAATACATATTTAGACGTATTGTCTAGAAATATAAAACGACGAATGCCAAATTAACCACCACCACCGATTTATGTATCTCTTATGTGCGTTTGACACTACGTTAATTCATATATTTGTACACTTATGTATGTACTTATGTTTGTACGTATATGTGTCACTGGCGTTGCAAATGCCGGTATGAATTTTCACAAATTGTATTTTTGTATAAAAAAACAAAACACTGCTCAATAAGATTCACGTATGTATGTTTGTGGTTTAATTTTTCGCACTCGTTACCTGGTTGTTACTTCCCTGGGAATGGTGATCCATTTAGGCACGGTCGGTGATCCAACGCTGATGCAAAAACCAATTCCAGCTGTAGTATATAGTTCCAGTAGTCAGTCCAGTAGTCCACCCGGGGGCGCCAAAAAATGTTCAATTATATTAACAAATTGAGCTGATGTGCCTTGTTAGCACATTGCAACTTATTTTACAAAATTAGTGGACTGAACAGGAGCGTAAAGAAACACACGTCTAGATTCGATTATGTAAATTTCAAGAGTGTCTATTTTATGCTGAGCGACTTATAACTAAAGAGCATATGTAGCTGTTGAATCCGCAACTCTCCAGGCCAGTTTGGAAACGAATCTCAAAATAAAAAGCGCTAATGGCTGCTGCATCTGACCGAGTCGGTTTTTAGTTTTTATTATAATGCTCTTATTTTAGTTCACAATAGTTACAATAGCTGCTTACACATCGATTACATATTTACATATTGCACCTTTCGATTACATTCATTCAATTTTATCATTGCAGTTTAGTATTTTTTTGTGCGTATGCAGCAGTTAATAGTGACAAATTTCAAATAGCTATGATTTAACTATCTTTATACAAAATAATTCAATTTCTGACTTTAAACTATAATAATAATTAGTTTAGCTCCCGGCCATGAGCCTTTGCGCTATATTGGCGTAAACATACTCCCGGCCTTGGAAGCTTCTTCCAACATTTTTCAATCAATAGGTAATGGGCAGATCTTGTTGACGTTTCGCTTGAAGAGACCTGCCTTAGTTTTAATGGTGACGACACGAACTGCTCCATCAGCACCAGGATGTGTCTCATATACACGGCCCAACGCCCATTGCCCTGGGGGTACGTTGTCCTCTCCTATTAGGACCAATGTGCCTTGTTTTATGTTGTTGCATGCAAGGGCCCACTTGCTTCGCTCTTGCAGCAACGTCAAATATTCGAGTGACCAACGTTTCCAAAACGCATGTTGTACTGCCACAATTCTTTTCCAATGATTTGTCGCAGACAACTTCAAAATGTTCTCATCAAATGGCTCGGCCATGGAATTCAGCGGCCGACCAATTAAGAAATGACCTGGCGTTAATGCCTCAAAGTCATTAGGGTCTGACGACAGTGGATGAAGTGGTCGTGAGTTCATCACTGCCTCCGCTTGTGATATGGCTGTGACCAGTTCCTCGTAATTTAGCGCTGTGCCATTGAAGCATCGAACCAACAATTGTTTTGCTACTTTTACTGCGCTCTCCCATAGTCCTCCGAAATGTGGTGATCTTGGCGGTATAAAATGGAAATTGACGCCGAGGTGGCTGCACTGATCCACAATCTTGTGCTTGCCAATGTCATTCCATATGAGATGCGCCATAGCCTTTAGCTCCCGGGAGGCCCCAACAAAATTTGTGGCATTATCGCAAAATAGCCTTGCGCGCTGAGTCCACGGCGAGCGAAAAAGCGTTTGAGTGCTGCAATAAAGGCGTTCGTGCTCAGGTCCGACACAAGCTCCAGATGGCAAGCCTTGGTCAAAAAGCAAACAAAAACGCATAAGTACACCTTGACAGGCCGTCGTCCTCTTTGATTAAAGTGCATCCATAGCGGTCCAGCGTAATCGAGCCCAGCACGTTCAAAAGGGTACAATCCTTGTTGCACACGGCCTGCTGGTAAAGAACCCATAATTTGATTAGCAAATACTGGACGCTGTCGAAAGCATGCAATGCAACTCCTTAACGTCTTGCGAGCTAGTTTTCTAGCATTGATGACCCAGAAGCGTTGTCGCACAAAAGCACATAATGCATGCGCTCCGGCATGCATGTTGTTACGATGCGTATACTCAAACAATGCGTTTACAACAATATTGTTATTTGGCAATAGTATTGGGTGTTTAATGTCAAATGGTACATTTGCGCGAGACAGTCTGCCACCTACACGAATTAATTCTATACCGTCAGACTTGTCTATGAACGGATTAAGTGCTTGAATTTTTGCAGAGCTAATTGGCTTTCCTTTGAGTAATTTATCAATTTCACTGTGAAAGTTTGATTGCAGGCTTGAACAATATAATTTAAACCTCCTTTTAACTCGATTGCCGATAGCGCCTTAGTTTTAGCCAAATCAATCTTCTGCATAATATGACGCCAACGATAAACATAACCAAACACTCTAGTTAATTTTAGAAAGTCCTTTGCAAATTTGCAATTTTCTACTATATCAGTTTCTATAGTCTCAGGACTGGCTAGCAAACTAAATTTGGTGTTGCGTTGTTCAGGAAGCCCCTCTGGGCTTTGCCAATTCAGTTCAGCCCATTTTTCTTCAGGTAATTGTAAAAACTCTGGCCCTTGCCACCACAATGACGAGACTTTCAATTCACTAGTGTGCAGACCACGAGAAACAATGTCTGCTGGATTATGTTTTGATTCTATTTTGTACCAATTCTGTACATTCGACAATTCTTGGATAGTTGCGACTCTATTGGCAACAAATGTGTTCCAACGACTAGCATGACTTGCGATCCAACTCAAAACGATTGTTGAATCGGTGAAGTAACTAACTTTACAAAAGGATTTAGGTGAGCACTTCATAATTTTTGCCATGAGCTGAGTCAAAAGTTTAGCACCTTCCAATTCTAATCGAGGAAGCGATACCACTCGAACAGGTGAAACCCTTGATTTAGCTGCCAGCAACCTCGCTGAAATACCTCCCTGCTTATCGATTACGCGAACATATACGGCGGCGCCATACGCTCGACAAGAAGCATCAGAAAAACCATACAGTTCTACTTTTCTGAGGAAATATCGACTGGGACTACAGCTCGAGGCAAAGAACATTCATGAACGAGTTCCAAATCCTTTCTGTATTTTTGCCATTGGAATGAATAACTCGGCGAAAGCTCCTCACCCCAATCCTGTTTCAGCAACCACAGCTCCTGCATAAAGATCTTTCCCAAAATCAGTAGAGGGCCTAGGAATCCGAGTGGATCAAACAACTACGCTAACTCAGACAACACAACACGTTTGGTAATGCTATCTGACCTCATTGCAGCATAAGAAAACTGGAACTTATCCGCCGCCGAGGCCCAATAGATTCCTAGAGTCTTTGACGTATCTGTTGTTTGTAGTTCTAGCGGCTCTATTGATTATGAAATATTACCATCACAAAGCTTGTTAGAACGCCACTTATGAAGTTCAAATCGCCCTAACTTCAACAACTTTGTTACTTCATCCTTCAATTGATTCAGCTGAGCGTGAGAATCTGCTCCAGCTAACATATCATCCATATAAAAATTGTGCATTACTGCCTCACTAGCCAAAGGATACCGATTTCCAAATTGATCTGCCAAATAGTAAAGGCAGCGAACGGCCAAGAATGGCGCTGAATTAGTGCCATAAGTTACAGTTTTAAGACGCAGTACCTTAATTGCATCAGTATTACAATTACGCCATAAAACGCACTGATAATTACAGTCGACAGGTTCAACTAAAATTTGCCTGTACATTTTGGAAATATCGGCAGTAAGTGCAAATCTATAAAACCGGAATCGAGTAAGCGTTTCGAATAAATCCGGCTGTAAGGTTGGTCCTACTAGCGTTATATCGTTCAAAGCAAGCCCATTGCTCGTTTTGCACGATGCATCGAACACGACTCTTAACTTAGTCGTCAAACTTTCAGGCCGAATCACTGGATGGTGCGGCATAAAATACTTCACATCTTTTATCTCGTTAGCCGAAACCTCCTCCAAATGATCCAATTCCTTGTACTCATCTATAAACTCCGCATAAGCCTTCTTAAGCTCCTGATGTTTGTTAAGCTTTCTTTCAAAATTTAAAAATTTAGTCAAGGCAATATTATATGAATCACCTAATTGCTTCTGTGGCTGCGTAAAAGGCAGGCGAACAACAATGCGATTATCATCTGCTCTGGCTTATTCAAACCCATTTTAATTTGGACAGCTACGATAAGCTTGAAGAACATTTTTACTCCAAGTAGCATATTTATTTCTTCTGCCGAATCGAAAGAAGGATCAGCCAGTTTCACGTGCTTCGGCACCAGTGGCCTAAGGGCTGCTGAAGTGGTAGGATTGTATTGCGTTATTTCTGGCAGAACACTAAACTTGTCTACAGCGATAAAATTTGTCACTCTGGACTTGAACGCAGTCTCAACCTCACCAACAACTTTGGATATCGAGTTCCCAATACCATTTAGCGGATATTGCACTTCGCTAATGCCTAGATTTAGTTGCGAAGCGAATTTGGCTGTAACGAAATTAATTTGACTGCCTGAATCTAAAACACATCTGCATTTATGAAATCAATTATCAGCACCTTTAACGAGCACAACGGCAGTAGCTAAAAAACTTGTTCCTCTATTTGCCAGCAGAGTACTTTGTATCAATGTTGAACTATTTGAATTTTCCAATGCTGATTCTCTATGCAACAAATCATGATGGGGCTTATTACAAATAGAACACGACTGAGCATTACATTGTCTGGTCTGATGCCGCTTGCCAAAACAACGACAGCATAAACCGTGTTTCTTTATCTCAGAATACCGTTGCATAGGTGTCAAGGCAGCAAATTTCTTACACACCTTTATGTTATGCGAACCTGAACAGCAGTTCTGTTGCTTATAAACTGTGAAAGTAACTTCCATGAAGGCAACTGAGAACAATCGAATTCATTCTCCCATTTCTCTAGTGAATCATCATCTAATTTGCCTTGAACTAAGTGAAACAAAAGTGCGTCCAAAATCACGCCCTCACTACCTAATGAGTGTAGAGCCTCCAATTGAGAGTTAACAGCATCAACTAATCCTCTTAAGGAATCCGAATTGGCTTGCCTTAGCCTACTAATGCTAAAAAGCTCTTGCACATGGGCCTGAACAATTATGGCCTTATTTTCGAATCGATTCTTAAGCAGCTGTAAGGCTCTTCTGTAGTTGTCAGCTGACAGTTCCAAACACTCGATTGTTCGCAAGAGAATTGGACCTAAACACGATTTTAAGTGAATAAATTTAGATAGATCATCTACCTCGATGTCTGATTCTATCAGTGTATTAAAAGTGTTAAACCAACTTGTCCACTCTGTAAACTTTCCACTAAATTCTGGCAACTTCAATTTAGGCAACTTCGACGCACGCGAACTTAAAGCTGGCACTGACAGTGTAGAGTTAGCAGACGGATCTGCTCCACCAACCGAGTGACGCCCCCTTTGGGCTAACTGCGCCAGTATTTTAGACTTTATTTCACAATATAAATCCTCTATTTCACGACGAGTCTCAAATTCACTAATATCTTCACTACAGTTCTCTATTTGCTGTTGAAAATTGCATAACTGCGTGAAAATTGATTCGACCAAACTCAAACGCGCTTCTAATTCAGCAGCAACCATTGACAATTTTCCACTATATAAGTTTTGCTCCGATGCAATGAAGCCATCAAACTTTCACGCGATGAGTTAAACTCCGAATCTTTATTTCTTTTTGGAGCCATTTTACTCTCACAATTTAATCAAATATAAATGCAATCAAATATAATAAGCTAGGTGAGCCAATGTACTTACACTCGATTTAGCCTTTCAAAAATAAATGACTCGAATAATGCACTCAACTTAGTGCCAACAAATTGATAAATCACTCAAAAGACGAATTAATAAACGACTCAAAAAATGCACTCAATTAAGTGCCTACATTTGCTAGATCACTCAAACGACGAATTAGTGACGATAAGCAATGCAAAACATAACTGCTCAATATGTATGTATGTAAAAAACCGTTTATGTACAACAACAACTTATTATTCGCTACTTATGCGCTCTGCACATGTGCATTCAAAATCAGTTCAAGGTTATGGGTCGTCTACACTTGCCTACATACATTCAAATATGGATATGTATATCTTTTTATAATTTTCAAGCAAGTGCACGACACACATATATGTACATGCATAAACCTTTTAGTTCACTAATTCTGCACTCAAATTTTCGCGCCAAATGTACCACCGCACTTTTAAACACACAACACACCAATATGGCAATTACTTTTTTTTGTATGAATTGAGCATAAAAATTGCAAACACATCGAACTGTAACAAACATATATGCCGTGCAAAAGATTCTGGGAGCACCAGGCTATATACTACTCACAGTACGATGAAAGAGCCGGCACTGCAGCTTCGAATATGCTAGCAGCTCCAAGCCTCCGTGTTGCGTTTGCTCCAAATCCAAATATAGCTTCAACGATGAGCTCCAATGGGACATGAACCTTCTTCAAGTAGTCCCTGCTCGGGCGCCAAATGAATCCGCAACTCTCCAGATCAGTTCGGAACCGAATCTCGAAATAAAAAGCCAATGGCTGCTGAGTCTGACCGAGTCGGTTTCAAGTTTTTTATTCTAATGCCTCTTATTTTAGTTCATAATAGTTACAATAGCTGCTTACACATCGATTACATATTTACATGTTGCACCTATCGATTACATTCATTCAATTTTATCATTGCAGTTTAGTATTTTTTTTGTGCGTAAGCAGCAGTTAATAGTGACAAATTTCAAATAGCTATGATTTAACTATCTTTATACAAAATAATTCAATTTCTGACCTTAAACTATAATAATAATTAGTTTAGCTCCCGGCCATGAGCCTTTGCGCTATATTGGCGTAAACAGCTGTTTAGAGCGTAACATGAGCATAACATAACATAGCATAACTAACAGAGAGAAAGATTCAGTTAACAGCTTACGGCTTATGTTATTATAATATATGTAGATACAATATAATGAATTTCAGAAACATATTGAAATGATTCAACAATATCCTCATATCACGAATGCAGTCCACTCAATGTAAAAGCCATAACTAAGAGGGTTCCCTGGTGAAATAAGGGACTTGCTAAGTTGCGCCAAATAGCAAGATCCAAATACAACGACGGAAAGAAGAACAACACATGGGAAGATAATAGAGAATCCCTTAAATCCCGTAATCCCTACCTCGAAAGGGTAGAATGGGCCATAAACTCGTTCAAACCCTTCAAATCACCAATCTCACCACTTCTATGATCCTTAAGGGTAAAAAACAATCGGATATGCAGACGACATATCTGTAATTAGCACAGGCAACCATGAAAGGACCAATGGGGACTTAACGCAAGACGCATTTAGACACAACATGGGAGTGGTGTAAGAAAGAGGAATTGTCAATCAATCCTACAAAAACCACTACTGTCCCATTTACGAGACAAAGGGCTTTTCATATCCCCATACTAGCAATAAATGAGACAGAGGTACCCTTAAAGGAAGAGGATCCCTGGATAAAAAATCACCTGGGGCGCTTACCTTGTTTCTGCAATAACAAAGGCCTAGAAAAACCTTCGGACAACGAAACGACTTCTGGGTAAATCCTGGTGTCTGAGACCCAAAATGACCCTTTGGATCTACACCCAAATGGTTAGACCCATCATAATATATGGGACATTGGTATGGTGGGAGAAAACCAAACAAACCACAACTATATTAAACCTGAGCAAATCCCAGAGGCTTGCGTGCTTAAGCATCACAGGGGCCATGAAAACTACCCCAACTGCTGGCATGGAAGCACTGCTAAATTTATCACTGTTCCACCTAGCAATACAAGAGGAAGCTGCAATGCAAGCACTCTCAATCCACTTGAAGGAAAAATTCAAACCAGAAAACCTTACTAGTCACCTACAAATCCTTAACAAGGACAGAAATGCCACACACATGACCCAGGTAAACGGCCACACAGATCCAGTACTCAACTTTACCAAGAGGTACAAAGTCATTTTTCCATCGAGAGAGGAATGGAATGCTAAACCAGTCTGGTTACATGACGACTCGCAAAAATCGTATACAGATCGATCCAAAACGCATCACGGTGTAGGAGCAGGAATAGTGGGCCCCAGAGCACACAAATCAATAACACTTAGTACTGATACCACAATTTTCCATGCGAAACTGTACGCTGTAATGAAAACTGTGGAAATCCTTTCTTAAAGAAGACTCAAAAGAGTTAAGATCAGAATACTCTCAGACAGTCAATCAGTCCTCAAAGCACTGAAAAGCAAACAACGCACTCAACCAACTGGCCACCCACAACCAAGTTTCCTTGATTTGGGTGCCCGGTCACGATGGACACGAAGGCAATGAGAAGGAGGACCTTTGCGCCAAAAAGGGGGGCGGAAAAGCCATTTATAGGTCCACTCCCTTTTTCGGCTTCAGCAAAAACAGTATAAAACATGAGACCAAGAAATGGACTCAGCAAAAAATTACGGAATACAGGAATGGCATTGACGGTCTCAATCATTCAAAAAAATACCTGTTCTTCGACGCCAAAAGAGCGAACACTACTCTCACTCTAAAGAGGAAAAGCCTGAAGACACTCACTGGAGCACTAACGGGCCACTTCGCCTGCAAAAATCACCTACACAGAATAGGTCTATCAGATTCAAATACATGCAGATTCTGCTGGGATAAGGAAGAGTCCATGGAACACCTGATCACAATTTGTGAAGTCCCAGCGCACCAATTCCGTCCGAAACATGGCACGCCTGAGCAAGCTCACAGAGTCGTGCAGCACATCTTAGACTCCTTCGAGCATCGTGGCTACTGCATGGCAGCTTTCTTGAATGTTAAGCAGGCTTTTGACAGAGTGTGGCACGAAGGGCTGCTACAAAAACTTAAATCAGTCCTTCCTGCTCCCCATTATGAAGTCCTAAAATCATTTCTTGGAAATCGCTCTTTCAAAGTTATGGTGAAAGGTGAGCTCTCGGAACGACGGAACATTATAGCTGAAGTTTCGCAAGGTAGCGTTCTTTCACCATTTTGATTCACCGTTTTTACTATGGACATGCCGAACTCAACGGGCAGTTCTGAGCTTATAACGGCAACATATGCTGACGACACTACCATACTTTCGTCTTCCTCTAGCGTTCAATGGCTGCTGATGCCTTGCAGAACCAGTTGGACATTATCGAAATTTGGGTAAATCTTCCAGCGTTTTATGTTCGTTAAGGAAAGACCCAAGTCCTGCGCTCACCTGAAATGGGGAGATAATTCCAATTAAAACATCGTACCCTTGGCATTCATCTCGACAAAAAACTGTGCTGGAAACAGCACATTAAAATAATAACTATAACTCTATTTATTATGAGGAAATGTTTAGTGATGTATGAATCTCGCTGTTGTGCTCTCTCAGTTTAAAGGCATTTGAATATTTAGTAGATTGAGTTGAATCTATTGGTAAATTTTGTTTTTGTAAATATTGTGTAAATCGGTTAACATGTCACACATTATTAAAAGTCTTAAAACTAAAAAGGCCCCTGGTCTTGATCATATTGATAATATATGCCTTAAAAAGCTTCCAAATTACGCAATACGATTGCTTACTTGCATTATCAACGAGTGCTTGAAGCATGCTTATTATTTCCCCACGGCATGGAAATCATCAAAGGTTATTCCAATAAAGAAACCAAATAAGCCGGCTGATTCACCTGCCTCCTATCCCCTATAAGCTTACTATCATCAGTTTGTAAAATTCTCGAAAAAGTCGTAAAAGAGAAACTTACCCAGAATTTAGAAGATAGAGACTTACTCCCTCGTCAGCAATTTGGATTTCGCCGCTATCATTGCACAATTCACCCACTTGTCAGAATAAAGAATCTGGTTAAAAACAACTTTAGTCAATCAAAGTCCACTGGCATGGTTTTGTTAGACATAAAAGCCGCTTTCGATTCTGTCTGGCATGAGGGACTTATTTTCAAAATGAACAGATTGAACTTCCCAACAGGACTCACGAAAATAATCTATAGTTTCCTTAAAAATCGAAGTTTCTCTGTCTACATAGGCAAATCAAAATCAGCGAATATAAGCATTAAAGCTGGGGGCCCACAGGGATCATGTCTATCCCCAATTCTCTACAACATATTCACATCAGATTTCCCCGCTGTACCAGGTTGTACCTCATCAATATTTTCCGACGATACGGCAATTCTCCGTTCAGGAACTCTTCCTAATAACATTACAGATAGTTTACAATTAGGCTTTGAATCGTGATTAAGGCATTTCTCGAAGTGGAAAATCCTTGTAAACTCTGAGAAAACACAGGCAATATTTTTTACCAGGAAACGGAAAGACATATATCTACCTAGGGACACCATCAAGCTAGGTAATGTTGATGTGAAATGGGAATCAAATGTTAAATATTTGGGTATGAATCTAGACAAAAAGCTTTTACACAAACACCACGTTAACGCGACGAAAAAAGTTTAAATACTCTGACTTGCGTATTGTATCCATTTATTAATAGAAACTCCCGATTAAGTGTGGAAAACAAATTGTATTTATATAGATCTATTTTTCAAGCCGTAATTTCATATGCTGCACCAGTCTGGTCAGACGTAGCTAAATGTCATCTTAAAAAACTCCAAATATCACAAAACAAAATATTAAAAATGATTTTTGGATTACCCTGGTTCTATTCAACGTCCAATTTACACAAACAGGCTAATATTGAAATGGTAGCGGATAGACTTGCTCGTTTATCCTATAACTTTCATGTAAGATGTTTAAACTCCCCGTACCCCCATATTATTGAGTTAGCTCGGTTATTATAGTTTGTAAGGTAGTTTTTGTATATAACATTTTTTTTTTTTTTACCCTGTACCTATAGGTGTAATGTAATGTCTGCTATGTAACGGCAAGAAGGAGGCGTGGCAGACCCCAAGTCCTTTATACCAAAATGCTTATCATAACCTCGGGTAGCGATTGAGCCATGTCCGTCTGTCCGTCCGTCCGTCTGTCCGTCTGTATGAACACCTAGATCTCGGAGACTATAAGAGCTAGAGATACGAAACTTTACCAGCTGATGTGCATATTTCCTCAGAAGTTCAAGTTTGTTGAATCATGTCAATATCTTTCCCCGTTCCCCCGTAGCAGAGTTTCGCGGTTTTTAGCTAAACCACTTAATATTTTAATCTGAAACTTAACAGAGCGATGCGTTGTGGTTACATGCATCTATGTGTCAAAAATAAACAAAATCGGACAATTACAACACAAGTTATAGTCTAAAATGTACACACTTCACCACCCATTGCCTATAAACTGCGTCAATATTTGACTCTACGTAATAATAGTAACAAGTGACCTAGAACCAATTTTGGTAAGCTGATTCATGTGCCTCTAATGAACAAATCCACATCCAAATTTTATAAATGCAGCCCCCACCCCCCGCAATCGATTTACCGTGTTTTCTCCCACACCCTTCAACATATCTCCTTGAAACTTACCCCATATACTTTAAATATCTCCTTTGACGTAAATTTCGATTTTCATCAAAATCGGTTAAAATTTGCGGAACTTATAGGTATCAATATCGTTTGCACAAACAAAAAAATGTTCCAATTGGAAATTCTTAGTAAGAATATGCAGGAATAAATCTTTTTTTGAGAAAAAAGGTACAGGGTATTACACTGTCGGGCACCGCCTCGACTGTATTAAATTTTTTTTTCTCAAAGTGTTTTTTTTTAATTTTCTCCACAACTAACAATAAATATTGTATATCTCAACTAACAATACTATACCAACAATGTTAATATTTAGGTAGAAAAGGCACTAATAACCTGAACTCTTAAAATTATCAAATTATACACAACACACACACACTCTCTGTAACATTATAAATGTGTAATAAATTGAATTGAATTGAAATGTCACACACTAAATTATATTTTTGTGTAGCGGTTAATTTTTCATCAGTATCGGTTGATTGACAATAAAAATATATATTAAAAAAAAAAAAATTTATTTGAGCAGTAATAAAAAAATAAAAATCTTTGTCACTTTTGCTACCCTGGGGCACTTTTTAGTTCAAGTTTTTTAATTTTAATGTAAATTGCACCAATTTACAAATATAAACAAATACAGGATTAAACAACAGCCATAACACTTACCCCATTAATTATAATAATCTTTCAAGACTTGACCAAGTAAAACTTACAAGGCTTGATCATATAAAATTAACTAATGCTCATTACATGAACTCAACACTTAGCAACACCTGTCCTCTATGTAAAAACTCAACCCATAAACGTAACGCATATAATAACATCCTGCCCTGCCTTATCCCATCACCGTTCTTCCATTTTCCTAAACCAGAACCCCCTCTCTGTTATCTCGTACCCAAACCAAAACAACACTAAACTAATATTAGACTTTATTAAAAAATGTAAAATTTACCACCTAGCTTAGAATTATAATAGCATACATTAAAATATTACACAATTTTACACAATTAATTTTAGTACAAATATTTAACTATAACAAAATTTTTTACACTTTGAGAATTAGTTAGCGTAAGGCCCTGGTAGCCATGGCTTTCTTTCGTAATTGTTAGTTTATATCTTTTAAGTGTAAACTAGCTTTATATAAATAAATAAATAAATAAACAAATACAGGATAGAAGAAGCAAAGCTCCACAGCTCAACTCATAAACTCAACTGACGGTATTCACGCTTTGGCCTGTTGACTTGTTCGACAAATCTTCAACTCCTCAGCTCAACAGAAAGCGTGAATACCTCAATTGTTATGGTACAGGGTATTTTAAAGTTGGCCGACAGCCACTTTAACGTTTGCCATATTTTTATATGTTAATTTATATAACCCTGAAGCGAATTATTGAATCATATGTGGAGAAGCGCCAGGGCACAACATATGGGCCTCCAAATCAACGATCTATGACAATTTTTATAGATGACATAAACATGCCGGTAATCAACGAATGGGGCGACCAAATTACAAACGAAATAGTACGCCAAATGATAGAGCAACACGGATTTTATTCTCTGGAGAGACCTGGAGACTTCTCTACTATAATGGATATACAAATATTATCTGCTATGATACATCCTGGAGGTGGAAGAAATGATATACCCCATCGCCTAAAGCGTCATTTATGCATATTTAACTGCACGCTTCCTAGCAACAACTCTATGGATCAAATATTCAAAAGCATAGGGTCTGGTTACTTTTCCACAGAGCGTTTTGATAAAAAGATCGCGCTTGTTATACCAATTTTGGTTCCTTTAACACGCATATTTTGGCAAAATGTTAAGACCAAAATGTTGCCCACCCCAGCCAATTTCCATTACGTGTTTAATTTACGGGATCTCTCTCGAATATGGGAAGGTATGCTAAAAGTGGAGCGTGATCAGTGCCCGACTGTCGACCAGTTGTTAAAACTCTGGTGCCACGAGTGCACTCGTGTTATAGCTGATCGATTTACTGCCGAGAGTGACAAAGTTTGGTTTATGGCACGTATGCGAGCTGATGCTGAGTTATATTTAGACGAGTTCTTAGATTGCTATCCGGCGGAACCGACTTATTGGGTTGACTTTCTCCGAGATGCTCCGGATGGGCAAGAAGATGATGACGAAGATATGTCTTTTGAGCCTCCAAAGATTTATGAAGAAATTCCTAGGTGCGTAAATTTTAGTATATAGTCAGTAGTAATTTTTGCCTTATACCAATATAATTTCGATGTATACAAAATCAGTACCCAGCTGTTCTGGTGCATATTAATGATTTCGTCAATCAACAGTGACCACAACTGACGAAAAGTCTAATGACCACCCTTGTATAACCTAACGAATTTTACATGGGCATGTCCTATGGAGGGACCTAAAGGTACGACGCACAGTGGCACGTCAGCCGCAAAAGCGTTGCAAAAATCGATTTTGCGATGAAAACATTTTGTAAAAGTAATATATGCATCGGATTCAGAATTTCCCAGGGATCAAGAAAATTAAAATTTTATTCAACTCGGATAAATAGTTTAGTTGCTACAGCCGCTCAAAGTGTAGTATATTTTCAACTTTGAAAAAAATCCGATTTTTTTGAATAAAAGTGCGTGTTTAAGATCGTTTTGTAAAAAAACTACGCGACCAATCCCTATTTTCTTGGATTCTATAAAAAGGTATATGAAATCTAAGCATAAAAGAGAAAAAAATGACTTCGTATCTTTTCTGGTTTTTTCAATACTTCCGTTTACCTAAACCACTATATTTGGACCACTTTTTCAACTTTGGAAGAAAATATTTTATATTATATATTTTTATATTTTTTTGTTTTAACATAAATACGTTTGTTATCAATTTATTTACCTACTCTATAAATTTTTCTCCGCCTTAATCCAGCTGTGGCTGTAAGGCCACTAGAAGTGCAGAAACCCAACTCAAAAAAATGTTACCGCAGGTAGACGAAGAAGACAACGCAGTACATGCATCCACTAAATTAAGAGATGTTTGCTTATATTTTCACTTGACAATAAAAAAGCATCTACCTGTGACATTTCAAAAAAGCAAGACTAATTTTTATTCTTTGCATGTTTAGGTACTTGAACAGAAAACATACGGATAGGGATGTAACCTTTCGCTTTATAATGTTAGGTACCGACTAAAAAACATTTTATGTAACTACATTTTACCTGTTACGCGTTTTGTGAATTAAGGATTAAACCTTGTATATATTTGCCTGAATATTTCCAAAATTTTGATAATTCCTTAATTGAAGAGGGAAATCTTGAATTTGGTATTTCACCATTGCATGCCAGAATTAGATGCACTTTTCCGCAAGTTAACGAATCCTTTGAAGACAACACACCAGACAAAGAAAAACAAAATATCAGGAAAAGCAAAATTCAAAACGATATCTTTAATAGACTTGAACTGATAGTCGACCGCCCCAAATATGGATATGGTAACTCAAACGATGGAAACTCATCACGAAAATTCTTTGCGGAAAACTAAATTACATCAGAAAAAACTGGAGTAGATGATGAAACTATCAAAAGATTGGGTGTTATTTTAAATATTATGAACTGCAAGGAAAAAATTAAGGGTAGCAAATTTGGTGAATACGCCACCAAGACTGCAGAGCTGTTAATGGAAAAATATCCAGGAAAAAACTGACTCTCAGGCTTCACAAAGTTTTGGCACATGGCCAAACTATAATTGAATATCATTGCCTACCCATTGGGGAGATGTCAGAGAAACCCAGGAATCGAGAAACAAGGATTATAAAAAATTCAGAGCCTTGAATACATGTAAAATATCACGATCAAGGGAAAACGAGGATCTTTTTAATATGTTAGCAGCCTCTTCAGATCCACTAGTTGCATCCCTTAGACAAGTGAGATCCAATACAGAATTAACAAGTAGTTATTCAAAAGAAATGTTAAGATAGATATTCCTTCAAATGTAAATGTGGATGATTATTTTACAAAAAACTACTGATAAGACAAATTATATAACATATATAAATTTATTGACTGAAATATGAACAAAAAAATGTATCATCAAAATTTTTTTATAAATGAACAAAAAAAAAATATTTAGGTACATATTTTCAATGGTAAATACTGCTAAGGCAACAAAATCCAACTTCCACAACATATTACGCAGCTTTCAGATATCGTCTCATGTATGAGAACTTATTTTAAAGCCTGAACATTTTTCTTTCAACTACAATTTATTTTATTAAAATATGTCTATTGGTTTAGAAAATATGATTTTTGCAACGCTTTTTCGGCTTCCGTGCCACTGTGCGACGTTCCATAACCTATCGTTAGGAACTTAGCTGGTACCTGGTCGTTACCCGTTTCGTTAGCACGCCGTGACGTGGTGGCATATCGTTAGGAACTTAGCCGGTACTAGGTCGGTTTGAAACAGTGGTCGGCACGGCCCAATCCCATGGGATTGGAGTTCACACTTACTGTGTTGTACACAAAACACATGCATGAGTGCGTGATTTTTGTACTGAACAACTCTCAGCAAATTCTCTGGCGTTGCCATGCTCTTGTTGCAAACATGGTATAACTATATATAGTATATATATAATTATACCATGGTTGCAAAGCAACAGACACGAAGTTGCTTGTGCATGACTTCGGCTCTTGCTTAGAGAGCGTGCTTGCTCTCACAATGCTAAAGCACTCCAGCACATGGTATAACTATACAGGTAGTCTATTCCGGCTCACCGAATTCTTATTTTTTGTGAGAGCGAAAAACAGCGAAAAAGCGAAAAGAAAACCACCCTCGTTGCTGTTGTTGTGCATAAGCAAACATATAAAGGTACATACATACATACATATGTATAAAAAATGTTTTTTTGTTGCTGATGCTTGCAACACCAAATTAACCGCTGCACAAAATAACTGCATATGCGCCGCAGACACAACCTTCCTCATGAAAATTCGCAACGAAACTAAAATTAAGAATTTTCGTGAGAGTGAACTTACGGAATAGACTACCTGTATAATTCTACCATGCTCCAGCATTAGTATGCCGTGGCTTTGGTGCTGTGTGGCAGAAAACACAAAATCAGTTTATGTTTAATTTGCTACAAGCTAAGATCGCGCTACGCAAATTATTGATTTTAAAAAGGAAAAAATGTTCAAAGAGGAATGGAACAATGAGCGGCGCGATCTAAGCTTGTAGCCAACTAAACATAAACTGATTTTGTGTTTTCTGCCACACAGCACCAAAGCCAAAAAGCAAGCACGCTCTCTAAGCAAGAACCGAAGTCGTGCACAAGCAACTTCTTGTCTGTTGATTTGCGACGTCCGCGTCGAAATACGTCACAGCGGCAGAAAATGTTCAATACAAGCGCAAATAAAAAATGCATATGTATGTATATTTTGCTGACCACTGGTTTAAAAGCAGTTTTATTATTTATTTTTATAATGTTTTTTGCTGTTTTTCTTCTGCCGTCCCTGGCCAGAGTGTTGCGATTGAGTCAGAAAAGAAACAGGCTGCAGGTGCAGCCGAAAAGACAAAAACGAATAGAGCCGACCGTGGCTCGACGCTCGCAGCTGCGACAAAATTCAGAGCCTTAGCAGCAGCCTGCTTTGTGCACACGGATCGAAAGAATATTTGCACTTGGGACTTAACACACAAAATATTTCGACTGCGGCCGCTGCTGCCGAAGCTGCAAGCTCGGCTGCCGAGCCTGTCGAATAGACCAGCGTTTAAAAAGTAAACTACATTTTCGTAGCAGCTGCCGCCGCTGCTGCTTCGGCTCTGTTAATTTTCAATATGTGCTGTAGCAGTCGCAGCCGAAAAGACAAAAAAGAATAGAGCCGATCGTAGCTCGACGCTCGCAGCTGCGACAAAATTCAGAGCAGCAGCGAACTTTGTGCACACGGATCGAAGGAATATTTGCACTCGGGATCATGGTAGAATTATACAGGTAGTCTATTCCGTAAGTTCACTCTCACGAAAATTCTTAATTTTGGTTTCGTTGCGAATTTTCATGAGGAAGGTTGTGTCTGCGCATAGTTTTTAAGCATATGCGGTTATTTTGTGCAGCGGTTAATTTGGTGTTGCAAGCATCAGCAACAAAAAAACATTTTTTATACATATGTATGTAAGTTTGCTTATGTACAACAACAGCAACGAGGGTGGTTTTCTTTTCGCTTTCCCGATTTTTTTGCCTTTTTTTTGCTCCCACAAAAAATAAGAATTCGGTGAGCCGGAATAGACTACCTGTATAGTTATACCATGCTCGGGATTTAACACACAAAATATTTCGACTGCGGCCGCTGCTGCCGAAGCTGCTAGCTCGGCTGCCGAGCCTGTCGAACAGAGACACGCATTTCAATTTGACTGCGATACCCGAACGCTGCTGCTGCTGGGCGATTTCAGCATACACAAAAACTGCCTTGCTCTGTTCAGAGCGGCTCGCAAAGATCCTCAGGGCATTGTTGATAACTGCAGGTAGAAATATTGGCAACCTTTTCATTATGTTGAGACAAGTGCACAGCAGTCGAGAGCTGCTGCTGCAAATGTTGATAATAATGTTGAAAGTAGCTGATCCATGTTGCTAGAAACGTGTAGAGCACTTGCGAGCTGCTGCTGCAAATGTTGATAATAATGTTTAGAGCAGTGTTCAAATGTTGATTGTAGCTGATCAAAATGTATATGGTAGATAGAATATGTTGATAATAATGTTAAGAGCAGTGTTGAAATATTGACAGTAGCTGATACAAATGTTGATATTTGAACTAAGAACTATTAACGACTGTTTAATTTTGTTGATAGAAGTCGACTTTTAGTTTGATTTAAAAAAGTTTATTTTCTATTATTACTACTACTAATTAACAATTTAAGGCACATAACAATTAACATTTTTGCAATAAATACCGATAATAACCAGCAGTATAATTCCAAGGCTATCAAAAATCAAAAATACCAAAAGGAAATGTCATTGAATTAGCATTTCAAATCATGAAGTACTAATTCCTTTAAAATCATCGTCTGATTGACTGGTCTGGCTCCGCGAATCCTAACAGACATACCAGCAATCCCGAATCAAAACAAACGATAACAAGAACTGAATCTAAAACAATAAATATATGTAGGGGAACCAAAAAGGAGAAAAGGCAAAAGGGTTATTTGAAGTGTGGGGTAACCCGAAATCTACTTTAGTCCACGGTGACCTGGTCCAATTATGCAATATTAACATAACCAAGTACACGTGGTCTCAAAAAATTTAGGTTACGGTCGATTTATTTTTTTCTTCGATTTCGTCGGCTTCGGTCATGCTCCACTTTGGAGACGTTGGAGATGCTCGTGCCCCACGTTGGGCGCCATTTAATTATGTAACGGCCAAGGCCTAGTGTGCAGCTACTGGACGCGTACTCTGCCTACAGGGTCGGCCTAGCTCAGGGAAAATGAGGTGGGTCTTTGCGTCCTAGTTCGCTGCCCTGTCACACAACTAAAAAGGTAGACAGAGTTGCAAGAAGATAGAAGTAGAAAGCTACAGAGGAAATATCCAAAAGAAGAGAGGTCTGTCCATATACCTCGAAGAACAATGATGTTAGGGTTACACTCTTATCGCGCACCGGTAACCCACCGCTCTATTTAAAATTAAAGACAAATGCGGCGAATATCACTGGTTCGCGCATTGTTAGACTCTTGCTCGGAGATTAACTTAATTACCGAAGAATCTGCTAAGCGACTGCAGTTAGATAAAACTCGCGTTTCACAATCTATTAGTGGCGTTTCTGATATTCAACAATAAATCAACTTTAACGTATTTGCTACCCTAAAGTCTAAAGTGACCGACTTTGAATGGTCATCTAACTTTACTGTAATCAAAACAGTTTGTGCCAAACAACCATTATGAGACAATCGACATATCTCAGATTGGAAACTTCCTGACGGCATAGTTCTAGATGACCCTCAATTTTATATGCCTAATAAAATTTACATCTTAATTAGCAATGAAGGGTTTTTTGAGGCTATTCGTGGTGGCAAGTATTCCATTGCTCCCAATATGCCAAGCCTTATCGACACGGCGTATGGCTGGATAGTTGGTGGAAACATGCTAGTTACCGATGCAAAGGAACGGTTATCTATTGACAAGCTAATTCACCGCTTTTGGGAAGTTGAAGAGTACGCAACTCGCCAGCCAAGTTTACTGATGATGAACAACAGTGTGAGGACCACTTTTTTTAAAATGTGTCGCTCTCTCAAGAAGGCCGCATAAAGGTTCGCCTACCGTTTAAGGAATCACCTCAAAGGTTAGGAAAGTCATATGACATGGCGCTAAAACGATTAACTCTTTTAGGACGCAAGCTGAATAACGACGCAGTCTTAAAAAGTCGAATACACAGTTCATGAACGAGTATGTAACACAAGGTCATATGTCACCCATCCACAATGTCGATCTGTGGCAGCCACATTTCTTTATTCCGCACCATTGCGTACTAACTAAAAAGACAACTTCAGGCGTTGCATTAAATAAATTGCTTATGTCAGGTCCAACAATCCAGCAGGATTTAATCACAACATTACTTACATTTCGTCTACATCGATTCGCACTATCTGGTGCTATCACATAAATGTACAGGCAATTTAAGATAGAGGAGCGAGATCGACAGTTTCAATTGATACTTTGGAGAAACAATACTTATCAATTAAATACGGTTAAATACGGCACATCGGCAGCGACATTTCTTGCAATACGCAACTTATTCTACTTAGCAGATTTATTTGAGTCAGAGCCTCCAACTGACGGTTCTGTACTGCGAACAGATTTGTATGTCGATGATTTGCTAACAGGTGCGGATTTTGTCTTCTATATTAGAAGAGTTGTAGCATATAAATGATCAGCTGATCAAACTACTTGGAAAGGCAAGCCTGAGAATGACTAAATTTAATAGCAACTCGTCGTACATCGTAGCATCATCAGCAGATGAAAAATTCCTATTCAGCTGGATGAACAAGATACAATTAAAGCGCAAGGACAAGCATGGCAACCGTCAAAAGATACATTTGTGGTTGACTTACACTAAAGTACAAAAAAAAAACTCCCTGGGACTAATAAATCCAATCATAGTCCGCTACAAAATCTTTATACAAGACCTCTACCCAATGAGTTATTACAAAAGTGGGTCGAGCTTAAGACTGATCTGCTTAACGTGTCGAAAATCAAAATTCCACGTTACGTTTGTACAACGCTTGAACGTAAAAGCGAAGTGCATGGGCTTGCGGACGCATCCAAACGCGCATATGCGAGCTATGTGCCGCTTTGCTGTTAGACAGAATATTTAGAATAATTAGTCAAAACCTATTTCTGGACAGATTCCAAAATAGTTCTACAGTGGACTAAAATACATTCATCGCAGCTTAATTGCTTCGTCGGAAATCGTGTATCGGAGCTACAAGAAAGACTGGCGCACGTACTATCTGCAAAAAGTCGTGATCAAATTTTATATTCGAAAGTTTTTTAGGAATCCCAAACAAATTTGATCAAAATCGGTTGACTGTATCATATAGCCCCCATATAGACAGATAGGCCAAAAAAAGTGTTTGGTGCAAATTTCGTCTGTTTTTCGCTTGTTTAGGAAGAATGGTCCTTAGTATTATTTTCCAACCATTTTTTTGGAACAATACATTCATTTAATTCCTATTTTGTGAACGCAAAACGTTTTTTATTTATTAAAAAAGTGTCCCCGAAATCGTCCTGTTTTTGGTTTCAAAATGTCCCGTTTAAAATAGTCAAATGTCCCCGAATGCTCAAAAATTGGATGGTGTCACAATATGTATGCTACACATTTTGTAAAACTAACAAATAGTTTAAGCACTGTTTTAAGTCTTAATTCATTTATCACATTCTTAGTTTTTGATTTAATTGATTTTATTTATTTAATTTATTTATTCTCAAAAATTAAAAATATACATTGTGAGATCTAATATATGAAATGAAGAGATTAGGCTTCTAGCCTTTCCTACTTAGATAGTAATAACATTTTTAGCAAATTATTGAACAAAATAGATAGAATATTTTAGAGGGCAAAAAATTTAACAAAAAACCCATGAAAAAAAATATAAATATAAATACCTAACTAGCTAACTTAAGAACTAACTTAACTCTAAGGGATTTGTGCCAAACTATTTAAATGCGAATATGAGGAGTCAATGCATCGGTTTGTAAAGCTATTAAATAGGCGAACTAATCTTTCAGTTACTAGTTCAGTGCTACATCTTTGGTGTTGGTCAGATGTGGAATGATGCCACGGAAGATTTAAAATCATTTGAATTAGTCTATTTTGTATGACTTGCATTTTATGTACATGACATTTTGCGACGTCAGCCCATACTGGAGCCCCATAAAAAATAACCGCTAGAAAAATCGATCTAAACAGGTACATTTTGTTTTCTAAACTAAGTCTTGAGTTCGTGTTTATGAAGGGGTAAAGTGTTCGGATCAATGTATTAACTTTTTTTATAGTATAGTTGATATGATCACTGATCATCTACAGAATTTAACCCTATGTGACTGCTAGGAAGGAATATGTCTTTGCGTTTTCTTGAAAAAAATATTGCTTGGGTTTTCTCGGGGTTAACAAGGATTTTCCATTTAGCGAAATAGGACACAATGGAATTAAAAGCTTCCTGAAGTTTACTAGTTATATCAGCTGATAAAGTGCCAGAACAGAGTAAGCAGTGTCATCAGCAAAAATTGACGTGGTGCAGCCTCGAAATGTTGGGAGATCTGAGGTGTATATATTATACAGAAAAGGGGACAGAGAAGAGCCTTGAGGACAACCTGCTTCGATGTTGCGAGCGAATGTTACCGATGTATACAGATGTATATGTTCTGGGGGAAAGTTCAGGGTATACATTTTGAACACTAGACCATTGTGCCAGACTGAGTCAAAAGCTGCTTTAATATCTAAGAGAACCATTCCTGAAGACTTAGAACTTGAAAAGTTTGCCTTAACTAAGTTATTTATTTTAGTCAATGCATGAAGAGTGCAATGCTTACGGCGAAAACCGAATTGCTGCGGGGGAAGTATATTGTTGTCTTCAACAAATTGAGAAAGCTGAGAGTAATCGACTTTTTGTTGAAGTACACGACGTAGATGACAACAACACTGTTGTTAGGTCTCCTCCTTTGGACAAGCTAAACATCAATACATTCAAGGCCCATTTGGATGAGTTCAGATTTGACTGTGCCGGCATCCATGATTTCAAGCCCCAGGAGAAGAGCTTTAAACGGGTTTTCACTTTTGTTGGCGTAAGAAAAGTATTCAAGATTTCCGTTTAGGTGTTTGCAGGCAGCTTCATAATCCTTGGCTTCCTCACAGTACAGTTTTATACCAATCGAAATCTTCCTGATTGAAAACTTAGTGCAGTTTATTTTCTTGCAAATGTTGTGAACTTGCTCCACTGAACTTTTGAGTATTGTCAAAAAAACGCTTTTTTTACAAAATTCGTTGTGTTTCGTTTGGCTTTGAAGACATAGGAACCAAATTTGGCGGTCTTAAGTTTTTTATAGTTCTCAATCAATGTACTGAATTCGATCAAAATCGGTTGACTATATCATATAGTCCCCATAGGACCGATCGGTCAAAAAAATTGTTTGGTGCAAAATTCGACTGATTTCTTTTTTTTTATGAAAATATCGTAACCAAATTTGCCGAATAAAATATCTTCTGGAGGTTTTAAGCAATGTGTCGGAATTAATTGCAATGTGGTGGTACAGGGTATCCCAAAGTCGTCTGCGCCCGACTTTAACGTACGCCATCTTTTTATGTTTTTTTTAAAATGTATGTAAAATTTTTTACTTTTTTTATCAAAGGATGTTAAAAAAGATAAAGTCGGGCGCAGACGACTTTGGGATAAGAAATATCAACGTTATATGAGGCTAAAAACTCATGCAATATGTTTCCCCAGGAATTTGCTCTACAAGAGCCCCAGTTTTTATGACGACAGTTAAAGTCGCCTCCTAGTATTAGGTTCCCTGTTACTCTAGTAAGTAGTCTGAGGTCGCCTTTAAACTTTTGCATATTATTTGAAATGGCACGACCACCCGGAAAACAACAGCAGTACAATGATGTCTGAACTCCTATTGGATTATTAATCAATTAAATGCCAATGGCTTCGACAATTAATGTATTTGGCAGAGGTAAAAGCTTATGGCGTATACACTTTTTATAATGATTGCTACACCACCTCCTCTATTGTTTATTCTACGTATCTATAACAATGAAAATCTTGATGTTTGATTGAAATTTCGCTTTTTAGCCAAGTTTTAGTAAGGAGGCAAATGTCTAATTTCTTTCTAATAAGAAAGCTAAAAAACTCATCTTTCTTGTTTCGAATGCCTCTAGCATTCCAAGTGACTATTTTAAGTTGGTCTAACATTATTATATAAATTTACAAGCTAAAGAGGTAATAACCTCGAGTTGGTCTGCTTTGGATTGACAGTTTCTTAAATTTTTAATAAGATCAAATGTAATGTTTTTTATTTCCTCAATAGTGAAGATATCAGGATTTCCTTTTAGTAGATTTGCTTGATTTCCCCAGCAGTAACCTGGCTGATAGCTGCGTGAAGTTGGCGTACTTGCAAACTTGGGAAGAGCTGGAAAAGCGTCAGTATTATTAAGTTGCGAAGGTTTCGAAGGCTTACAGACTTGTGAATTGACTCGATTTGACTTGAACTGCGACTTCAAGTTTTGGTAATTTAACCTACTAGGGCATTCTGAAAAATTTGATTTATGCGGGCCATTACAGTTCGCACATTTGAAACTCCTTTTTTCCTGGCAGTCTGTGGTCTTGTGGTTACCGGCACAAACTGAACAGTAAGTTTTAACCGCACAACGGCTGGAGCCATGCCCAAACATTTGGCAATTATAACATTGAATTATTTTGTTGTTGTTGCGTTTTTGGTACTCCCATCATAGTTGAAAACCGAATGATTTTTACGTAGCCGCTGAGAGTAATCGACTTTTTGTTGAAGTACACGACGTAGATGACTACAACACTGTTGTTAGGTCTCCTCCTTTGGACAAGCTAAACATCAATACATTCAAGGCCCATTTGGATGAGTTCAGATTTGACTGTGCCGGCATCCATGATTTCAAGCCCCAGGAGAAGAGCTTTAAACGGGTTTTCACTTTTGTTGGCGTAAGAAAAGTATTCAAAATTTCCGTTTAGGTGTTTGCAGGCAGCTTCATAATCCTTGGCTTCCTCACAGTACAGTTTTATACCAATCGAAATCTTCCTGATTGAAAACTTAGTGCAGTTTATTTTCTTGCAAATGTTGTGAACTTGCTCCACTGAACTTTTGAGTATAGTTGGTGGTACGTACACTTTGTTTTTAACGACAAACTCAATACTTTCGTCATTATTTTCCTCAGCATCCAAGTCGTCAACAGTTTGAAGCGGGGAAAAGTAATTTGCATCAGCGACAGGTTTCTGCCCAGGGTCCAATTTTAACAACTTTTTAATCGCGCGGGGCGACATTGCAATGTCGCCCTTAAAGAATGTCTTTGTACGCTTAATCTTTAACCTTTTTTTTTGTTTAATGCCAAAAGACAATTTTATTTGGTAGAGCACGAGTAAGTCTGGGTTGTTCTGCTTTACTAGAAAGGTCTGCAGTTAGAAGAACAGGGTTGTAATGCTGGTTTTATTTGCACTGTCACTGCAATGTTTTAGTTGCGACTTTTGATTTTTATTTTGTTCAAGTAAAGTTAAATTAATTACATAGGCACTTATTTTCATTGATCAATACGCTACTGCCACGAATGTGGACTTGTTCATAGATTTAATTAATTTTATTAGATACATTTTTTTTTTTTTTCATTAGCACACGACAAATTTTGTGACCGTATGTATCGGCGCTGCCACCTCGATAATTGATTTTAAGTTCATTGCGTATGGAACTTACAAGTATGATAACATCGTAAGCGGGAAATACTTATTAAGTACTTTTTTGTAAATTTTTTTTTTTGTATTGAACATTTAAACAAATAAGTTTATTTCTCAATTATTTAAAACTAAATCAGCAGTTTTAGCTACCATCCTAAGCTTGCTAAAAATATAAAGAAAATATCGAAATAGCTCGCCATCTTAGCAAATGTTTGAATTCTTGAATTCACTAAACCAAAAAAAAAAAATCAAAAATGTAAATTTTGGTGTTTAGTGTCCTTTTCTCAAAAAAAAACATTGCAACAAAAAAGATTTCGTATTTCAAAAATGCAACAAAAAGATGTGATACCCAAAGTATCTTTAAAAGTTAATTTGGAGTTCCATGTTAATAATTTTTCACTACTTCTATCTTTGCAAATCAGTTTTCACTAATATATAGTCTATATCAATAGGGCAATCGTTAGATTGTCTTGCGAAGCTTGTGAAGGTGTATGAACAAAGTGCGGTGAGCTACTTATGTCAGTGTCACGAAAATAAACTCAACAGTCCGTCTTTTTTACCCTCTTCATAGAAAACACAGTTTTGTAAGTCGCATTGCCAAAATTTATTTGATGATCTTCCATTTGTTTCATATTTCTAGACTAATTTATAAATATGTATGTTTTTTACAAAATGCGAAAGTTTGTCCAATACATTGTAGCTCTAATAACGCCAGCTTATAGATTTAAAAAAAATTTGGTATCCTCAACATGTCGTAGAAAAAAGGCACGCTTAATCCGAAAATTAAGTCCAAAAATTTTTCATGAATCAGATTTCGAAATATTTCGAAAAAACATTTTTCGGATTTAAACAAAATGTGTCTTTACCTAAAAGAAAATATCTCTGGCTCTACCAAACTGGTTTTGACAATTTTTTTACTAAGCTGTTGATAATTGCATTACCTATCGATTATACTTGCAACATATTTTTGTCAAATTTACGGTTTGGACGCTATTTATGCATTCATATGGAATTTTTCGTAATTTTTAGAAAATTTTTGAGACAATTGTTTTTCAAACGTAAATTTAAGAATTCAAATAAATTTTTGCATACAGTTTTTTTCATGAATCGTAAAGTTTGATTGATTACAAAAAAAAATTAATGATTGTTTGTCAAAATCGGAAAAAAAAAATGAGGAAATATCAAGTCATTTTGTTAAAGGTGAAAAGTGTAAATTTGTTTGAAAAACCAAAAGTTTTATATGAACAATTCATTTATTTATAAAGATATTGTCACCAAATTTGGCATTCAAAAGTTTTTTAGATTTCTCTAGACTTAATTTAGCAAAAAAAAAACTTTAACTCACAAAGCAAATGTTAAATGCACTCATCAAAGACAGCCTTAACAAACAGCTAGAGCAAAAACTCACAAACATTACTCCAAGTTGCCCCTCGAAGTTTTCTCAACTAAAACGATCATTCCCAAAGAGAAACAATAGCACAATCAATTACATAAATCTTCCTGCCGAGCTATCTAACCTCTTACAAAAAATAGATCTGGACCCTAGTCACCTTCACATAGACTCCAATAATAACTATAGAATCAGCAATGAAAGTAACATTGTCAACTTAGTCGGCCACTATTTTCAATCAATTCACTCTAACAAACAGAACGATAGTGATAATCAAGTTCACACTTTCGTAGAAAGTTCCTTTAACAGCTTTTTAAAAATTAAAAATGCATATGAAAGCTCAGATAGAACAATAACCATATTTAGCAAGGACAAAAAAGTGAATTATCTAACCGACACTCAAGCGCAAAATTATTTGATCCAAGCTAACGCGCTATTAGATATAAATTAAAGAAATTAACATTTGTCGCTAAATCTAACTTATTCTTGAATTCTTGCTATGTTCGGGTCTAGCTCGCTGGCGGTCAGGGTTTTCCTCGTTGTTGGTTGGTAAAAAAAAAACAAAACTAATAAATCATAAAGAGAAAATTTATCTAATCAAACGGTAGCGCCGACACGCCATTGAAATGCTTTAAAGAAAAATACCTAAAATATGGAAATCCTGATGTTATTGGTTACTGGTCTCTACCCTCCCTGCCATGACAACTAAAGATCAGCTCTGCATCGTCCCTTGTTCCAGTATATGTACTTGTCTAAGCTACATCTGTTTTGAAGTGGGTTTCACATAGATATTCGACAGACATAATTTCAAAATTCATATCTATTTTAATTCTTAAATGATCTTAAACTAATTCGAAATATATTCGCTCAAAAAAAATAATAATAAGAAAACATCGGTATTAAATATCAAAATTCAAAAATAAAGAAAAAGAAAGGAAGTTTGCTTTACAAAATTTAGTCAAATGTACATATACATATATAGCGTAGATGGAGTTTTGATGTTGATTCTAAATGAAGTTCAAAAATGTATAAGATTGATAAATTAAACCATGGCTTTTTGACTCTGTTTGCGTATTTTATAAGTGTTTGTACACGTTTTGGTTATGTTTAAATGTATAGTATATTTTAATATATTTCGTGTATTGCTGATTGAAGATAAATTGGGGACAATTAAATTATGTGATATTTGCTGACTGAAGCGATTCCAATTGGCATTTTTATAGTCTGGTAATCGGTAGTCAGTAAGGAAGGGAGATTTGTTGTATGACCGGTAGATGGTCAGAGTTAAGGTCTGTGGTAACAGTGGGATGTGAGACATGTTCAGATATATTTGTGAGGAAGTAATCTAGTGTAGATGGCTGCCTATTTGGATCAGACGGAATATGAGTTGGCTCATTAGGATAGGCCATAAAAATATTGTAAGAGCTCAACTTGTTCAATAAAATGTTTCCCCAGCAGTTTGCTCTATTACAACCCCAATTTTGATGTCGACAGTTTAAGTCGCCACCAATTATAAACTTTTCTGCCCTAGTTAGCTTGTACAAATCTAATGCAAACTGAACACAGCCCTCCTGGAAAGTAACAGGAATATAAATAAATAAAATTTGTATTGTCTATGTATAACTCAATACTAATATTTTCAATAAATACTGTATTAATAATAGGAACTAATTCGTGTTTTATATTTTTCCTAATAATTATTGCAACACCACCACCCCTAGCTTCGTCGCGATCATTTCTATATACTTTAAATTCTCTATGTTTGATAGAGTGTGCACTTTGCAACCAGGTTTCAGTTAATAAGCAAACCTGAACATTATTAGTTAACAGAAAGTTAAACAGTTCTTCTTTTTGTTACGAACCCCCTTGTTTAACCCCTTATTAGATCTAAGGTAATATTTTTCATTTCTTCTAAGCTAAACAGGTCACTACTAGCGTTTACTCCTTGATTAGAGTGGATGTTTGGAAATCGCTAAGTGTCGTTGATCATCTCTGGACTTTGATTAGGTGTATTTGGAAAAGCTTCGTTGTAGCTTTGCGGTTGACGATTTGAAACAGTAGCTCCTTTTTTCAATGATGGCTTACGCATCCGGTCTCTCAGCCTGATATAGTCTTGCCTAATTGGACAGTCAACGAAGTTAGACTTGTGAGTTCCTCTGCAATTAGTACATTGGACAACATTTGAGTCACAATCAGTCGTAAAATGGTTTCCGGCACAAATGGCACACTAAGTTTTGAACTTGCATCGACTGGAGCCATGGCCAAATATTTGGCAGTTGTAGCACTGGGTAACCTTATTGTTGTTTTGACGTTGAAATTCCCATCGCAGCCTTATGTGATCCGTAACGGAATGATGCTGCTTCAGATCCTTCATCATGATCGATTGGCGTTCGAAATAAACCACGTAAAAAACATGGGAGTAGTTGTTAGTAGTGGATTTTTCTACCAATTTGACGTCGAGACATTTTAGTCCCATTCTTATAAGTTGCTTTTTCACGTCGTTCGTGTCAGTTTTATCCAAACCAAAAAGGAGCGCTTTGTAAGGTTTCTCACTTTTCGTGACGTAAGTAAAAAACTCATAATGATTGCTTAATTTATCAGTCATCACGTCAAAATCATTTCTGTTATTACAAAAAAGTTTTAGAGTCTAAAATTTAGACCAACAGATGTTTTACGTACAGAAAAATCCTTGATTTTATTATCATTACACAGTTTATGTATTTGTTCCAATTTGCATTTAAGAACTGTTATGGGAGGCACATACACTCTTGTAGCCTTTTTGACCACAAATTCCACTTCTTCGTCATCCTCTTCTGCAGTTATCAGTGGACTAAAAAAGTTATTATTGTTTATGTTATTCATTGTTTTTAGTCTTTTATCTGTTTCGCTTGACCGCAAAGCGGTCGAAGCCGAGGTTTTACGAACTCGTTTAATTTTGTTAATTTACGGGAAACGAAGACACACGCACACTCGGATAACTCAAAGTGAATGACAGCGGAGTCTCAAAATTTTTCAGTTGCTACCAAATAGTTTGTACTTTGCTTATGATAGTTTATATAAAAATCGTATATAAATAAGTACATTCGCACACGGAAAACACTTATAATTTGCCACAGTCGCGGTCTTGTCCATTAAACGTTAAATTTAACTTTTTTTTTCACGCACGAGAAAAATTTTGACAGCCGTACACCTAATAAAATTCTTACAATTCTCCCAAATTGATATTTTTTATATTGGGGGCACCAAACACAGGAACAGTACTCAAGTCCTGGGCGGACGAGAGCACAATAAAGAACCTTGGTCGTATATGGATCGTTAAATTTTTAACGTTTAACGTGTTTAATGTATCCTAAGACACACCTGGCTTTATTCACAACTGTAGAAACATGAGTGTTAAAGGTAATTTTCGGGTCAAAAGTAACACCTAGATCAGTAAATAAAGAAATACGCCCCAGAAGAGAACCATTAATGAAGTAATTAACCAAGTGAGGCTTATGTCGATGAAATGTCATAAACATACATTTAGAAAGGTTTAAGTTCAAATGGTTAATAGAACTCCAGTTATAAAGAGAATTTAAATCATCCTGAAGTAAAAGATGCGACGTGGAATCATTAAACTAGAAACAAAGTTTAACATCATCAGCAAACATAAGAACACGGGCATGATTAACCACATTTGGCTGATCGTTTATAAAAAGTGTAAAAAACAGAGGACCTAGATGACTACCTTGCGGAACACCGGAAGATACTTGAACAATTTTAGAAGCAGTAGACCTAACTATAACTCTTTGGGTTCTATCAGCAAGGTAAGAAGAAATCCAATTGAGAAAGTTGGTCGGAAATCCTAAGAGTCCAAGCTTGAAAATAAGGAGCTTGTGGTTAATAGAGTCAAAGGCCTTACTAAAATCAGTATAAATGACATCTGTTTGAAGTTTATTTGAAAATCCTTTAAAAACTAAGGATGTAAACTCGAGAAGATTTGTAGAGGTAGAACGACCTTTCATAAATCCATGCTGGCACGGGGAAATAAGTGACTTACAAAGATGCTGCAAATGAGCCACTAAAATGTTTTCAAACAGTTTGGGAATTGATGACAATTTGGAAATACCACGATAATTGGAAACATCGGATCTACTACCCTTTTTGTGAAGTGTGACAATAAAAGACGGTTTCCAAATGGTAGGGAAAGAGGCCGATTCAAGTGACAAATTAAATAATTTCAGCAAGGGTACATGAAGCGCAAATACGCAAGCTTTGATAACACAGGTAGGAACGTTATCAGGACCTGGCGAATAAGACATTTTAAGTGAGCAAATACCAGAATTGAGGTCATCATTGCTAATAAATGGAACAAATTAGACCGTTACCGGACGAAATATTGAAAGGATAAGAATAATAAAAGAAAATGGGTAGCCTTCAGGAAAGATGGACGGATGTATGAAAATTGCGGCCAAGTCGGCCTTGGACCGTTCTGTCCCTCCAACACGTGGAATGTAATGCGGACCAAACCCGAGCTATCTAATTTCTTAAAATAAATAGATCTGGACCCTTGTCACCTATATATAGACTCCAATAATAACTATAGAATCAGCAATGAAAGTAACATAGTCAACTTAGTCGGCCACTATTTTCAATCAATTCACTCTTCCAAACAGAACGATGGTGATAATCAAGTTCACACTTTCGTTGAAAGTTCCTTGAATAGCTTTTTACAAATTAAAAATGCATATGAAAGCTCAGACGGAACAATAACCAAATTTAGCGAGGACAAAAAAGCGAATTCAGTTATCGTTCGGAGTTGGTAGCGCTAACACGTGTGTGGACATGAGAAATTTTTCTTCGGTTGTGAAAAGTTAAATTTTACAAAAATCTTAATTTATGGAAAATTCCACAATAGTGGCAGAATCTATTTCATTCCCGAACACCAATATTTATGTGGGTCAATAAGTTTTAACAATTAAAACACAAAAAACAAAACTAAAAGTTGTGCAGTGACAGTGCATAAATACCGTGTGTGTACACATTGTGCATGTGTGTACTCTCTTTTCGTGTATGTACACAAAATTTCAAAATCGAACTAAACGGTTATTGCGTGCTCTCACTATAGGGCAAGACTATACCCCTCGGACTGCGCGCAGTCGCAACGAGGGGAAAGAGAATCTCGTGTTCTTATCTTTGTATCACTCAATTTGATTTGCTGATTGCTCAAAAATGGATTTGGATCCATTGCCCTATTCCCAGAAGAGTAAAAAGCTGGCTGACATAGAGAAGATGAAACTGATAGCTGGTCAATGTTCTTCGGAACTTCGTACTCAACTCTTAAGGGATTTTCAGCTGTCTTCAGTCAGTGCACAGGCGACAACTACGACGACAACTTGCACGTCGTCTACTGTAAGTTCTTCAAGCGCAACAACGGCTGGTATATGCTCGTTTGCAGCCTCTGTATTAAAGGTCAAGCCTTTTAATGAGGCTTCAGTAAAGGACTCGTGCTCCTTCCAATTGCCTCTGGTTTCTGCTCGCAGAAAGCAGAAAAGGGAAGTGAAGGCGACAACTATAGCTAAAACTAAGCCGACACCAGTAAATATTAATCATAGGCGCCGTAATGTTGGCAATGCTGCAGCGACACTTCAGAATAATCGTTTTGCAGCATTAGCTGAGGAAACTGAAGCGGTTATGGAGATGGGCGAATATGGAGATGGACGAATATGAAGATTCCATTGACACTTTAGAGGTTCCTCATCCCAATGCCATGCAACCCGAAAAGGCAGCTTGCCCTAAGCCTCCGGCAATCTGTGTGCCTCGTATCGATAATTTGGATCAATTGGAAGAAGCGCTTAATGCAGTCACTCGAGATAATGAATGCGACATTCGTACCTCGAAATTTGGAGTTACCCGTATTTACGCGAGCAATGCTGAAGCGTTTAGAGCTGTGACAAAACTCCTTTCTGAGCGAAATTGTGAGTTTTGGTTCCACCAGCTGTGGGAAAGCAAACCCTTTAAAATAATTTTAAAAGATATACATCCTAATGTACCGAAAGATCTAATTGAACGCAGCTTTTCAGAAAGAGGTTTCGAAGTGTTGAATATTTACTGCCCGCGATAGAGAGATTGGCGTAATATTTCATTTAACGAGGAAGATGGTGAACAGGTAAACAATGTCAAAACGAGGCAAAACATGTTTTACCTCAACCTTAAACATACTCCAAATATTAAAGAATCGCTGAAATTAACCCACATCGGTAGACACAGGGTTACTGTTGAAAAGGCGAACCGAAATAAAGATTTGGTGCAGTGTTTTAGGTGCCAAGATTATGGGCACACCAAAAACTACTGCCTTAAAATGCCAGTATGTGGAAAGTGTTCAGGCGACCACGACACTAAATCCATGCTATGTCAGCTTCGTATGAGCGAGCGCAGCGTATGTGCAAACTGCGGTGATGACCATATCTCCAGCTATAGTGGATGTAAAGTAAGCATTAATTTGATTTAAAAGCTCAAGCCGGCACCTAGGCTTCCAAAAGACGGTCTCTCGAATAACAACAAAAATACAAATCGAGAAAATTCCCGGCCACAGTTTATTTCAGAGGCGGTTGTTAAAAATGGCTTTTCTTACGCGGGGCCAAACTTAATTCTACTCCATTGTCTTCAGAACCAATTTACACCCCCCTTGAATAAGCCTGCAGAAAATCAGGAATTTGCCCAGAGGTTTAATCAGCTTGAAAAAACCATACAAGATATTAATTTTAGGATGGATCAAATTTTCGACTCATCCAAGAAACGATGGATTTAAATAAAGCTTTTCGGGAGCTGGTTCAAAGGTTAATTCCAAAATGAATAATTCGGGCCTAAAAATCGGATTGTGGAACGCACGTGGTTTAGTCAAAAGCAGTGATGAGCTTAGACTCTTCTTAAGTGCCAACAATATAGACATTATGCTAGTAATCGAAACTCATATAAGGCCTAGACAGAAAATTTATATTCCTGGTTTTGATGTACATTTTGCTAATCACCCCAGCAATACCTTAAAAGGTGGTGCTGGAATTCTTATTAAGTCGAACATTATTCATACGCCAAACGAACCCATGCAGCTAATGCACATTCAAGCTGCTGCTGTGACTGTGGCGACATCTAGTGGTCATGTTAAAATAGCTTCTATGTACCTTCCCCCAAAGAGCCATGGACAAAAGATGACTTTGATGGGCTACATTTAAACATGGGAAACAGATTCATCGCAGGAGGTGATTTTAATGCAAAGCACCAATGGTGGGGCAACACAAGATCATGTTCTCGTGGCAAACGACTGCAAGAAGCCGTTACCAGCAGTACATACCAGATTATGGCAACTAAAAGGCCAACATTCTATTCATACTCGGCATACACCATCTGCACTGGATTTCTTTATTGTCAATGGTATAGATTGTAGAAGACTCTTTATTGACACATTGTATGATCTCTCCTCGGGTCACCTCCCTATTATGGCGACACTTCAACGCTCACCTATGTTCAAGCCTCAAAGGAAACGCTTGCTCGCTCCAGGCTCTTCTGTTGAAGCTTTTAAAGCCGAGTTAGACAGAAACATTAACATCAACATTGAGGTAAATTCTTCTGAAGGCGTCGGCGATGCGGTTTCAGTTTTCATGCAAAATATAATACAAGCAGCTATGTGTGCTGCCCCCAAAAATCTGCGAACGCCTCAAAAGGAGGGTCAGAAGAGAATACGCCAGAACAGGGGATGTGAGACTGCATGCGATGCATAAAAGATTGGCCAACCGTCTGCACAAGGTACTCAATAAACATAGGCAAGCTGGAATAGACGAAATTCTTGCCAACGTAAGTCCTGATGAATCTACGAATTTCTCTCTGTGGAAGCTCACAAACAAATACAAAGCTGACGTTTTTGCAGACAATCTGGAAGACAGATTTAAGCCACTCAATCTTACCTCTGAAGAAACAAGAACCTTTCCAAATGTCTCTGCCGTCTAGTCCAGTCACATTACAAGAAGTGGTGCTACAAGTCTGGAAACTAAAACCCAAAAAATCACCGGGAGAGGACCTTCTAGATTATCGAACTCTAAAGCTACTTCCTGCCAATGCGATGTTATTCATAGTCCTACTTTTAAACACTGCTCTAAGACTGGGATACTTCCCACGTGCTTGGAAAACTGCTTTGATCACCATGATCCCGAAACCGGAAAAGCAGCCCACAAATGTTTATGCATATCGTCCAATTAGTCTGCTACCATCACTAGGAAAAATGTTGGAGAGGGTCATCAGAAATCTACAGTTGACGAGCGTGACTGAAGCTATACCTAAATGGCAGTTCGGTTTTCGAAAAAGTCACGGCACGCCCGAACAACTTCATCGAGTTGTTAACTTCGCCTTGGAGGCCATGGAGCACAAAGAGTACGCTGTCGCAGTGTTTATGGATATACAGCAAGCTTTCGATCGAGCGTGGCATTGTGGCCTTTTGTATAAATTGAAGCGAATACTTACTCCACAACTTTTTCAAATAACAAGTAGTCTTCTAAGTAATAGGACTTTTTGTGTAGCAGTTGGTCCCACACTTTATTCAATTTACACTGCCGATATGCCAAAATCAGAGTCGGTATCTGCCGTAGAGGAGAGCGATGTCCTCATTGCAACCTATGCTGACGATGCAGCTGTGCTGACCAGATGCTCCTGTCTTGGTGTGGCCACAGAAGCCCTGCAAGAATATGTAGACAGCTTCGAGAAGTGGGCGCTAATGTGGAATATCGGCATCAACACCAGCAAGTGCGCCAATGTCACCTTTAAGAACAGGCGAAATTCGTCTCGTATATCAATGCTCGGCTCTGCATTGCGTCATGAAACTGCGCACAAATATCTTGTCGTTATTCTGGACAGAAGGCTAACCTTCTCGAGGCACATTACAATGGTGCAAAAAACTGTGTAATCCAAAGCGAGGAAAATGTCATGGTTGCTGGCTCCCAGAAATAAGCTTTCCTTATTTAATAAAGTTTCGATCTACAAATCTATTTTAAGCCCAATATGGAAGTACGCGCTTCAAATTTACGGAATTGCAGCGAAATCGAACTTAAATAAAATCAGAGTTGTCCAGAGCAAAATATTAAGAAATTTGTGCGGCGCTCCCTGGTATATGCGTACTAGGGATATAGAAAAAGATTTGAGAGTGCCTAAAATAGGAGATGTTATCCAATTGCAGGCCAAAAAGTATTTAGAGCGTCTTGGATCTCATCCAAATTTGCTAGCAATTTGCTAGCTAAATTCAGAAAGACCGTCTTCCAGAGCACGAATGAGACGATTAAGACGGTGCCACCCACAGGATCTCCCATTTATATAAAATCTTCAATAATAATAATGTTGAATCTTTAGTAATTAAAGAATATTGTAATGTTAAGTTTTGTTGTGTATATATTAATGTTTCTTTTTAATCATTAATTATCTTTGTTTTTTATATAACTTATAATTTTTTTAAGCTGTCATTTTTAGGTAGTAGTACAAAAATTTTATATTATTGTTTAAAAAAATATACACATTTTTAAAAAAAAAAAAAAAAAAAAGCCAATTATCTAGCCGACACTCAAGCGCAAAATTATTTCATCCAAGCTAACACGCTATTAGATATAAATTAAAGAAATTAATATTTGTCGCTAAATCTAACTTAAAACTCCAAATTTAGGGGAGTATTGTAAGACTCAAGAACCGCGTCTGCCTCTCCCACTATTTTATTTCTGATTGTGACAAAAGCACAATAATTTTCGGTGTGCCTTGTAGTGTACCGCATGTGAGTGCAAAAAAATCCATTTTCGTTCAATACTGAACCGGGTCCTCTGTCAACTGGTGAAAATCTGTTGACTTAAAAGTACCGAGGTGTATCTGGGGTTGGGGTTGCGCATTCTTGCTATGCTCGGGTCTAGCTCGCGGGCGGTCGGGGTTTTCCTCGCCCAGGCACACGGTTGCACACTGCTTAATTTAAAAATAATGCGCGGTTGATAAAAAAAAAACAAAACTAATTAATCATAAAGAGAAAGTTCATCTAATCAAACGGTAGCGCGGACACACCATTGAAATGCTTTAAAGAAAAATACCTTAAATATGGGAATCCTGATGTTATTGGTCCCTGGTCTCTACCCTCCCTACCATGACAAATACAGATCAGCTCTGCATGTCCCTTGTTCAAGTATGCGTACTTGTCTAAACTACATCAGTTTTGAAGTGGGTTTCACATAGATATTCGACAGACCCATCAATAAACTTAACTCATAATTTCAGAATTCATATCTATTTTAATTCTCAAATGATCTTAAACTAATTCGAAACATATTCGCTCAAAGGAAAAAAAAATAATAATAATAAGAAAACATAGGTATTAAATATAAAAATTCTAAAATAAAGAAAAGAAAAGGAAGTTTTCTTTACAAAATTTAGCATCTCCTTATCCGAGGCAGAGTCAAAAGTAATACCAAATGTGCATATACATATACATCGTTTCGATAACTGGTTTATCCAGATTTATAGTTTTACTTACAACAATGATGAAAATCGTTTATTCATACAAGCCCAAGATGCGTAGATCGAGTTGATTCTAAATAAAGTTCAAAAATGTATAAGATAGATATATATGCATGTATAATAAATTAAACCATGGCTTTTTGACTCGTTTCTCAGCAGTTAAACTTATTTAAACTTCATTAAAAATATTAACAGTAGTGAGTTTTACTTATAATTATAATAATAATGAATTTAATATATTAGATTATGTAAAGGATTAAGTTGTATCCATTATGCAGGCGTTAATAAAAAGAAATAAATTATACATTAGTAGAAACAAAAATGAGTCTGCGCCGCGGCAAAGAAATAGATTGTTCTTTTTATGGCTTGATTTGCTGGTAATTAAGACATCTTTTTATATGTGCATTTGCATCGTAGAATGTATCTTTATTAAAAAAACATGCATCAAAATTTACTGGATCTAAACTTCTCTGAACACTTTGTCTGCTGAGATACTCAAAAAAACTAGGTAGGTAGTTACGAAATTCTATATCCGATTCCAAACTTCAAAATCATCATCATCAAAAAGGTTCTTATGCCGAGGTTGAGGCCATGTTGAGGCTAGCGGACTTCTCTTCTATGCAGTTCCCAGAGAAGTAAATATTTATTTATTTATTGAAAGATCAACATATAAATTAAACAGTTGATTAATACATATAAAAAGACAATACAAAAGAAACAATAAATAAAACTTATAATAAATAATATAATTTATATTAGGTAGTTTGCCACTGACCCGGTGGGGGTATTTTATTTGCCAGATGGCCAGCTATGCCCCTACCCACAGCCAAATGTGGTCAGTGGCAAAACAAGTTGGTTCAGCAAATTTTCCTCAGGCAATTGTGTGGAAGGAAGAGTGGTCGGAGATATTAGGTGGTGCCAATGCAATTTAAAACAGCTCTCATTAAGCTGGAAAAAGAAAGTACCCTTGAGAAGATACAAGCCAAGTCATTATAATTTGAACATAAAACTCTTAATGGATCATGTAAGTCATAATTGGTAGTGCATCTCGGTAGAGTTAAGGGTACAAAATTCCTAGAGGAGCGTCTAGGAATGCTAAACAGAAGCTGCCGAAGTAGGAAAGGGGAATCAACATATCCCGTTATAAGTTTATGCAGAAAAATAGCATTAAGGGCAATCCTACGATTTTCTAATGAAGGAAGATCAATTAGAAGAAGTCTACTGGCATAAGGAGGCAGTCGAATATTGGGGTCCCAATTTAAGCTACGAAGAGCAAACAGGAGAAACTGTTTCTGTACAGATTCGATTCGTGCTTGATATTTTTTATATTGGGGGCACCAAACACAGGAACAGTACTCAAGTCCTGGGCGGACGAGAGCACAATAAAGAACCTTGGTCGTATATGGATCGTTAAATTCTTTTGACCAACGTTTACCCACCTGGCTTTATTCACAACTGTAGAAACATGAGTGTTAAAGGTAATTTTCGGATCAAAAGTAACACCTAGATCAGTAAATAAAGAAATACGCCCCAGAAGAGAACCATTAATGAAGTAATTAACCAAGTGAGGCTTATGTCGATGAAATGTCATAAACATACATTTAGAAAGGTTTAAGTTCAAATGGTTAATAGAACACCAGTTATAAAGAGAATTTAAATCATCCTGAAGTAGAAGATGCGACGTGGAATCATTAAACTAGAAACAAAGTTTAACATCATCAGCAAACATAAGAACACGGGCATGATTAACCACATTTGGCTGATCGTTTATAAAAAGTGTAAAAAACAGAGGACCTAGATGACTACCTTGCGGAACACCGGAAGATACTTGAACAATTTTAGAAGCAGTAGACCTAACTATAACTCTTTGGGTTCTATCAGCAAGGTAAGAAGAAATCCAATTGAGAAAGTTGGTCGGAAATCCTAAGAGTCCAAGCTTGAAAATAAGGAGCTTGTGGTTAATAGAGTCAAAGGCCTTACCAAAATCAGTATAAATGACATCTGTTTGAAGTTTATTTGAAAATCCTTTAAAAACTAAGACTCGAGAAGATTTGTAGAGGTAGAACGACCTTTCATAAATCCATGCTGGCACGGGGAAATAAGTGACTTACAAAGATGCTGCAAATGAGCCACTAAAATGTTTTCAAACAGTTTGGGAATTGATGACAATTTGGAAATGCCACGATAATTGGAAACATCGGATCTACTACCCTTTTTGTGAAGTGGGACAATAAAAGACGATTTCCAAATGGTAGGGAAAGAGGCCGATTCAAGTGACAAATTAAATAATTTCAGCAAGGGTACATGAAGCGCAAATGCGCAAGCTTTGATAACACAGGTAGGAACGTTATCAGGACCTGGCGAATAAGACATTTTAAGTGAGCAAATACCAGAATTGAGGTCATCATTGCTAATAAATGGAACAAATAGACCGTTACCGGACGAAATATTGAAAGGATAAGAATAATAAAAGAAAATTGGTAGCCTTCAGGAAAGATGGACGGATGTATGACAATTGCGGCCAAGTCGGCCTTGGACCGTTCTGTGGAGTGAAATTCATTTATATAAAATAAATGTTTCACTCTAGCATAATCACGTACCTTTTCCAATTGATTCTCTTTCAATAAATAAATCACTGTTTATACATATGAACATAAAAATTAAACGTGCTAAACACGTGTACTTTGACAGCACTAATATATGTATGTATATATATTCAATATTTGCTTTATGTAAATCACTTCTTTGCACTGCGAAAGATCTACGCTGCAGTTACTGAGATAAGCATAAGCTTAAGCTGAGCTTTTAACTAAGCTTTAACTGTACTATCGTAGGATAATTGTTTTTAAACTTTGTGCGTACGGTATTATGGTATGATCTTTTGATGCTGATAAAACAAATAACTGTTATATGCGTGGGTGGCTCGTGAAGTTTAAAAAAATATATGCGAACTAGTTCATATGAACAACTGGCTACTACAGCCTTCTGTGTGCATTGATAGCACGTTTTTTCCAAGAGCTATATTCAGATTGACTGCCTGAGAAATCTCTAATCTGTGCCACCATTCCGGGCACTTTATCGTGATCAGAAACGTTATTCGCGTGTTCAAGACCTATAGTCTCGTCAACATAGTGCGTCTCTGGGTTCAGTACTTCTTTTATTATTTGTCCCCCTCCTGCACTTAACACATTCTTAGCCACGATACAAACCATGCTCTCCAACTGTTGAGCATCTATTGTCTTTACAGCGGCTGCGGAACTTGTGCTCGCGCCAAAACTCAGGAGTCGCATGCTATTCTCGTTTGGCATTTTTTTTTTATATAAAAATTCGGACGGACAATAGGTCAGTTAAAATTCAATAAATATGTAATAGAATTTGCAGTTTGAGAAAATATAATTTGTATGAGGTTTATTAAAAATCAGAAACTTATGCACTATTATCAATAGAAAAATAAAAAATAGATCTCTTCATGGTTTGCAACTTAATTGTTAGGTTATTTATATTTTTCTTATTTGTTAATTTTTTCTTCGCAATAATATTCGGCTTAATAAATAAGTTTTTCGATTAATTTTTTTTACTTTTAATCTTCTTTTCCTTTTTTTTTTAAATTTATTTTCAATTTCGTTTTATTTTTTTTATATTTATTAATGATTTTTAACATGCTTTCATTAGCTTCACCTGTACGTATGTAAAAATTTAAATGAAATAAATTATAGTTGAAAGAAAAATGTTCAGGCTTTAAAATAAGTAACCATGCATCGTGACACAATATCTGAGAGCTGGGCAATATGCTGTGGAAGTTGGATTTTGTTGCCTGTGCAACATTTGCCATTGAGAAATATGTACCTAAATATTTTTTTCTTCATTTATAAAGAAGTTTTGATGATACTTTTTTAACATGCTTTTATCAGCTTCACCTGTATGCATGTATGTATATATGTATGTATGTATGTAACAAAATCTTTCAGTGTAGTTTTTACCAAATTCAAGAAGTCTGATCATCTTGAAAATTTGCCCAGGGGTTTAGGACTGACAATACAATCATTTAATTATTATTATTTTTGTGTAATGGGTGTAATATGTACTGCGATCCAAGTGGATCTATTGTACCCCCTTTCACGGCTTAGAGCTCTCCCAACAGTCCAATTGCCTGCAAATACTGCAGTATTTTGTTTGGGTTTATGGTAACAATGCTCTCCGGTGAGATGACGTGCATGCTTAGAAGCTTGCTTCTTTTGTTGGCGAGTGCTATGCATTCACATAGTAGATGCACTGAAATTTCTTCCTCCATACTGCAGAAGCGACAAAGCCCACTATCCGCTATACCAATTTTGTTTAAGTGGCTGCGGAGCCTACAGTGTCCCGTCAAGAGGCCTGTCAGGATCCTCACGGTATTTTTCCCGTGAGTTATCATGTGTTTGAACCTCTTGCGGTTGTACTTAGAGAGGAGGGTTTTTGACTGCTTTAGTCCTGGTATCTGTGCACAGTGAAGCAGCCGTTTGTTTTCTTCCTCTTTCCTCAATAGGTCTCTTACCACGTGGTAACCAATCCCACAGTATGGTTCAGGTCCGATTAGCGGAGTTGCTGCACCTGTCCTTGCTAGTTTGTCTGCTAGCTCATTTCCAGGGATATTGTTGTGTCCTGGAACCCATCTAATTGTGAGCTTTTTTCTGGCACCTAAAGTGTCAAGTGCAGTTCTCACTTCTTTGACCAGCCTTGATGTTATCTTGGCTCTGCTTATTGCCTTTATCGCTGCTTGACTGTCAGACAGGATGGAGATTTCCTTGTCGTGATAGTTCTTTTGCAGATTAAATTCTGCACACCTTCCAACAGCACAGACCTCAGCTTGAAAAATGCTGGTGTGTCTGCCTAGTGACTCATGATATTTAGTCCTGGGTCCTACTACCCCCAGACCACTTCCTTCATCGGTGAGGGATCCATCCGTATACCACTTTATTGTGTGTGGTTTCATAGGGTGAATTGCCGACAGAGTTCTCCAGGCCTCTTTCGTGCTGAGTTTAATATCGAAGTTCTGATTGAACTTGTACTCAGCTGGCATTTCATCCCTTGGTTGCAGAAGCATAGGTACGTCCTTTGCTAAATCTGCAGCGTCTTTTCTGGTGAGGTTGAAGTCAACGTCTTCCCACCCAATTCTTATTAACGTTGCTTTTTGCTGCATATCAACAACGATATGAAGCGATGTAACATCCATTAATACTTCAATGGCCGCAGTAGGACAAGTACGCATTGCTCCTGTCATACATATGCAGGCCATTCTTTGCAGTTTCTGCAATCTGGCTTTGGTCGTGCTAAGGCGCGCCCTGCTGGCCCAGGCTATTGCCCCATATAAGAGCATGGGGCTGACAACCATTAGGTACAGCCATCTTATTATTCGTGGTGATGTACCCCACGATTTCCCGGCAATGCTTCTACATGTAAAAAGAGCCCTTGAGCACTTATTTATAGTGTTGTTTACATGGGTTTTGAAGTTAAGCTTAGAGTCAAAGGTGACTCCGAGATACTTGACTTCATTACTTGTTTCTATGCTGCATCCTGATAGGGTTATACTCCTCATCCTTCCAAGTTTGTATCTCCTTGTGAAGGGTACTATGACTGTCTTGGCAGGGATAAGGCTCAGGCCTGCCTTTTTACACCAGTCATTAGTTTCCTTGAGCCCTAGCTGCTGGATAATGTCGCAGAGTGTTTCCTCATACTTGCCTCTGGCTATAATAACGATATCGTCAGCATAGCCTTGGCATTGTATGCCTCTGCCCGCTAGTTTCTCCAGTAGCTCATCTACTAGCAGACTCCATAAGAGGGGTGATAGTACACCTCCCTGAGGGCAGCCTCTTGTCGTTATTACAGTGGTTGATTGCCCACCAATAGTTGCTGTGGCTTGGCTAGACGTTAACAGTGAAGTTATCCATCTGCTAGTGGTTGCGTCTATGCCCCTTCTGGCCAGTGATGCGTTGACAGCCTCGTGGGAGGCGTTATCAAAGGCACCCTGTATATCCAGAAAGGCACATAGTGCCACTTCCTTATGAGTTAAAGATTCCTCAATAAGGGTTTTCAGCTGATATAGTGCTGAGTCCGTAGACCTTCCCGCCCTGTATGCATGTTGCATATGTTGAAGGGGTCGTTGTACTAGCAATGTGCTTCTAATTCTGAAATCTACCAGCGTTTTCAGCAAAAACGAAGTTAAGCTAATAGGTCTGTAAGACTTTGGATTAGTGATGTCTTTCTTCCCACCTTTCGGGATGAAGACCACTCTAGCTGTACTCCACGCGGTAGGTATGTGTCCTAGCGCAAGGCTGCTAACCAGTACTTCCCTAATGGGGGTCAAGAGGTTGCCCAGTCCTTTCTGTAGGAGTACTGGGTGTACCAGGAGATTTATAGGGCTGGAACGTGCCAATTGCCCATTTTAATCTCTCAGGGGTTACCGTTGACTTGGTAGAATTCTACTTTCCACCTGTTCAGTTCTTCCAGGGAAGTGCATAGCCAGGAGGAGTTCTAGTTTCTCCTTATTACTTTTTGTGAAGGAGTTATCAGATTTCTGGAGTGCTAGATTCAAGTCTGACACTCCTTTGGAAATTGCTTTGTGAAGTCGTGCGCCTTCACTAGTTTTTTCAATGGCTTCGCAGAAGGTTCTATAATTCCTTCGCTTGGCTTTTCTGATCTCCTTGTTATACAGGGTCAGACTATTTCGGTAAACGTCCCACTCTCCAACGCGCCTCGCGGTGTTGAAGAGTTGCCGGGTCACTTTCCGCAACTTCTCAAGTTGAGCGTTCCACCATGGGGCGTCCTTTTCCTTCTTTGCGTTAGCAAGAGGGCAGCTTTCATTGAAGGCGTTCACTAAACACGTATTCAACTCCTCCACTGCGCATTCCAAACCAACAGGGTTTCTGGGCTTTCCAGATGTTCTGCTGGTCAGGTTTTGCTCAATGGAGAGATTGAACTTTAACTCATTTAATAACTTTGTTATAATATCCTGACTAGGATCATCAGGACTAAAAAATAAAATGTACACTTAAAGTATGAAACAGTTTTTCAAAATAATTATGTTCCAGACCTAGCTCTGGAGGTCGATTTCCCAAAACGTTTGATTTTTAGTGTGTTTGTAATTTAGTAAAACGTGGTTGTGCAGTTTTTTATATATGTTCTTTTTAATACGTGTTGTTTCTTTTACTGTTCCTTTGAGAGTGTTTTATGTTAAGTTTACATTTTCTCTTACACCTAAATTACATGTTTAACATTAACATTAACATTTTAGTGCTGGGAAAGGCTTACATATATTGTGTTTAATATCACTTAGCTTTTAATAGACAATAGCGTAGATCAATATTACATTGGTGTTCTGTTACAATTTTAATGTTGCTGTTATTAGTTTACAATTTTATGTTTTTGTTATTTGTTTATTGTTGCTGCCTTTCTCCTCAAACATCCTCCCGCCGTTGAAAGGACCAACTTTCAATTACAATCGAAAGGCAGAGGAGCTATCTTGTGGATTGGCCTGCGCAGTGTGGCCTTTTGTGTTTTGAGATCCACCACGCGAACTCTTCCGTCTTGGCCTGGAATTGCTGCGGTAACGCGAGCGAGGAGCCATTGTTGAGGTGGGGCGTTGTCCTCGTGCATCAGTACCAATTGCCCAACCTTGATATTTGGCTGTGGGCAAGTCCATTTTGTTCGTTGCTGTAGAGTGTGAACGTAGTCACGGCGCCATAAGTTCCAAAACTGCTGCTTGAGAAATGTTACTCTTTGCCAACGGTCCAAGTAGTTCAACTGTTTTGTTGTGTCTGCAGTTGGTGCATAGAGTAACGCATCAGGTGCTGCCACAAGTGGAGATCCAATCAATAAATGAGCTGGAGTTAGTGCAGTACCGTCATTTGGGTCATCCGATGCTGGTGCCAAGGGCCTCGAATTGAGCGTAGCTTCGACTTCAGTAAGAACAGTGAGTAGTTCTTCGTATGTTAAATTGGCTTCAGCAACGTTCTTAAGCAGTAGCGTTTTGGTAGACTTAACGGCCGCTTCCCACAAGCCACCGAAATGAGGCGCGCGTGGGGGAATGAAGCAGAATTCAAACCCTTTTCTAGCGCTGTAGGAACTTATGGTGTGAATTGCTTCTGCGCTGAGAAATTTTTCTTTAAAGTCGGCCAGTTTTGCTGATGCACCCATGAAATTTGTAGCGTTGTCGCAGTATAAACGCTGCGGTAGTCCACGACGAGCAACAAACCTTTTGAGACATGAAAGAAAAGCGTTAGTTGTGAGTTCTGAGACTACTTCAATATGAATCGCCTTTGATGCAAAGCAAACAAAAATTGACGCGTAAGTTTTATATGGGGCACGACTTCGAATCTTATACGTAGTCATAAAGGGACCACAGAAATCAACAACTGTTATCAAAAATGGGCGCTTTCCGTTGAGACGGTCAAATGGCAAGTTGCCCATAATCTGGTTCATGAGACGCGGCTTGTAGTGGAAGCAGTGTGTACATGAGCGTACAACCTTTCGGATAAGGTCTCTGGCGTTTATTACCCTGCCTTTCACGCAGTAGCGAAAGCATAATTTTTTGACCAGCATGTAGATTGCTTCTGTGCAAAAACTCTACATACAGTCGAGTGAAACGATTATCTCGTGGTAGAAGTGCTTGGTATTTGGCATCGTAAGATAGACGCGCATCGGCCAATCTACCACCTACTCTCATCACAGTAATTGTTTTGTTGTCAATTTGCAATTCTTGCAAAAAGGGTGCGAGGCTTTGCATGCTCGACTTTAAACTCCTTTGTTTGCGTATTAACGAGATTTCTTCGTCGTATGCTGATTGTTGTATGTGTGATACTATTCGCCAAAATGTCGCTGTTAGCTCTGTTGCTGGTATGTGTAAGATTTCATCTGCAGTCAGTTTCCGATTTGGTGATATTCCGTTGAGGATGCGATAAACGTATGATACAATGCGTAGTATTTTTATATAAGACGATGATCGTTGTATAATGTCGTCAACGATTGATGTAAACGACGGTGCCTTGCAACATATTGCAACTGCTTTAGCACGAACTTCGATGAGCGGTTGTTCAAGTTCTTTAAGTTGAGGCCATTCGTCTGATGGGTATTGTAAAAACTCAGGTCCTTGAAACCACATGCTTGCTTGAAGATCCTTTGCAGTACATCCTCGTGATAGAATGTCTGCTGCGTTTTTTGCAGATGGTACGTGGCGCCAGTCTACATCCGTTATGTTTTCTTGAAGCTCCGATACTCGATTTGCGACGAAGCAATTAAGCTGCGATGAGTGCATTTTAATCCACTGTAGAACTATTTTGGAATCTGTCCAGAAATAGGTTTTGTTAGTATATGGTTCGAGTTTATGTTTAATTTTTCTAAATGTTCTGTCTAATAGCAAGGCGGCACATAGCTCTAATCTGGGATGTGACTGAGCCTTGAGTGGAGCTACTCTAGATTTGGCTATTAACAGATTGACACATGTAGAATTGTTGCTATAGGTGCGAATGTAAATGCAACATCCGTATGCGCGTTCGGATGCGTCCGCAAACCCATGTACTTCGCTTTTACGTTCAAGCGTTGTACAAACGTAACGTGGAATTTTGATTTTCGACACGTTAAGCAGATCAGTCTTAAGCTCGATCCACTTTTGTAATAACTCATTGGGTAGAGGCTCGTCCCAACTGAGTTTCTTGAGCACGAGGTCTTGTATAAAGATTTTGTAGCGGACTATGATTGGATTTATTAGTCCCAGGGAGTCGAAAAGTTTTGCTACGGTTGATAGTACCGATCGCCTTGTTTCTCTTTCAGTTTTGTGTAAGTCATAGTTGAACACAAATGTATCTTTTGACGGTTGCCATGCTAGTCCTAGCGTTTTTATAGTATCTTGTTCATCCAGCTGAATAGGAATTTCATCTGCTGATGGTGCTACGATGTATGACGAGTTACTATTAAATTTAGTCATTGTCAGGCTTGCCTTTTCAAGTAGTTTGATCAGCTGATCCTTTTTATGCTGCAACTCTTCTATATTGTCCGCACCTGTTAGCAAATCATCGACATACAAATCTGTTCGCAGTACCGAAGCGCCAGTTGGCAGTTCTGACTCAAATAAATCTGCTAAGTAAAATAAGCTACGTATTGCAAGGAATGGCGCAGCTGATGTGCCGTATGTAACCGTGTTTAATTAATAAGTTTGCAGTATGTCGTTTGTATTATCTCTCCAAAGTATCAATTGAAACTGTCGGTCTCGCTCATCAATCTCAAACTGCCTGTACATTTTTGTGATGTCACCAGATAGTGCGAATCGATGTAGACGAAATGTAAGTAGTGTTGTGATTAAATCCTGCTGGATTGTTGGACCTGACATTAGCAATTCATTTAATGAAATGCCTGAAGTTGTCTTGGCGGATGCGTCAAATACTACGCGAAGTTTTGTAGTAAGACTTTGAGGCCGTAGTACGCAATGATGCGGAATAAAGAAATGTGGCTGGCACAGATCTACGTTGTGTATGGGTGACATATGACCTTGTGTTACATATTCGTTCATGAACTGTGTATAAGAATTTTTTAAGACTGCGTCGTTATTTAGCTTGCGCTCTAATAGAGTAAATCGTTTTAGCGCCATGTCGTATGACTTTCCTAACCCTTGAGGTGACTCCTTAAACGGTAGGCGAACCTTCATGCGGCCTCCTTGAGAGAGCGACACATTTTTAACGAAGTGGTCCTCACACTTTTGTTCATCATCAGTAAACTTGGAAGGCGAAGTTGTGTACTCTTCAACTTCCCAAAAGCGGTGAATTAGCTTGTCAATAGATAACTCTTCCTTTACTATGTTGCATCGATAACTAGCATTGGTTGATTTGTTGCTTATGTTTCCGCCAACTATCCAGCCATATGCTGTGTCGATAAGGCTTGGCATATTGGGAGCAACGGAATACTTGCCACCACGAATAGCCTCAAAAAACCCTTCAGTGCTAATTAGAATGTCGATTTTGTTAGGCATATAAAATTGAGGGTCGGCTAGAACTATGCCGTCAGGAAGTTTCCAATCTGAGATGTCGATTGTCTCATGTGGTTGTTTGGCACAAATCGTTTTGATTACAGCAAAGTTAGATGACCATTCAAAGTCGGTCACTTTAGACTTTAGGGTAGCAAATACGTTAAAGTTGATTTGTTGTTGAATATCAGAAACGCCACTAATAGATTGTGAAACGCGAGTTTTAACTAACTGCAGTGGCTTAGCAGTTTCTTCGGTAATTAAGTTAACCTCCGAGCAAGAGTCTAACAATGCGCGAACCAAGTGATATTCGCCACATTTGTCTTTAATTTTAACTAGAGCGGTGGGAATTATCCCTCTCTTAACGGTGCGCGATAAGAGTGTAACTTGTGGTTGAGTTTGTTGTACCACTGGTGGACTATTCATGGAACCACCATGTTGATCAGTGTTTGTTAGAAGCGCTCCTCTTGCAGTTTGATTGAAACTGTGCAAGAGCGAGTGATGTGCTGAACGGCAAACCCTGCATCGAGATTTGGATTGGCAATCCTTAAAAGCGTGATTGTTGCGTAGGCAATTGTAACAAAGGCCTGCTTTTTTAACATGTTCTTTTCGTTGGTTCAACTGTAGATTTGCGAAGGAAGAACATTTAAAAATGTAGTGGTTAGATGACTTGCAGTATGTGCAAGTTAAGCTTGTTGTAAGAAACGATTTGGAATTTGAGACTTGATGTGACTTGCGTTTATCATAAGAAGTGAATTGAGAAGTACTCCTAGAACGACCTTCTAAAAACTGACAACGGTTTGTCAGAATTTTCGAACACTCATCCCAAGTAATCAATTTTTCAAAAACTTGTTTTTCATCATAGTGCAGTCTGGTTTCTGCATCTGCTTTGCTGAGCAATATGTAAATTATTATTGCGTTCATTATTTGGTCTGCAGTTCCTAAGGATAGTAGCGAACCTCGTATAGCTGAAGTAGAATCGATTAATTTCTGCAACGACACAGCATCTGGTTTGCTCATGGCTGGCAAATTAAACAGGCTTGATATGTAATCAAGAAATATTAACACATCGTTGTCATAACGATCCTTTAATCGTTTTAAAACCTCCTTGTAGTTCCCTTCAGTAACTTGGTATGCCTGTACTACCTCAAGTGCAGGCCCTGATAAGCAATTAAGTAGATAATTGAACTTATCAATTTGAGAAATTAGTTGATCGCTGTCCACTAAGTTGGTAAACGCACTCATAAAGCGATTGTAATTGGTGTTGGTGCCATCAAACTGCGGTAGTTTGAGATTAGGTAAACGTGTGTGATGTACAGATGCTGAACTTAAAGTTATATTTAAAAAACTTGACTCGTTGGTGCTGCTACGACGCTTCTTGTTAATCGACGACATTAATAAGGCCCTTGTAGAAATATAACACTCCTCGATCTCTGCCCTACCATTGTCAGCATAGTTTAATTCCTCTATTTGTGTCTGAATTTGACAAGCTTGACGAAAATAAGAATCAAAAATTTGAATATTGCATTCGAGTACAGCAACATCTGCACTTTCGGTACCAACTTTTATTCTTGCATTTAAGTTGTTTATATTTTTTAGTACGATTGTTCGTTGCAAACGTAGCGTCACTAATTTCGGTTCATTAGGTTCCACTGTACTAGCTTTGTCAGTTTGACTCATGATGGACCGTGCATATGTATTTAAGAAAAGGCAAAAAGCAAACGATGAAATATAAACCAACAATAATATGCAGCAGCAGAATCCTTTTGTACGTGGCTGTACTTAGGCAACGTTATAAAAAGAGCACGAAAAGCGATGGCAAGTATGCACACAACAACAACGTTCTCACTGTAATCAGCAACGACACCAACGTATGAAGAGAGCAATAAAGACAACTGTAAAATTCCAAATTCCTAACTGTAAAATACAACAGTAAGCGAACAACAACAGCGCTTGCCTTGCACTGTTATGTGTATGTGTACATAAGCATGTATAAATGTAACTGTTTTTTCACCGTTGACTGCTCGATCAGTGCAAATACATAACCCAAATTGGCGCGCTTGGCCGTTGCATGTATATATATGTATATGTTAAATTTCGTATGTACGAATGTATGTAAGTTGGACAGTGCCTTTAATTTTCACATATACTATATGTATGAATGTATATAAGTTTCAGTTTGGTTATGTACTCACTGCGCAGCCCTTGCGTTTATGCACGTATATGTATGTATAGTTACTGTGTGTGTGAGAGTGTGGTTTGGCACTGGCGTTTTCCCGTGTGAAATCCAGTCCAATGTAATCTCCAAAAGCTCTGTAGCTCCTGGCCAAGTGTGACTCCAACGGCGTTTGCGTTGTCCAACGACGGCTTCACTGACCAAGTGTAAGTCCAGCGGCGCCTTGGCAAAGTAGTCAAAAACAGCAACACAGCAACAACAACGAAGCAAGCAGCTTATTTTTTTTTGTTCACTAGATTAAAATCAAAATGTAATGGCCGAAATCATAAGTGTTCATAGGAACCAACTTATCTTGTAAAATTAGTCCTGTCGTGGTCGACAAAATGTTCCAGACCTAGCTCTGGAGGTCGATTTCCCAAAACGTTTGATTTTTAGTGTGTTTGTAATTTAGTAAAACGTGGCTGTGCAGTTTTTTATATATGTTCTTTTTAATACGTGTCATTATTAAAATATAGGAAATTGCACCCCACGCTTTCTCTTCAATATAATAATCAATCGATCATTTTGACTGCGTGGATGTCTTCCTTTTTAGCTGGGTTCGGCCTACTCGGGATCCTACGTCGAGTACTTTTGAATCCGGATCATCTAGGCGCGGAGCTAGCAGACGAGGCGACGATTTGTTGATTATTTTTTATTTTTTTTATTTTCTTATTCATAGCATAAGTCAGGCCAATCTATGTAAGCGCCAGGAAAACGTGGTAGCTGCAACTCTGGCAAGCGAGACATGCGCGCTGGAAGCCTAAATGTAATGTTGTGGTCATCAGTGCTGGGTTGCATAGCAGTAGAATGTGAAACGGCAGCTCTGCGTTGGTTTTCGAGCTCGTGGACGAGGATAGACTTAACTTTCCAGTACGTCTGGGCAAAGTCTACCAGTGCATCGCTATTGAGTTCTGGAAAATCTAGCTTCTCAAGACTAGGCTGTGCGCTGTCAAAATCAGCGTTCAAGCGCTCAGCGCACTCTATGTAAACTTGTAAGTCAGCTTCGTCGAAGTGGCTCAAATCCTGTGTAGACAATTTTTCGTTCATTTCCACTAACTGCCTTAATATCGACCTAGTTTTTGCTTTGGGAAAGTCAATTTCACTTGAGGGTAGCGCATTTTTAACTGCCGATGATTGACCGCTGATTGAGTCCGATGTATTTTCAGCCATTATTGAATTTTGTTTAATTCATTGCTCACTGCAAAAAAAAAGTAGTAGCAAAGCCAATAAAGTTGATATAAAACTGAGGTTATGCTCAGAGCAATATATTTTTTAGACACTGACGAAAGATTTGCACAGTTGCGTAACAGGTCAAAGACCACGAAGTCTGTTAAATTTTGCGCGTTTATTTTATGTTTGCATATATGTATGGTAATGTATATAAGATGCAGAACTGTATATGATACGATTTATTTATGGTTGTGTATAAGAAATGCGATGCTGTACTTTTTAGGATGTATGTATGTGGCTCCACGAATTAATAAACATTAGCGGAGTCACTGATTCATTATAATTTCCGTTTATTCATATAATTGTTGTCTTAATTTAGTTATAAAGTAAATATGTGTCTTTCAATTCAATTTAATACACAGTTAATCAAAATTACAAACATATTTAAGTTCATGTGCGACAACTTTAGCACTTCACGAGCGACTGTTTCAGCATCCTCTTTTGCTCTCCACTCAAACCTATCTTGACTACAACATTCAGTAGTTGAGTCCGCTACGCGTGTTCTCAGACGCAACATGTTCGTTTGGCTTTTCTGAGAATCCCACATGTATGATGATGTACATACGCTGCAGTACTGCGCACTAGTTCGGAAGTGCTGAAAGGGACCCCCACCAGTAGACCACCACCACCCACCTTACAACCCACCACCAATGTAATGCTTCATTTCGTTTCTAGCCGAGAATGTCCTAGGACATGGGAACCGGCGACAACACATCGTTTACCAAATGGGTACCCATTTGGTGGGTAGTGCAAATGGGGACCCTTGTGGGTGAATCGAGCGGTTACCCATTTGTTTAATTCGCTTCCTATGCTTTTAATTTGAGCCACACAAAATAAAAACAATTTAAAATACTTTAAATTTTTTTCAATAATAATTTATTTTATAAGTAACTTTAAATTAAAATTATACATTATTTATTATTATGGGTGTTACATTTTTTACGCCGGTTTTTTATTTTACAGATCCAGTGCATCTAGAAGATAATTGAAAAATTATAAGTTTTTATGATTAATTAATTATAAAATAAATGGAACGCGTTTAGTGGAAAGTTAATATAATTTATTGCGAAAAACGAACGAACGAAAATCTCTATGTACGCTCGCATGTAATATAATTCGACAACTGATCTTAGAATAATTTCACATTTAGCTTAAACTACCACGGCGAAGCGGGGCGAACTCGCAAAGAGCAACGAAAGCTTTATTGGCTCCGGCTCCGCCCTACTCACACTTACACTAAACTTTACCAGCTGATGCGCATATTTCCTCAGAAGATCAAGTTTGTTGAATCATGTCAATATCTTTCCCCGTTCCCCGTAGCAGAGTTTCGCGGTTTTCAGCTAAACCACTTAATATTTTAATCTGAAACTTAACAGAGCAATGCGTTGTGGTTACATGCATCTGTGTGTCAAAAATAAACAAAATCGGACAATTACAACAAAAGTTATAGTCTAAAATGTAAAAATTTCACCTCCCCTTGCATATAAACTACGTCAATATTTGACTCTACGCAATAATAGTAACAAATGACCTAGAACCACCAATTTTGGTAAGCTGATTCATGTGCCTCTAATGAACAAATCCACATCCAAATTTTGTCAATGCGGCCGCCCCACCCCCCGCAATCGATTTACCGTGTTTTCTCCCACACCCTTTAACATATCCCCTTGAAACTTACCCCATATACTTTAAATAACTCCTTTGACGTAAATGTCGATTTTCATCAAAATCGATTAAAATTTGCGGAACTTATAGGTATCAATATCGTTTGCAGCAACAAAAAAATGTTCCAATTGGAAATTCTTAGTAAGAATATGCAGGAATAAATCTTTTTTTGAGAAAAAAGGTACAGGGTATTACACTGTCGAGCACCGCCTCGACTGTATTACATTTTTAAATTAAGCAGTGTGCAACCGTGTACCTGTTCGAGGAAAACCCCGACCGCCAGCGAGCTAGACCCGAGCATAGCAAGAATTCAAGAATAAGTTAGATTTAGCGACAAATATTAATTTCTTTAATTTATATCTAATAGCGTGTTAGCTTGGATTAAATAATTTTGCGCTTGAGTGTCGGTTAGATAATTCACTTTTTTTGTCCTTGCTAAATATGGTTATTGTTCTATCTGAGCTTTCATATGCATTTTTAATTTGTAAAAAGCTGTTAAAGGAACTTTCTACGAAAGTGTGAACTTGATTATCACTATCGTTCTGTTTGTTAGAGTGAATTGATTGAAAATAGTGGCCGACTAAGTTGACGATGTTAATTTCATTGCTGATTCTATAGTTATTATTGGAGTCTATGTGAAGGTGACTAGGGTCCAGATCTATTTTTTGTAAGAGGTTAGATAGCTCGGCAGGAAGATTCATGTAATTGATTGTGCTATTGTTTCTCTTTAGGAATGATCGTTTTAGTTGAGAAAACTTCGAGGGGCAACTTGGAGAAATGTTTGTGAGTTTTTGCTCTATATGTTTCTTAAGGCTGTCTTTGATGAATGCATTTAACATTTGCTTTGTGAGTTAAAGTTTTTTTTTTGCTAAATTAAGTCTAGAGAAATCTAAAAAACTTTTGAATGCCAAATTTGGTGACAATATCTTTATAAATAAATGAATTGTTCATATAAAACTTTTGGTTTTTCAAACAAATTTACACTTTTCACCTTTTACAAAATTACTTGATATTTCCTCATTTTTTTCCCCCCGATTTTGACAAACAACCACTTATTTTTTTTGTAATCAATCAAACTTTACGAGTCATGAAAAAAACTGTATGAAAAATTTATTTGAATTTTTAAATTTACGTTTGAAAAACAATTTTCTCAAAAATTTGCTAAAAATTACAAAAATTTCATATGAATGCATAAATAGCGTCCAAACCGTAAATTTGACAAAAATATGTTGCAAGTATAATCGATAGGTAATGCAATTATCAACAGCTTAGCTTTGGACTTAATTTTCGGATTAAGCGTGCCTTATTTCTACGACATGTTGAGGATACAAAATTTTTTGTAAATCTCTAAGCTGGCGTTATTAGAACTACAATGTATTGGACAAACTTTCGCATTTTGTAAAAAACATACATATTTATAAATTAGTCTAGAAATATGAAACAAATGGAAAATCATTAAATAAATTTTGGCAATGCGACTTACAAAACTGTGTTTTCTATGAAGAGGGTAAAAAGACGGACTGTTGAGTTTATTTTCGTGACACTGACATAAGTTATTCCAAATAGCTCACCGCACTTTGTTCATACACCATCACAAGCTTCGCAAGACAATCTAACGATTGCCCTATTGATATAGACTATATATTAGTGAAAACTGATTTGCAAAGATAGAAGTAGTGAAAAATTATTAACATGGAACTCCAAATTAACTTTTAAAGATACTTTGGGTATCACATCTTTTGTTGCGGCATTTTTGAAATACGAAATCTTTTTTGTTGCAATGCTTTTTTTGAGAAAAGGACACTAAACACCAAAATTTACATTTTTGATGTTTTTTTTGGTTTAGTGAATTCAAGAATTCAAACATTTGCTAAGATGGCGAGTTATTTCGATATTTTCTTTATATTTTTAGCAAGCTTAGGATGGTAGCCAAAACTGCTGATTTAGTTTTAAATAATTGAGAAATAAAGTTATTTGTTTAAATGTTCAATACAAAAAAAAAAAATTTACAAAAAGTACTTAATAAGTATTTCCCGCTTACGATGTTATCATACTTGTAAGTTCCATACGCAATGAACTTAAAATCAATTATCGAGGTGGCAGCGCCGATACATACGGTCACAAAATTTGTCGTGTGCTAATGAAAAAAAAAAAAAATGTATCTAATAAGATTAATTAAATCTATGAACAAGTCCACATTCGTGGCAATAGCGTATTGATAAATGAAAATAAGTGCCTATGTAATTAATTTAACTTTACTTGAAAAAAAAAAAAAAGATGGCGTACGTTAAAATCGGGCGCAGACGACTTTGGGATACCCTGTACCACCACATTGCAATTAATTCCGACACATTGCTTAAAACCTTCAAAAGATATTTTATTCGGCAAATTTGGTTACAATGTTTTCATAAAAAAAAGAAATCAGTCGAATTTTGCACCAAACAATTTTTTTGACCGATCGGTCCTATGGGGACTATATGACATAGTCAACCGATTTTGATAAAATTTGGTGCAGTGCTGGGGGTCTCTAAAAAACCAAATTTGGTTATGATATCTTCATAAACAAACGAATTATCCATCTAAAACTTTTGCTTTTTTCGAGGTCCTCTGAAACACCCCTATGGGAGCTATTTAATGTAATCCCGATATCAAAAAAATAAAATAGATTAACAAGGGATCTTATCTGAAAGTTTGATTGCTCTAGCTCTTACCATCTCTGAGATCTAGGCGTTCATACGGACAGACGGACAGACGGACAGACAGACGGACAGACGGACAGACGGACATGGGTATATCGACTTCTCGAGTCACACTGATCATACTTTAGGTAACTTTGGGGGGTCTCCGACGTCTCCTTCTGTACGTTACTTACATTTTCGGCTTGCACAAACACAATATACTCTTTGTACCATACGGTACAGGGTATAAAAAAATCAAAAGTCGCAACTAAAACATTGCAGTGACAGTGCAAATAAAACCAGCATAACAACCCTGTTCTTCTAACTGCAGACCTTTCTAGTAAAGCAGAACAACCCAGACTAACTCGTGCTCTACCAAATAAAATTGTCTTTTGGCATTAAACAAAAAAAAAGGTTAAAGATTAAGCGAACAAAGACATTCTTTAAGGGCGACATTGCAATGTCGCCCCGCGCGAAGAAAAAGTTGTTAAAATTGGACCCTGGGCAGAAACCTGTCGATGATGCAAATTACTTTTCCCCGCTTCAAACTGTTGACGATTTGGATGCTGAGGAAAATAATGACGAAAGTATTGAGTTTGTCGTTAAAAACAAAGTGTACGTACCACCAACTATACTCAAAAGTTCAGTGGAGCAAGTTCACAACATTTGCAAGAAAATAAACTGCACTAAGTTTTCAATCAGGAAGATTTCGATTGGTATAAAACTGTACTGTGAGAAAGCCAAGGATTATGAAGCTGCCTGCAAACACCTAAACGGAAATTTTGAATACTTTTCTTACGCCAACAAAAGTGAAAACCCGTTTAAAGCTCTTCTCCTGGGGCTTGAAATCATGGATGCCGGCACAGTCAAATCTGAACTCATCCAAATGGGCCTTGAATGTATTGATGTTTAGCTTGTCCAAAGGAGGAGACCTAACAACAGTGTTGTTGTCATCTACGTCGTGTACTTCAACAAAAAGTCGATTACTCTCAGCGGCTACGTAAAAATCATTCGGTTTTCAACTATGATGGGAGTACCAAAAACGCAACAACAACAAAATAATTCCCTTATAATTGCCAAATGTTTGGGCATGGCTCCAGCCGTTGTGCGGTTAAAACTTACTGTTCAGTTTGTGCCGGTAACCACAAGACCACAGACTGCCAGGAAAAAAGGAGTTTCAAATGTGCGAACTGTAATGGCCCGCATAAATCAAATTTTTCAGAATGCCCTAGTAGGTTAAATTACCAAAACTTGAAGTCGCAGTTCAAGTCAAATCGAGTCAATTCACAAGTCTGTAAGCCTTCGAAACCTTCGCAACTTAATAATACTGACGCTTTTCCAGCTCTTCCCAAGTTTGCAAGTACGCCAACTTCACGCAACTATCAGCCAGGTTACTGCTGGGGAAATCAAGCAAATCTACTAAAAGGAAATCCTGATATCTTCACTATTGAGGAAATAAAAAACATTACATTTGATCTTATTAAAAATTTAAGAAACTGTAAATCCAAAGCAGACCAACTCGAGGTTATTACCTCTTTAGCTTGTAAATTTATATAATAATGTTAGACCAACTTAAAATAGTCACTTGGAATGCTAGAGGCATTCGAAACAAGAAAGATGAGTTTTTTAGCTTTCTTATTAGAAAGAAATTAGTCATTTGCCTCCTTACTAAAACTTGGCTAAAAAGCGAAATTTCAATCAAACATCAAGATTTTCATTGTTATAGATACGTAGAATAAACAATAGAGGAGGTGGTGTAGCAATCATTATAAAAAGTGTATACGCCATAAGCTTTTACCTCTGCCAAATACATTAATTGTCGAAGCCATTGGCATTTAATTGATTAATAATCCAATAGGAGTTCAGACATCATTGTACTGCTGTTGTTTTCCGGGTGGTCGTGCCATTTCAAATAATATGCAAAAGTTTAAAGGCGACCTCAGACTACTTACTAGAGTAACAGGGAACCTAATACTAGGAGGCGACTTTAACTGTCGTCATAAAAACTGGGGCTCTTGTAGAGCAAATTCCTGGGGAAACATATTGCATGAGTTTTTAGCCTCATATAACGTTGATATTTCTTATCCCAAAGTCGTCTGTGCCCGACTTTATCTTTTTTAACATCCTTTGATAAAAAAAAGTAAAAATTTTACATACATTTTAAAAAAAACATAAAAAGATGGCGTACGTTAAAGTCGGGCGCAGACGACTTTGGGATACCCTGTACCACCACATTGCAATTAATTCCGACACATTGCTTAAAACCTCCAGAAGATATTTTATTCGGCAAATTTGGTTACGATATTTTCATAAAAAAAAAAAAAATCAGTCGAATTTTGCACCAAACAATTTTTTTGACCGATCGGTCCTATGGGGACTATATGATATAGTCAACCGATTTTGATCGAATTCAGTACATTGATTGAGAACTATAAAAAACTTAAGACCGCCAAATTTGGTTCTTATATCTTCAAAGCCAAACGAAACACAACGAATTTTGTAAAAAGAAGCGTTTTTTTGACCGATCGTTCCTATAGGAGCTATATGATATAGTCAACCGATTTTGATCAAACTTGGTGCAGTGCTTGGGTACTCTAAAAAACTTCTTAATGCCAAAGTTGCTAACAATATCTTTACAAACAAACGAAACGCAACGAATTTTGTAGAAAAAAGATTTTTTGACCGATTGGTCCTATGGGAGCTATATGATATAGTCAACCGATTCTGGTGCCATCGTAATTGTACTCCAGCTAAATTTGTAAACTTGTCTCCTATGGATTAATAAGGGATCTAATCTGAAAGCTTGGTTGCTCTAGCTCTTACTATCTCTGAGATCTAGGCGTTACTACGGACAGACGGACAGACAGACAGACGGACAGACGGACATGGGTATATCGACTTCTCGAGTCACACTGATCATACTTTAGGTAACTTTGGGGGGTCTCCGACGTCTCCTTCTGTTCGTTACATACATTTTCGGCTTGCACAAACACAATATACCCTTTGTACCATACGGTACAGGGTATAAAAATATATAGGACGTCTTTATAAAAAAATTTAAAACAAATTAATTGAAAAAAATTATTATTTGATAGAATGTTTATTGTGTGATATTTTATTTATGTATAATAGTCGCTCGTATTTGCTACCGATTTTACTAACGTAATTCAGTACCCAGGGAACACCACGAGGAGGCCACCACATAAGTGATGGGGTCCTTAGCCATAAAAAATATAGCATAATTTAAGGACCTACGAGTCGAATAAAGATACATTTTAATGTATCTCCTTTGTTCCCCACTTAATCATTAATAACTTAAAATAAATAGTTTTATAAGTGCATAGCAGCACCATTGTCATTGTCATTATGAATTTACGGATAAAATTAGTTACACTTTATATCAAAATGTTATTTTTTTTTTTTTTTTTTTTTGTCATATTTATACATATATAAACGGTTAGTGCTTATCTTCTTCTTCTTAGCTTCACAGTCCGGGGTGGACCATAGCTTCATCAACAATCATCCTCCAGTTCGCTCTCTCTCTCGCTTCATCTTTCCAATTGCGAATGTTCATCGTCTTCAGGTCTGCTTCGACGTCATCAAGCCATCTCCTTCTTGGTCGGCCCCTTTTTCTTCCTCCTATGTAGAGTAAACACCTTCTTTTGGATTCTTTCGTTTGGCATTCGTGTAATGTGGCCAATCCATCTAATCCGCTGTGCTTTTATAAAACGTATCACATTCGCACCACCAATAATATTTTCAATTTCGTTGTTGTAACGAATACGATATGTGCCGTCTTCAAGTCGAACAGGACCGAAAATTTTTCTCATGATGCTTCTCTCAAATCTCAATAGTTTGTTTATAACGTTAACTTTCAATGTCCATATTTCAGCACCATATGTGAGGACCGGTCGTATAAGGGTTTTGTACATTTTGGTTTTCTGCATGCGTGATAAAACTTTTGATCTAAACAGTTTAATGTTTGCATAATACGCCTTGTTTGCAGCTTTAATTCTTTCGTCTATAGCAATCGATGAGTCTTTGCTTGCTGATAGGACGAAACCCAAGTATATGAATTCGTTTACGCTTTCAAAAACAGAATTTTCTATGACTAGATTGTTTACTTCTACGTTACGGGGTGACCGAAGCATAAACTTAGTTTTCTCATCATTGACCTTTAGTCCTATTGCTTTTGCTTTCGCTTCAAGCTGTTTGAATATGCGGACTAGCTTGTTTTTGTCTTTTGCCATGATGAGAACGTCGTCAGCATACGCAGCTATTTGAAAATCTTTGTCAAATATTGTTCCGTTCAAGTTAATGTCCTTTATGACTGCGTGCAGCATCAGATTAAAGATCATAGCAGACAATGCGTCTCCCTGTTTTACACCGGAAAGGACCTGGAAAGGTTCCGATATTTCGCCTTGTAATAGTACCTTGCTAGTAGTATTCTCCAACGTGCAAATAACCAGATCAATTAATTTTAACGGAATGCCAAGTTTTTGGAAGCAGTATTTGATTTCTTTCCTATCTAAACTATCAAATGCTTGCTTAAAATCAATAAATAGACATAACGCTCATAAAATTTCTCAAAAATTTGGCTTACCAGAAAGCCTTGATCAGTTGTTGATCGGTTGGATCTAAAGCCGCACTGGTACTCATCTATTATTTCATCAGCATAGGCTTTGATTCTCTCATAAACAATGTTTGTGAACACTTTGTAACCGGCGTTCAGTAGGGATATTCCTCGATAATTTTTACATTCGGTCTTATTGCCTTTCTTATGTATGGGTACTATTACGCTTGTTAGCCATTCATTTGGTATTTTATTCCTTTCCCATATAGTTCTCACGAGAAGGTGTATCTGCTTGTGGAAGGCTTGCCCTGCATACTTTATTAGCTCTGCCGGAATTCCGTCTTCGCCACTGGTCTTGTTGTTTTTTAACTTATTTATTGCTAAGGTTATTTCATCTAGACTAGGTTCTTCTACAAATATCTCAACCGTATCAATCTGTCTTATTTCATTTGTACTATCGCTGTCATGGTTTACGTTGAGTAGGTCGGTGAAATGCTGTTTCCATCTTTCTATCACTTGTTGTTTGTCACTAAGGATATTTCCATCTTTGTCCTTACAGACGTTGGTTCTTGGATGAAATGCTTTTGTCTGCTTTTTTATGTTTTGGTACATGACTTGACATTTTTATTGGCGAAGTCTTTTTCTATTTGTTCAATCTGCCGTTTCATATATAATTTTTTCTTTGTCCGTATTATTTTTTTGGCTTCTTTTCGTTTTTTTTTGGTATTCCAGAAGGTTCGCTCTCGAACTTCTATCGACGTATCTTTTCCTTGCTTGCTGCTTTATAATATTTGCCTTACGGCAGTCTTCGTCATACCATTCGTTTGCTTCCGATCTCTTTTCTCCGATTGTGTCCTTTGCAGTGCTAACAATTAGATTTTTTAGCTTATTCCAATGTTCGTCAATATTGACTTCTCTGCTTTCATTCGGTTCAATAGCATTATTATTTAACTTTGCTTCTATAGCTTCTTTGTATTTCGCTTTTACAACTTCATTTTGGTGTATTTCTTGAATATTCCATTTTAATTTTCTGTGGCCTTTATTGTCATTTACGTTCGATATACGATGACGTAATTTAGAAATCACTAGGTAGTGATCTGTGTCACAGCACGCACCCCTGTATGATCGTACGTCTATGATTGACGTGGCATGTCTTTTATCAACAAGTACATGATCGATCTGGTTCGCTCTTGTATTGCCAGGCATCTTCCATGTCTGTAGATGGATGCGTTTGTGTTTAAAGGCTGTGCTGCTTATAAACAGTCCATGTGAAGCTGCGAAATTGCATAATCGGCTACCATTGTCATTTGTATCCGTATGAAGTGAGAATTTTCCAGCAACACCCTGAATAATATTGTCCTCTTTTCCGACTTGAGCATTAAAGTCACCCATCACAATTAGTACATCGTATTTATGCACTCGGCTAAGTAGGCTTTCTAGATCATCGTAAAATTGATCTTTAAAAGTATCTGTACTGTCTTCCGTGGGTGCATATACATTCATTATTGATATATTCTGGAACTTGCCCTTCAGTCTTAGGTAACACAATCGGTCGCTGACTGGGAGAAAGCTCAGTATGCATCTTCGAGTTTTGTTGTCACATAGAAACCTGTTCCACGTGAACCTTGCATCTCGGACCCACTGTAAAATATTGAATAGGCCCTTTTTCTGTTTTCTCCGCTCTCTCTCCATCTTATTTCTTGCATTGAACATACGTTTGCTCCATATCTCATTAGTTCATCTGCAATTTCAGCCATCTTTCCTGGCTGCAACATAGTCAAAACATTCCAAGTACATATTTTCAAATCATAATCCTTTAAACGTTGCAATGGTCGATATCTAAATTCGTTTCTTATCCGAGGCTGATGTTGATGTTTTGAGACTAAAATTTTTCGACTGACATTAGGGCGTCAACCTAAAGGCCAGCCCCTTTCGAGAGTTTCACCTTATATCTTCTGTCCCCATCACTTCCACCAAGGTTTTCCCCATTTTATATAATAAAGATTACTTGATCTTCATGACAGGTAAACAGCACCACCACTTGAAGGCAATATAAGGAGATTGGAAGTAAGAGGTGAAAGGCTTCATTTCTGTTGATCAGCCATCAAGTTGCACATTATTTCCCTTTGTGGTGCCAAGTGCTTATATTTAATTCTTAATTAATCATTAACTTAAGCTAAACAGTTGTATAAGTGCATAGCAGCACAAAATTGTAAGTATTTTAACTTATATTAAAATATTTTTTTTTTGGCAATTACGGCTGATATAAATTTATATTATTCTATTATAATTGCTATAATACTGATGTACATACTTAAATCTTGTTTTATTACGTTAATGAATTGTATAAATAATGTTAATATGAAATCGAATCATTGCCTAATCTCTAACACTTACTGTTATTGCATCATAGCCATAAACTGTCTCATACATATTTGCATTTGCTCTATCAGCGGATATATTTGAAAACGCCCAGCCAATGTGTGTATCTAAATTAGTTGTAGGTGTTCTCAAATCTAAAAGCGATCCAAATCCTTTATCCTGTAAGAAATTATGTGTGGGCCCAGCACTTGTTAGAGTACGCAAACATAAATTAAAATCACCTTATATGATTGTGTCACTTTCATTCAACAATTCATGCAACTCAAACAAACTTTGAAATTCCGTCCTAAATTTATTAACTGGGTATCGTGGACAAACTAAAACTGCAATAGATTTAATCTTGAAAAGTATATACTCAAAAGCCTCAGAACCACTTATATTCCGAACACATGAAACGACACTTACGTCTCTCAAGACGTCATTTTTAACAAAAATGACAATACCTCTCTTTGGTCTTACTCCTCATTCAGGCTTGGCAATCTAAGCGAACTGCTTGACTAAAGCCAGGAATACAATATTCTTCATTTTCATAAGAAGAACATTCAACAAAACATAAAACGGACAAGTGAAGCATAAGTTTATCGCACTGAAAATCCCTTATGTAGCAATGCAAGCTTTGAGTGTTATGAAAAAGAAAATTCAAATTTGATCTGTTAATTAAATAATCAAAGTGCGTCTTTAATAGCTTGTAAAAACGTAAAAACTTGTTGCCCTACTACATGCTACATATATCGATGGACGCTCCATACGCACACTTGAATGGACCACTGACTTGGCATATGTTGCTCCTTGACTCTTATGAATAGTTATGTAAGCTACTACTATGCTTACATTCATATTTGCTCTGCATTGAAACTTTCCGAACTGGGGTCCAACCTTTGCCTGGTAGATTCCTACATTTTGACCTGGCTTTTGCTCCTACACTTTCATCAAAAGAGTCCATCCAAAGAGTCATTGGATTACCAGAAGAATCTAAATCTATTTTCTTAAGAATACCTGCGGCTCCATTAACAAGACCATCAGCTGTGTCGATATTAATTGTCATCATATACTTGGCTGTGGTTTTTAAAATTAGCGAAGCAGACAATCCCAATGTTTCTGAAACTTAAAATTCCCTTACACGCGTCAAAATGCGTAATCTACTTTCGTTACCCAGGTTACTTCCCTTTACAGAATCCTCAGCGTTTGAAATGTATTGGTCTGTAGGTATTAAAAATAGTTTTCTAATATTGTATGCGTCCGTAGCATCGTTTGACACAAAAAGATAGATCGCATCATGAGGCACATTTTCCTCTTCAACAATTCGCGACCTAATAAGACTTATGTCTTCTATTGTCATTTCACCGGATGCCATATTATTTAAGGCTAAAGCAATTGGTTGATCATCTCTCTGCCGCATTATTTCAGTTAATTCGAAAAATTTAAATTTATCCCACAAAGTATCGACTATTGCACTATAAGGATCTGATGAATTAGGCTCAAAAATCCAACGATCTCCAACAGGACGTAATTGCATAAGGTCGCCAAAATCTATAACAGATATTCCCCCGAATAGATTATTACTTTTAAATATTTGTTTTAAGCGAGAATCTAAGTTGGCAAACATTCTTGCACCTACCATTGAAATTTCGTCTATAATCAAAACTTTAAGATCAATTAACTTATATTTCAAACTATTAGTCAAGACGGCACTTAAGCGGGTATGATTAGAACCTGATTGATTGATTGGCAGTGAAAACATCGAGTGTAAAGTGGAACCACTTATTGCAAAAGCAGCTTTACCAGTAGGTGCACATAAAAGAATTTTAGTGGTTGTTGGATCGGACCCTATTTTACTATTATAGTACATAGTGAGAGCCTGAAATATGACAGATATAAGTCGGCTTTTACCAACTCCAGCACCACCACCTACAAACTTATAAAAAGGCGCATTTAACTTTACATTATGCAACACATGGGTAAAATATGTTTCGTGCTTAATATTCAGATTCCTAACCATTTCAGCTAAATCTGTTGATGAAATATAAGGATATGACTAGTTATCGGGAACATTATTTGTGTCTAAGTTTAAAACGTTCATGTGCGGATTTATTTCTGGTAAACCCAGAACTCTATACTCATCAATTGCTGTATGATTAACTTCAATATTGTTATCTTCAGTATCCTCACTAAGCTAAGCATAAATCGTTGTGATCAGTATAACGATGAACATAATGTTCTATCCATCCTGTACTGAAAATATCAGTGGATTCAGAGGGAAGCTCTTCAAGTTCTCTTTTAGATTTGAGAACTCTAACTCGATGCTCAGGCAATGCAGTATTTATGTATATAGCTGCATTACTGCATCCAGACAAACTCATGCCCAAACAACAATATACGGCTTCCTGAGCTGAAATCTCAGAGCCCCAGATAAATTTGTGACCTATATGCTGCAACTTCTGTTTAATAGTGAAATTGCCTCTGAACTTCATTAACTGCTTCACACATAAGATTTGAAATGCCGCGTTGGGATTTATTAATATAGTTTGTTTAGGTGGGTGGATTTTCTGTGGTCCCTGGGTTCCCTCAGTCCCAATAAAAGAGTTGTGTTTGTGTGTGTAATTAAGTGTTTTATTTTCCTCGCCTTAGCCGTAGCTTTAGCGGCGGTATGAAGCTGAAAATGTGTTTGAATAGAAAAGCGAAAATACGCGCGCAGAGGGTCTGCTTACTTTAGTGGTAGTTGAGAACTAAAACGTGCTGCTCAGCTCAGCATAGCGGAGACCGAGACTAGAGCTCGGGGGCTTTTCACCACAGTAGGCGGAGCCTATGATCGGTGAGCGAGCTGAGAGCGAGCTTTGAGAGACGCTCAGCACGGAGCGTGGCTTAACCCTCATCATGCCGTTGTGGCATGAACATGCCGGCCCCCTTGCAACGTGTAGTTGCGAAAGGAGCTGCTAGAGGAACAACGTGGGAGGATTAAGCCGAGTGCTGGCTGCAGTGTTTACTGACTGCAAGATCCGGAGAGGATCCACCCAAAGATTGTACTCTGGGCGACCGGCAGCCCGGGTTGGCTGGCTAGGAAGCCGGATCTTATTACATTTGGATAAACATCAGCCCCGAGCACGATGGACACAGTGGACGGCCGATAGAAGGTGGGATCGGCGAGCGTTATGTCCCCGAAGTGCGTTCTCACTGCATCGTCGATTTGGCGATCCGGCGTCATAACGGAGAGCTGCGTGTCGACCTTAAACACGACTTCTAGCCGCGTAGACGTGTCCAGCAGCGAACCGAGTGGAAGGCAACTTGAAGGCGGAGGCCAGAGACTGGTTGATCCTGCTCATCGGCGTGCACGGATCGATCATCGCCCTCGTCTCGTAGCGCGTCGTGCCGTTGTCGAGCACCACTATCGCCGTGGGGAGCACTTGGGTCCCCTTGTGAGTCAGGAGGGACCCCAGAGTGGGCGGAGGCAGTGCCCCGGAAGCGTGCGGCGCGGTAGACCCCGCAGAACGTGGTAGGCTGTGTGGCCGCGAGCGCAGTGGTGGAGATGGCGATCTGCGGGCTCTTGGCGGTCTGCGAGCACTACGTCTAGGCGATGGACGCCTTGGCGAACGCACGTGGAGGAGCGTATGATGCTCGCGTCGACAAATCCGGCAGCGGTCACCGCTCCTACAGGATTCCCCTGAGTGCTGATGAGCTAGGCAGTTTGGGCAGTACTTGCTTATGAGCACTGCCCGCAACCGCTTTTCAGCGTTGAGCCGAAGGAAAGCCCGGCATCTTCGTAACGAGTGTATGCCGCAGAAGATCCTGCAGCGAAACGAGTTCACTCCTCTCGGTTCCGCTCTCTCGATACGTCGATGTGGAGCCATCTAAACCAACAAGACTTAATCTGTGGTGTAAGGACAAAAAAGAAAGTTATTAGTATATGGATGGTCAAGATGGCTAGGAACTATTTATAGCAGTTAAACGGTGGATGGGTTAGGGAGCAGCACCAGTTTGGATACTGGCCGCTTTATCAGTCCGCGTGCCGTTAGGACGTCAACGACACGAACTTGATTGTCGGATCCAGGATAAACCTTCTGGACACGACCTAAGCGCCACTCGCATGATGGAAGGTTATCCTCCTTAACGACAACCATGTCATCACATTGGAGGTTCCTTTGAGGACACTGCCACTTGTTCCTCTTGTGTAATTCGACTAAGTACTCGTTCTTCCAACGGGCGCAGAACTGCTGGTTGAGGGTGAAAACCATTTCCGTTCCCCGCCTCGAAATCTGCGGCGCAGTTTTGCTGGCGGAGATGTGCGCGGCAATTCTGCCGCAGCTTCCAATAGCCGACATGGAGTCATATTTCTGGACAGATTCCACAATTGTGCTAGCCTGGCTCAATAAGCCCCCCGTGCCGATGGACCACCTTCGTAGCCAACAGAGTGGCACGAATAACGGAAGCCACGAAGGCAGACCGATGGTTCACGTTCAGTCGGAACACAATCCGGCAGATTTAGCCAGCAGAGGCGTGTCCTCCCAGGATTTAGCAAGCAGCGACCTCTGGAGGCACGGCCCAGAGTGGCTCCAGCGCCCACAAGAAGATTGGCCTACTCCTCAGACAGCGACCTTAGAAACAGACGTGGAGCAAAGGACTGTCAAAGCTCACGTGGCAGTAATCCCTCCTGAGTCTGAGTTTCTTGAGCGCTACTCAGACCTGGGCAAGGCGTTGCGCGTGATGGCGTATGTACTCCGCTTCGCAGCACGCATTAGACGCGATCCAGTTCCCCCAACTCGTCCGCTCAGCGCTGCCGAGATTTCCAAGTCTCAGCAGCTGCTCATCCAATTAACACAGCAAAAACACTTTGCTAAAGAGTATCAAGTCCTGAAGGATAAACGTCCGACTCCCGCCAATAGTGCTATTCGAAATTTAAATCCATTCATCGACGCAAGCGGCATTGTAAGAGCTTGTGGACGATTGAGCGCATCCAAATCATTACCATATGATGAGCGCCATCCAATCCTTCTCCCCTACGACTGCCCTCTCTCCCGCCTTCTCGTCCAGTTCACACAACGCATCTCCCTTCACGGAGGAAGTCAGCTTACGATGCGGTTGATTCGGAGCCGATATTGGATCCCGAAACTGAAGACCATGACCAAGTCCGTCATTCATGGCTGTAAGGTCTGCACGATCCATCGCAAACGCGTGCAGTCGCAACTGATGGGAGAACTCCCTGCTCAGAGGACAACTTTTCCCGGCCTTTCAGCCACACAGAGGCGTGTTCTCCCAGGATTTAGCAAGCAGCGACCTCTGGAGGCACGGCCCAGAGTGGCTCCAGCGCCCACAAGAAGATTGGCCTACTCCTCAGACAGCGACCTTAGAAACAGACGTGGAGCAAAGGACTGTCAAAGCTCACGTGGCAGTAATCCCTCCTGAGTCTGAGTTTCTTGAGCGCTACTCAGACCTGGGCAAGGCGTTGCGCGTGATGGCGTATGTACTCCGCTTCGCAGCACGCATTAGACGCGATCCAGTTCCCCCAACTCGTCCGCTCAGCGCTGCCGAGATTTCCAAGTCTCAGCAGCTGCTCATCCAATTAACACAGCAAAAACACTTTGCTAAAAAGTATCAAGTCCTGAAGGATAAACGTCCGACTCCCGCCAATAGTGCTATTCGAAATTTAAATCCATTCATCGACGCAAGCGGCATTGTAAGAGCTTGTGGACGATTGAGCGCATCCAAATCATTACCATATGATGAGCGCCATCCAATCCTTCTCCCCTACGACTGCCCTCTCTCCCCGCCTTCTCGTCCAGTTCACACAACGCATCTCCCTTCACGGAGGAAGTCAGCTTACGATGCGGTTGATTCGGAGCCGATATTGGATCCCGAAACTGAAGACCATGACCAAGTCCGTCATTCATGGCTGTAAGGTCTGCACGATCCATCGCAAACGCGTGCAGTCGCAACTGATGGGAGAACTCCCTGCTCAGAGGACAACTTTTCCCGGCCTTTCAGCCACACAGGTGTCGGTTTCACGGGTCCTTTTGATGTAAAGAATTACACCGGACGAGCGTGCCTTATCACCAAAGGATACGTGTGCGTCTTTGTGTGCTTCCCAACTAAGGCAATCCATCTGGAGGCAACGTCAGACCTCACCACGGAAAAGTTCCTTGCAGCTTTTGCGCGTTTCGTGGCAAGACGTGGTTGTCCGAGTCATATCCAATCTGACAACGGAAAGACATTTGTTGGGGCCTCAGAGATCCTCTCGCGTGATTTCCTCGAGGCTACCAAGGCTGCTATCGTTTCTGCATACAGCCACCAGCGGCTGTCTTGGCATTTCATACCGCCTGGGGCGCCAGTGGGAATGTCGTGCTGTATAGTTCGGATGTAGATCGCTGCACCGTATGCTTGTTGGGAAGCGTCGCAGAATCTATGAACTTGGATTTTAGATTGTTGGGTGGATCTTACCCATCTGGGGACCCGGATATGGTCTAGCGCCGGGTATGCAAGCAGGAATTCCTGCCACTTTTGGAGCAAGTCCTCCGGTAATCGGTCATCCCATCCTAGTTCTCGGAGCCATATCTCCTACATGAACATTTTCGCGCGGACAATAAAGGAGGCCAATCATCCTGCTGGATCGAACAGTTTTGCAATGTGGGATAGAACTTCCCATCTGATTCCTAACGTCTTCGCCACGCTGGCGTCTTCTATTTCCAGGAAATCCTCATTGAGTAAATGGTCCTTGGGAATGTGGACTAGAGTATCTCTCTTATTGGATGTCCATTTGCGGAGTGGAAATCCTGCCGACTGAAGCGTTTCTTGGAGCTCCTTGACCGCTGACACAGCTTCTTGCTTCGTGTGAGTGCCGGCTAGGACATCGTCCACGTACATATAACGTCGAATGATGTCACTAGCCACTGGGTGTTGGGGAAATGCGTCATCTGCAAGGCGATAGAGCACACGGATAGCCAGGAAAGGCGCGCAGTTGACTCCAAACGTCACTGTCGTCAGCTCATAGTCGCCTAATTCGCCTTTGGCGTCTCTGAACAGGATCCGCTGAAACGGTGTATGCCTCGGGTCGACACGGATTTGTCGGTACATCTTAGTGATGTCTGCGTTGAAGACATATTGGAAAAAACGCCATTACAATATTTGTGTTGTCAGGTCTGACTGGAGAACAGGCCCAGGATATAAAATGTCGTTAAGACTATTGCCATTTAGAGATTTGCTAGACGCATTGAATACCACTCGCACTTTGGTCGTAGTGCTATCTGGCTTTATGACAGCGTGGTGCGGAAGATAGAAGTGGTTGGTGGCGGTGCTTGGAGAGACTCGCTTCATATGTCCTAAATCGGCATACTCTCGGATGACAGCATCATATTCCGCCTTTAAATCTGGATTCCGATTCAACCTCGCTTCATTTTTGAGGAATTGACTTAGGGCGATAGGACGCGAAAGACTCAAGTCAATATTGTCAGGAGTTTTGAACGGCAGCGATACCACATATCGGCCGTCGTGTTCCCTCCTTGTAGTTTCAGAGAAGGTTTGCTCGCATATTATATCAGCGCTCTTTTCGAGCTTTCTCGGAATGTCCTCCACCTCCCAAAACTTTGTGAGCAGCTGTTCCGTATTTGGCTCTTGGAGAACGGAAATCTTGGTTGAAAATGAAGAAATCGACTTGGATGGGCCAGTTGATACTGGACCTGTGAGGATCCAACCGAAGATTGTTGAATATCTGGCAGATTCTTAAGAGCTGTGCGCGAAATGGAATGCGATGGCAAATTGCCTACCAGGCTTGGGAGTACATAGGCAGATGCTTCGGTTTGGAGTCGTGGTTTGTCGCGTGCCGCCACTTTGAAATGGCAGACTTTGTGTGACTGAGCCGTTAATGCTTGGTTCAGTCCGACCACTTGCGCCTGGAAATTTTATGATGTTTCGCAGCTTCTCTGTAATGAATGTGCCCTCTGAGCCTGAGTCTATCAGAGCTCGGGCCGTAAAAGTGGCTCCTAAGTGGCAGACGTTAACTAGCGCCGTACCGAGAAGGACACTTCGTTGGCAGGAAGCAAAATAGTTCTGCACATTGGCTTGCGACGGATGCGTAGTGGACTGTATAGTTTGCGTGGACTGAGGAGGGGCCACGTAAGTGGGTTGCGCAGCTGAAGCTGTTTGAGGAGGGGCGCCACGGTGAAGGAGTGAATTGTGACGCCCCCTGCACGTGAAGCAATTGTGTGTGCTTGTGCAGTCCTTGAGAGAGTGTGTCATTGCGAAACAATTTAGGCACAGTTTTTGCTGTCTTATGCATGCCTCTCTTTCCGCGATAGACATTTGCAGGAAGCGTGGAAACAGACGCACTGGATGGTTTTCCTTGGAGCAAACTTTGCACGCTTGCTTTGGAGCTTGCGGCTTAGCCTGGACCTTCGTTTCAAAGGCGTTCAAGCGGTTGGGGGCTGGATCCTTCCTAGAGGGCCGTGAGATCTTCTATAGCCTCCAGCGTTCGATGGCGCTCAATTAGAAAGGCATTGAGCTCTTGCCACGAAGGGATGTCCGTCTTCTCTTTAAGAGATTGCTCCCACAAGGAAAGTGTGAGTTTTGGGAGCTTGGATGAGCATAGGTAGACAATAATACAATCCCAATTCTCAGTTTTGACTTGAGAATGGGAGAGCGCCAGTAAACAGTTTTGTACTGTTGTTTGCAGTTCCTTTATTGCGCTTCCTGACTCGTGGGAGATCGAGTTCAGATTCAGGAGGATCTTTAGCTGGCTATTCACCAACAGTCGTTTGTTCTCGAATCGTTCCTTCAAATTTTCCCATGCGGCTTGAAAACCGTCATGGGTGAGCGGAGCCTTGGCCACGATAGCATTCGCTTCGCCTCTAGTTTTGGCCAGTAAGTGGAAAAGCTTCTCGACTGGCGCCAACTGTGGATTGTCTATTATATACCGCCGTGAATATATCTCGGAATGTGGGCCATTTCTGGAAGTCACCCTGAAACACTTCTGTGTGACACGGTGGTAGGGCGACTCCTCGGCTAATTGAAGATGTTTGCGCCGGCGGTCGGGAGGAAGCTCTGCTTGTTGATGGGGAGCCGTCAATGCCTTCGGCAAGGAGCGCTGTGCAACGTTCGTACACGGAATACGCATATTTATATTTGGCCCTTGTGACAGGCAGATCACTTGACGCTTCATCACTATCAAGTGAACGTAGAGCCCTGGAGCAAATCTCATACTCCTCCTCTACTTTCTCCCATAACTTTTTTATTTGCTCACGCCTAATTTGCAGGGTGTAGAGCGAAACTCCTGCGCTGGGAGATTCATTAACGAGCTCTTCGAAATCGGTTAATTTGTCCGTGGAGGCGTTAAAATTTGCCAGAGCCATTTCGTAATGCGATTTACGGAGCCGCGATTGGCTTCTCGTAGAGATTGTGCTGCTTGTGGTCCCTGGTGAGGGAGTTGAGGACTTTGGAACAGGCACAGTAAGCCGAAACACTGAAGATGTCGTCTTCTGATCACAGCGTGCTTTTGTAGTGGGAGTTGCGTTTTGTGCACTTGCTCTTGGAGGAGCGGAAGAAGTGCGACGAACAGATGATTCTGTTGAAGGTGCTAGCTGTTTAGGACCGGACGGTTTCTGTTCCTTTTCAGTGCCGGTTGGCATAATATGAAATCAGCTAGGAACTGGAAGAGGCGCTACTGATAGCGAGAGTTATTTTGAGTAATTATATATTACTTATTATTTTATTATATTGGATAAAAAAAGATTTTTTTTTTTTTGAAACGACGAATGCTGTGAGTAGAAAAAAATATATTGGATTATATTTTTATATAAATATAATTAAAATATATTGGATTATATTTTTTTCCGAAACGAAGAATGCGATGCGTAAAATATATTGGATAAAAAATTTTTGAAACGACGAATGCGATGAGTAGAAAAAAATATATTGGATTATATTTTTTTGAAACGGCGAATGCGTAAAATTTATTGGATACAATTTTTTTGAAACGACGAATGCGATGAGTAGAGGAAAAAAATATATTGGATTATATTTTTTTTGAAACGATGTATGCGATGAAAAAAATAAAAAAATTATATTGGATTATATTTTTTTTATTTTGATGTGGAAATTTATCTAATAATAATAATATTATTATAAGATATAATGTTGTGAGACGAGGAACGTGAGGGAGAAAATATATTGGATTATATCTTTTGAAACGCCAAAATCGATGATGTCTTTTGATGTATTTACTTTGTTGCGTATATAAATATATATATTGGGTGTAAATTTACTTGTTATGTGCTTAGCTATATATTAATTACTCTACACGATTTGTGGTTGTATTAATTTAATTAATAACAAGTTATTTATATTGTAAGTGTAAATTCTAGTTCAAGTCGGTTCTTGTACCGACTTAAATTTGAGAATGAAAACACTGTTTGGATTCTTCTTTATTGCTTATGGATATGTGCTATAATATATTGGGTGTATAAATATATATGTTGCGTGTGTCGATAACTGAATATATATTGTTGTGCGTAGTTAAAATAATATATTGTTGTGCGTAGATAAATAGCCTTTATGTTGTGTATGTGTATATAGGTGGTATGTGGATAATATATATGATGTTGTGCGTGGTTAAATAAAGGTATGTTGTTGTGTGTAGATAAATAGTTCTTATGTTGTCTGTGGATATATATGTTGTATGTGGATATGTATGTTGTATGTGGATATTATATATTGCGTGTATAGTTAAACAAATATATGTTGTATGTGCATATATATATTGTATGTGGATATTATATATTGCGAGTGTAGTTAAACAAATATATGTTGTATGTGTATATATATATGTTGTGTGTAGATAAATAAATATTTGTTTTTTTTTTTTTGGGTAAATTTATTAATTAAAGTATATAGGTTTATATTTTTGGAATATAGTTGTAGGGTACAACTATGTCGTTGTAGACTGTGCGTGCAAGTGCTGTTGGACTAAAAACGAATAATGTGCAACGGAACAAAAAAGAAGTGCATGTGCTTTGGATTGCGATCGATAACGGAGGAAGAGGAGATATGCTCAACCGGGAAAAAGAGCTTCTCATAAAACGAGGTTATGTGCACAAGTTTTATATTAAATTATTTTTCTTTCTTTATTTTTCGGTTCTCTGGTTTAGGAACCGTCTTATCGCAAAGCAAATTTATTTATTATTATAATATTATTTATTAAATTTCATTTGCGTTTTGTTTGCGCCCAAGAAATATAAAATAACCAATATAAAACTGTGCACTATAGGGTTAGTACCGCGTCCGTTAGAGTTCTTATGCTCTCTTTCACACACACTTCGCACTGAACTTTTGGATTTTGGTGGTGGGTTTTTGCACGTTGCTGTAATGTTGTTGTTTTCGTTTTGCACTTTGGACTTTTGTTTCGTATTTTCTTTGATTTGTAAGAAATTACTTTATTTAAATTATTTTGCACTGCACGCACTTTAGATATATAAACGCTACATACATACTTACGGGAAATTTTTTATGGAAATGATGAGGATAAATCCACCGTTGCTTGGAGTAGTGGGGTCGAGCAAATCCGGCTCGAAGGACCAAATGTTTAGGTGGGTGGATTTTCTGTGGTTCCTGGGTTCCCTCAGTCCCAATAAAAGAGTTGTGTTTGTGTGTGTAACTAAGTGTTTTATTTTCCTCGCCTTAGCCGTAGCTTTAGCGGCGGTATAAAGCTGAAAATGTGTTTGAATAGAAAAGCGAAAATACGCGCGCAGAGGGTCTGCTTACTTTAGTGTTAGTTGAGAACTTAAACGTGCTGCTCAGCTCAGCATAGCGGAGACCGAGACTAGAGCTGAGAGCGAGGCTTAACCCTCATCATGCCGTTGTGGCATGAACATAGTTAATGACGTAGCTGCAGCAAGCATAAGGATCCAATATGAATTGTATATCCATATTGGCCCTCTGCAAAGAAAGAATGTGCTTATTATAAGCATTCACATATATTTCTTCGAAAGATCTTCTCAAAAATACTTTAGGCTTTTGTAAGCTGGACCTAATTGCTAATTTGTAATTCTCGTAACTGAGGGAAAGTTCGTTATGAGAAAGGAAACATTTGAAGTAATTGAGATATGTTATGATTGCAGATTCATGTGGAAAATTCAAGAATTTTTTGATTCTTTCAAAGTTTTCTCGGTGGACTGTAATATTGGGAAATTCCTCAGCCAACGGAAATAAAATTTCTGTTTGAGGCATAGGAGGATGCGGAAATTGAAACCGACATATGAACTGGTCTCTAACTTGTCGCTTGCAAGTCTTATTATGTTTATGTTTTTGATAAACAATGAACGGAGTAAGGGCTGAATTAGCTGCACTTGTAGTGACAAATCGGTCAATAAAATTAACGGCAGAAGAGATTGAAGATTCGTCACTAGAATCAAGCTGTGGAGCATCTTTTAACCAAAACATGCCATGGACATGGGGTGACCCTCTCTGCTGAAACTCAGTACGCCAATAATATTGGGTCACATAATGACTTCCGAAAATTCTGCCTGGTTTCTTTAATAGACTAAGCAATTGTTGTCTAAACCTATAATCAAAATACCTAGCGCACGTCACAGGGTCTGCTCGAATTAAGCGAGCTTTTTCCGAAAAACTTAGCTCAGAGGCGGACTGTTCTGAAATTATTATATTATCTACATTTTTGGAAAGTATAACTAATAATTCTGTCCATTTCGTCTCAGCGGCCGACAATGTTATAAAAAAGGTAGGAAGGCCGAATTGTCGAATCATAGCCATCACTTTTTTTTTGTCATCTTCCCAGTGCGATGGTGACGAGCGTACATCCTTCAAAACCCTATAGCCTTCATCATGCCTAAGCTCAGTATTTACTAAATACCTAATTGCATCTACAACTTTAGAAGGTATAATTGTTTCTGCCATAAAGTCATGCCTGTATTCCATTCTTCGTTTAAGATGAATCTGTACCACATCGGCTTCAGAAAAACTTCGGGGAAGACACGTAACAACGTTACCTACCTTTTATTCCGCATTGGCGTTCAAATCCTAAAGACCCTATTACCATAAACGGCAATCGGGGAGAAATAAGTCGCTCCTCCAAGGGGGTTAAATTTTTGAGGCAGTCAGGAAGCTCCGGAAAGTCAAAGCCATTGGTAATGCAATTTGTAGGTTTTCTGCCTAATCTTTTGGTACGGCTACAAGTTTTACAAAAAAAAATGTTTGTTGTCTTCAGACGGAAATTGGTCCCTTAAAAAAAGAATATCTGTACTATGTTGGTTTTGTCTCCCTATAAAAGACCGACTAATTTTTTTTACCTGATGAGGAAACCACAAACCCTTGCAACAAATACAAACTTGATCTGGACCCTGCTTTATTTTTCTATTATAAGTCGCAATCAGTTGATCTAAGATCGAAAATATGCCTTCACTTCCATCTTGAAGTGTATTCGCACGGTTTTCTCTATTTGGAATCCATTTAATTCGTTTTCAGCGGCGTGGTTTTCTTGCTCTTCTTGCTCCTATAGCTCATAACCCTTTGACTCAAAGTCCTATTCTCGTCTTGCAATGCTTGACGTGAACGCAGTCGTGCACTCTGCCGTTGGGCACCTCTACCTCTACCTCCTGTCTACGCAGCGATCGACGCAAAGTGTCATTCACCTGCTCCCTAGCTGTAACTCCTGATATAGCGCGCCGACGTGCGTGCTCTTCTGTATTGCGATCCTGCTCCCTTTCCCTATAATCTACCTCCTGTCTACGCAGCGATCGACGCAAGGTATCATTGGCCTGCTCTATAGCTCTAACTCCTGATATAGCGCGCCGACGTGCGTGCTCTTCAGTATTGCGATCCTGCTCCCTTTCCCTATAATCTACCTCCTGTCTACGCAGCGATCGACGCAAAATGTCATTCACCTGCTCCCTAGCTCTAACTCCTGATATAGCGCGCCGACGTGCGTGCTCTTCTGTAGTGATATCCTGCTCCCTTTCCCTACCTGTAGTTTTAAATCCTTTGGTTAATTTTTTACACTTTATATTATTTTTATTTTATAAAGATGATTTTGTTTCACTCGTTAAAGGAACTTTGATCACACAGAGCTGCACTATAAGTTAAAATTTTTACTTGTTAAAATATATTTGATCGCTCCGAACTGCACTGTTTAAACACTAATCGTGTACTGATCTGTCTGAAATAATTTTTTGGTGCACTTGGCAAAGTTTTTATAAATTGGTTGAAGCAGGTAGAAAAAAAAAACAGTATTAAAATAATTTTCGTAAATACTGAAATGTGACTAACAGGTAAACTGCACAAGTATAAAAAATTTAAGTTTGCAATAAATGCAAAACGCCTTTGAGTACCTGCTTACCTTTGTTACAACTGGAAAAACGATTATGGATACGTGCAAGTTTATTTCCCTCTGTTTTTCCCAAAAATATATTTTCCATTCACAGTTTGGTTACCTGTAGCTTTTTAAAATTGGTTGCACTGTTCCAAAACGGTTTTATTATTATTTATTTTATTTTCCGCAACGATTATGTCGACCAGGAATAAATTTTGCGTACAAAACAACTAGCTGCACATAAATGTTGTTTTTGGCGCCAAAACCAGGCAGCATGCAAAACGCCGTTGAGTACCTGCTAACCTTTGTTATCACTGGAAAAACGATTATGGATACGTGCAAGTTTATTTCTCTCGGGTTTTCCGAAAAATATCTTTTCCATTCACAGTTTGGTTACCTGTAGCTTTTTAAAATTGGTTGCACTGTTCCAAAACGGTTTTATTATTATTTATTTTATTTTCCGCAACGATTTTGTCGACCAGGAATAAATTTTGCGTACAAAATAACTAGCTGCACATAAATGTTGTTTTTGGCGCCAAAACCGAGCAGCATGCAAAACGCCGTTGAGTACCTGCTAACCTTTGTTACCACTGGAAAAACGATTATGGATACGTGCAAGTTTATTTCTTTCGGGTTTTCCGAAAAATATCTTTTCCATTCACAGTTTGGTTACCTGTAGCTTTTTAAAATTGGTTGCACTGTTCCAAAACGGTTTTATTATTATTTATTTTATTTTCCGCAACGATTATGTCGACCAGGAATAAATTTTGCGTACAAAACAACTAGCTGCACATAAATGTTGTTTTTGGCGCCAAAACCAGGCAGCATGCAAAACGCCGTTGAGTACCTGCTAACCTTTGTTATCACTGGAAAAACGATTATGGATACGTGCAAGTTTATTTCTCTCAGGTTTTCCGAAAAATATCTTTTCCATTCACAGTTTAGTTACCTGTAGCTTTTTAAAATTGGTTGCACTGTTCCAAAACGGTTTTATTATTATTTATTTTATTTTCCGCAACGATTTTGTCGACCAGGAATAAATTTTGCGTACAAAATAACTAGCTGCACATAAATGTTGTTTTTGGCGCCAAAACCGAGCAGCATGCAAAACGCCGTTGAGTACCTGCTAACCTTTGTTATCACCGGAAAAACGATTATGGATACGTGCAAGTTTATTTCTCTCGGGTTTTCCGAAAAATATCTTTCCCATTCACAGTTTGGTTACCTGTTGCACTGTTCCAAAACGGTTTTATTATTATTTATTTTATTTTCCGCAACGATTATGTCGACCAGGAATAAATTTTGCATACAAAACACAACTAGCTGCACATAAATGTTGTTTTTGGCGCCAAAACCGAGTAGCATGCAAAACGCCGTTGAGTACCTGCTAACCTTTTTTACCACTGGAAAAACGATTATGGATACGTGCAAGTTTATTTCTCTCGGGTTTTCCGAAAAATATCTTTTCCATTCACAGTGTTCGGAGCAGCAGCTTATTAATTTGTAGTATTTTTTATGTCATTATCGATATCGCATATTAACTAACAAACTATTCATTTATTCATCTGTCTTATACTAGTTTTTACCATCTCTCATTAATATCTACAGTTACTTGCACTTTTATTTGTACAAGTCTAGTTCGTTTTCGCTAGGTATTCGCTACGGCACGGCTATTCGAGTCCGCTTGGCCGGTTCTTCTCTACCTCTTATAAATTAATATTGTTAATTGCACAGCCTATGTACATATATCTAGGCTGCCTGCAAAATAATTAAAACAATTTGTATATTTTCTAAGTGCTGCCATAAAGGCAAATAAACAAAAAAACTGGGAACATAAAATTCGAAACTTTCTTAAATTTAAAGCTATTGAAAAAGCTCAGTAGCTCAAACACACAGTTTGGTTGGCTGTAGCTTTTTAAAATTGGTTGCACTGTTCCAAAACGGTTTTACTATTATTTATTTTATTTTCCGCAACGATTTTGTCGATCAGGAATAAATTTTGCGTACAAAACAACTAGCTGCACATAAGTGCTGTTGGTGGCGCCAAAACCGAGCAGCTGTTTTTGCTGAGTGCGCCATCTATGGTTTGCTACTGGCATTAAAAAAACAAAAAAATGAGCAACACTTGTCTAACTACCACCTGCAAGAACAGTTTGTGACCAAACGTTTGTGAGCGTTTTTTTTATATGAAGTTTTGTTTATTTTTCGTGTCTGCGTAGAGGCCTTTATTTGTTAATCGGTTGGTAAAGGAATTAATATATTGTTGCGTTACATGTATCGTGAAGTACGCATCTTAACGATTTTATCAAATGTAACAAGTCCAAGTATTTTTTGTAGTATAAGGCTAGTACGCAGCAGTGTAAAACCGCGTGAAAGAAAAAAGTTCTACTTATTTTGTGCGCTAAAAAAATTATATGGGCAGAGTTTGTGACCAAATTTTCTGTGCAATTGACATGTAGATGGCGCTTCAAACAATAGATGGCGCCAAAAAGTAAATATTTTAGCAATCAAACGCATTAATTGCTAATAATAAACTTAATACTTTATTAATGTTAAATAATACAAGTAAAATGATGCGTCGAAGTGTGATGGTTTTTTGGCGCGAGACGATAGATAGATAAAGCGATGATAGACGCCTCGATAATGCCTCGTGCCGATTGCAGCAAAACGCAGAGTTCTATCGCACAATCGCCTATCGGCAACACTGCTTCGGTGTTGCCACAGCTACCCCCTTCTCAGAGACCAAGTCGGGAGCGAATTTGTTAGCAAGTTTTCCTCCGCCTGGGCGGCGTGGTGATCAGTTAAAGGGTTTCCAGTTGCGTGTGCGTGATGCTCTCCAGCGTGTGCTGTATTTGCACCGATGTGTTTTGCTGGTATCCTTGTAACTGCGATGAATTGTTAATTTGTTGAAAGTCGTTTTGTTGAGTTGTACACCTGGAGTGTAGTGATTAGTCGTTGCGTCGATTACCCGCTTAGCATTGAGAAGGAAATGTAATTTTTATATGCGATCGTTGATATGCAAACGTGGCTCGTTGCTTTGCAAAGAACCGTCTGCATTGTTGCTGGTCGTCTTGCGGCTGCCGTTTTAGTTTGATGACTTCTAGTTCGGGCAGCCATCGCGGCATTTGCGTGCGCTGCTGCCTAATTTTTGTAATACCAGCACAATACGCGCTGGTCTTTTTCGTTGATGCTTGAAGTGCCATCGGAAAAGCGAGGACTAGATTCCTTGAGAGCTTTAATTTCATGTTGAAGCTTGTCTACCCGCTCTACTAGCTTTTTTATTGAAGAAGCTAGGTCTGATGATTTTGGAAAGCGTGATACGGCTTCGATGCAACCTGAAGTTTCAGTTTGCTGTTGTACCGGAGATATCATGGACACTGAGCTCGTGTCACATGCTTCCAGCATTTTATCGGCAGTTTTTGCTAGACTGCCAAGATCGTCGTCTTTCCACACAGACAGCAACGGGCGAATCGAGTGAGGCATGTAACTCATGAAAAGTGTGCGAATTACTGGCTCACACCCAGAATCAGGTGCAAGGCGCTTCATGTTGGTTAAAATTTCTGATGGCTTCAGGCCGGTTGTGTCTATCCCCTGCAGCAGGCGTGGCATTTTGTTGTCCGTCGAATCAGCAAATTTAGTCAGCAAGCGAGTTTTAAGTGCGATGTAGCCATTCGAATTTGGAGGTGCAGCAATTAGGTCCTCAACCTCATGAACAACGTCGTCCTCCAAGTGCACCGCCAATATGTCGAAACGGTCCGTGTCGTCATTAACATCGCTTAATCGAAACGAACGCTCTAATTGAGCAAACCAAAGCTGTGGGTTTGCTTTGTTAAATTTCGGTACATGCACGCGCTGCAAATTTGCACGCGCATTTGTTTGCTGAGTGATTGCTGTATTAATATGCTGCAAACTAACATCCATAGTTTGCATTTGAAGTTTAAGCTCCTCGAGCTGCTTCTCACTACCCTGACTATCCAAAAAGGTGTCTTCGTCGTTGTCTTTATTTTCAGGAATAGTAGATCGCAGATCGTAGCGCGCCATTTTGTAATTTTATTTTCACAATGTTGCGAAATTATGGTCAACGGCAGTGCCGTAAGGTCGTTGTCGGAATTTTAATTATACGATGTATGTATAGATCACGTCGGGGTCACCACTTTAGCAATCAAACGCATTAATTGCTAATAATAAACTTAATACTTTATTAATGTTAAATAATACAAGTAAATAAATGATGCGTCGAAGTGTGATGGTTTTTGGCGCGAGACGATAGATAGATAAAGTGATGATAGACGCCTCGATAATGCCTCGTGTCGATTGCAGCAAAACGCAGAGTTCTATCGCACAATCGCCTATCGGCAACACTGCTTCGGTGGTGCCACAATATAAAAATAAAAATCAGCTGTTTGTTCTTTTTTGTTTACAAGGGAATAAAGTGCATAAAATAATAAAAAGTGAAAAAATGAATCGCCGAATGAAACAATGCTTTGTATTTATTTCGCAAATAACGCCATTATTGCCTATGTATTTATTATTATTTTATTTTATTGGAGCTCCCGTGAAAATGATATTTATTTGTGAGCTCCCAAATAATTGGGTGGTCATCCAATTCCTTCATTAGAGAAATTTTCTGCATTTTAGTAAAATTTGTACACCTGTTTTACCTACGCGCCATTGCTTCTGCTGCGTACTAGGCTATACAAACAAATCCCAATTGGAAAACTCTTTTTTTTATAAAAAATTTCGTAAATTATGTTATGTTTTTTGGTGCATATAAATATGCTATAAGTTCCGTAAATTTTTACCGATTTTTATGAGAATCGAAATGAACGTCAAATAAGCTATTTAAAGTATATGGGGTAAGTTTCAAGTTGATATTTTTTTTTTTTTTTTATATGTTCAATTTGATATGTTGAGGGGTGTGGGAGAAAACACGGTTAATCGATTGCGGGGGGTGGGGGGTCCCCATCGATAAACTTTGGATGTGGATTTGCTTATTAGAGCCACACGCAACAGCTTACCAAAATTTGTGATAGGCAAGGGGAGGTGAAATTTGTACATATTTGACTATAACTTTTGTTGTATTTGTCCGATTTCGCCACACAGATGCTATGACGCATCGTTATGTTGACTTTCATATTAAAATATTAAACGGTTTAGCTAAAAACCGCGAAACTCTGCTACGGGGAACGGGGAAAGATATTGACATGATTCAACAAACTTGATATTCTGAGGAAATATGCGCATCAGCTGGTAAAGTTTCGTATCTCTAGCTCTTATAGTCTCCGAGATCTAGGTGTTCATACAGACGGACAGACGGACGGACAGACGGACATGGCCCAATCGCTACCCGAGGTTATGATAAGCATTTTGGTATATAGGACTTGGGGTCTGCCACGCCTCCTTCTTGCCGTTACATACATTGCACAAATCTAGTATACCCTTTGTACCTATAGGTACAGGGTATAAAGAATATCAAAAGGTGAAATAAAAGATGGCGTACGTTAAAGTCGGGCGCAGACGACTTTGGGATACCCTGTACCACCACATTGCAGTTAATTCAGACACATTGCTTAAAACCTTCAAAAGATATTTTATTCGGCAAATTTGGTTACAATGTTTTCATAAAAAAAAGAAATCAGTCGAACTTTGCACCAATTTTGGACCGATCGGTCCTATGGGGACCTATATGATATAGTCAACCGATTTTGATCGAATTTAGTACTCTAAAAAACTTCTTAATGCCAAATTTGCTAACAATATCTTTAAAAACAAACGAAACGCAACGAATTTTGTAGAAAAAACGATTTTTTGACCGATTGGTCCTATGGGAGCTATATGATATAGTCAACCGATTTTGATCAAATTTGAAACAGTGCTTTGGTTACAATATCTTCACAAACAAACGACACGCAACGAATTTTGTACAAAAAACATTTTTTCGACCGACCGATCCTATGGGAGCTATACGATATAGTGCTGAAGTTGGTCATCCCTTTTCAGAACGTTTTCTGATTCATTTAACAAGTTAAGCTTGGCTAACAGATCATATTGAGAGGCATGAGAGATCATATCAAATCCATACAACGCATGGTATGGAGAATATCCTATACTTTGGTGGTGTGCACTTCGCAATGCACTGCTAATACCATGTATGTGCTCATCCCAGTCTCATTGATCCTCCCGCAAGTATGCTCGAATAGCAGCCACAAGCGAACGATTAACTCGTTCAGATGCATTTGACTGAGGGAAATACAAAGCAGTATACATATGTTTGAATTGGGAGCCGTTGTCGCTGATAAGAAGCTTAGGAACGTCATACACAAAGAATATGTGATGCTTGAGATATTCTTGAATAACTTTAGATGTAAATTTTCGTTAAGGACATAACCAATGGTACTTAGAAAAGTGATCCATGACAATCAATAAACCGATATGACAGCGTTTGCTTTTGGGATAAGGTCCTAGGATATCTACTGATTTGATCGGAGCAACATCCTTTAGTGGCTCACGATGTTGATGTTGGTGATCACATTTTGTTTTAACCACGTCCTGAGATTCCTACAAGGCTTGAGAACAAATCGTCATAATAAAGGAAATATTGAAAAAGATATCCTATCCAATAAGTAGTGTGATTAAAATGAAGGTTTAGTGTTGGTAATACTAAAGCAGTTAAGTGATGATACTCAGAAAAATAAAGAGAAGATGCAAAAAATAGTAACGCAATAAGAGGGTACTCTGAGCGGTAAATTTTTTGGTCCACAGCCAAAATTAATTGCATTCCAATTTCAGAGAGCAATCCGATGATTGCAATGATAGCAACACAATAAAAGGTCTGCTCTGAGCGGTAATTTTTTCGGTCCAAAACCAAAAGTAATTGCATTCCAATCTCAGAGAGCAATCCGTTCTGTTGTGATACAACCTGAGCATAAAAATTAAATAAAGAAAAGTACTGCAAACATGTTGTTGAGCAACGAATGCCGCATTGCGCGCAGTTGGTCGTTGCTGCATATCGATTGCAGCATTCCTCTCATTTTTGTTTGTTTCTTTGCAAGTTTTACTAATCGATAGTTTTAAGAGCAAATGTTATCAACATACTAACCATCACCATTCCTGTAACAACGCGATTGATATTAAAGTGACATTGGTTCAATTTTTTATACAGTCCACTGCACGGCTCCGGCTTATTTCTAATCATTTGTTGGTCCTTCAAGCCGGATCAGTGAATACAAGGAATCGAATTTTGTGCTTAATATTCAGTGGTAATTGTTTGCTATGGAAAAATTAAAGGCATTGGTTAAGGCTCGTGGCAGATTCAAGGCTTCTATGACGCGCATATTGGCTAGGGCCGAGCGAGATGAACCAACTACACCTCTCGGATGGATCAATTACAAATCATTTGGAAGGAGTTTGTGAAACTTGGCGACTCCATTGCTATTCTCCACGAAGTGGATGGGTATGTGGATCCAGAGGGCGACAATGAAATCTATGAGGAGAAATACTTCAAGAAAAATGGCTCTCTACAAAACACAGCAGCAACAACAAACAAAAGGGATGAGAGCAACGGGCTTCATCAAGACAACAGCGCAATTATAAATGTGCTAGAACAACAATAACAACTATTCGAGCGTCTGGCTGCAAACCAGACAACAACAACACACGAGGTCAAGCGCGATGGCGGCGAAGCGACGCTAGCAATGCAAAACGATTTACCGCGAATTCATATCAAACAGTTTGCTGGCAGCTACACAGAATGGCCAACGTTTTAAGACATTTATGAAAGTACAATTCATAACAAGCAGCATTTGTCAAACACACAGAAATTTCATCATTTGAAAACACTACTTATTGATGAGGCTGGGAGCGTCTTAAGGAAAGATACAATCGTCCACGGCATATCACCAATTCATTTTTGGAGCAATTCATGAGCTTGTCAATGACTTCAAAAATCGATGCATTTATTTTGCGTAAAGTGTCAGACGCCGTAATTGAGATAGTCCGCGGTCTGGATGCAATTGACCAATTGACGCGACTGCTGGATTATATTCTTGACACTTGAGAAACTTGATGCTGACACGCGGCGCAGGTGGATTGAGCAGTATGGACAAAGATTCACCTACTCTAGATGAATTCTTTAAATTTTTGGACTGCCGCTGCGAGGAGTTGGAGCTAAGCAAACGCGAACTTTCGGCTGGGGGCAAACCAGCAACACAAGGAGACAGACCCAAACCGGTAATACAATCATTGGTGGCAGTTGAAGGCATCAGCTGCACTAAATGCTATTCTACAGAGCACTCATTGTATGCATATCAAAAATTTTTGGATATGACAGTTGATCAACGACGATCTTTTTGAAGGACAAATTACCATGCTACAACTGCTTGAAACATAGACATGTGGTCAATAAGTGCAAGTCCAAATATACGTGTAGAGTATGCAAAGGTCATCATCATTCGCTTTTACATAAGCAAGATAACCAATCACAGGTTAACACTGCGGTGACGCGTGCACATGCATTGGGCACACAAGCAACAGTCTGTGCGCAAGGCACTGCAACACAATCTACTCAAGCCAATGGAGTAAATAGAAGCACATTACCTACCGCCATAGTTAATGTTAAAAACGCAAAAGGAGACTTCATAACTTGCCGCCTTTTATTGGACACGGGATCAGAAATCACGTACATATCAGAAAGCTGCATTAGATCTCTGGGCTTGGCACGTTCATACTCACGACTTTTGGTTACTGGAATATGTCATTTGTCAAGGCTGGTACTACAAAGGGAAGAACAACGCTTCATATTAAGTCCCGTATCTCTGAACATCAGTTGGTTGTTAACGCACACGTTATGACCAAAATTACATCATCCATTGAACGCCATGTCGTTGACGCATCTACACTGCAAGTATTCAATAACCTAAAACTGGCTGATTCACAATTTACAACTAAAACACGAGTGGACATACTGTTGGGTTCCGATTATGTATGGTATACGTTGACTGGAGAGAAAATGCACGACAACAAGGGCAATATTATTGCAATTTCAACTATTTTTGGATGGGCTTATCACTCAATACGTCTCAAACAAGCAACTCTATAACACTAACTAAAACATTGGATATTGATACCTCGCTCCAAAGATTCTGCGAGCTGGAGACCAGCGTTACGTAAGCAGATAAGAGCCTCGTTTATGGCGAGGATCTCCGCCTGAAAGACGCTGCATTGGTCCGGAAGTCGAAAAGACTGCCGGATGTTTAGTTGCTCCGAGAAGACCCCGCCCCCAACCTGGTTGTTGAGCTTGGAGCCATCTGTGAAGAAATTTATGCGGTCGCTTTGACCTTGTTGACTTACCACCCACGATTCCCTGGAGTGAATGGAGGTTGTAAATAGAGTTGAGGAATGCTCTAAGGGTGTACAATAATCCGTGACTGACACGTTTATGTCTTCTTTTAATATGGACGAGTGTCCATTAGGGTGGCCATTTTTGCAACATCTCACGATTTTACTAACGCCACCTCCTAAAAAGTTTCCTTTTTACCTGCATATAGCGCCTGTTAAATTTAAAAACGATCCGAATGTATTTGATGGTACCGGGAATAGGTCAAAGGTCATAAAAATTTTTTATATGAATGCACAAATAGCGACAAAGTCGTAAGTTTGTCACAAACATTTTCCAAATATAATCGATGGGTAATTCAATTATCTACAGTCAAGTAAAAATATTATCAAAATCAGTTTAGTATAACCAGAGATATTTGCTGTTAAGTAGAGGCACTATTTTTTTCCTGATTTCGAAAAATGTTTTTTTCAAAATATCTCGAAGATCGTTTCATAAAAAATTTGTTGACGTCATTTTCGGTTTTAGCATATCATTTTACTACAGAAACGACTAAAACATTTTAAGAATACCAAAATTTTTTTTATTTGTAAACTAGTGTAATTAGTCAAATTAATCAATTTTAGAGCTTACCAAATTTATTCAGGCCGACTCAATATTATTTTTAAATTATGTTTAAATTGATATGAGACTTTTTGAACCATCATTTGTTTCATTGGAAATAAGATTTTAAAGTTTATGTAGAACAATACAGTCAAAAATGGAAAAAGTGCAAGTTATGACCTTTGACCTATTCCCGGAACCATCAAATACATTCGGATCGTTTTTAAATTTTACAGGAGCTAAATGCAGGTAAAAAGGAAACTTTTTAGGGGGTGGCGTTATTGATATCGACGGTTTAAAAATCCTCCATACCAGCGGCGGCCACCCTAGTGTCCATATCTCAAGACTACCCAGCAATTGGCATCCTTGAGGCGCCTCGCTGTTAAGGTGGCAGTTTCTTTTGCCATCAAAAGGATGGGATGTATGTAAGTGATGGCATTAAGCGCTTCACTAGAGGTAGTTCGTGTACCTTGTTTAGTACTTTGAGTTTTGATTTTATTGTTAGGGCTGGCCACCAAGTGGATACCCCATATAGGAGTATAGGTCTAACTATGGCTGTATAGATCCATCTAACTACTTGGGGGGACATACCCCATTTGAGTCCTATTGTCCTCTTGCAGGCAAAGAGCGCTGTATTCGCATTTTGCACTCTCTCTGCTATATTTAGATTCCAGCTTAATTTCTTATCTAGTACAAGCCCCAAGTATCTTGCACTGTTACTGAAAGATAAGACGGAATCGTTTATTCTAGGTGGGGAAAGATTTGGGATCTTATACCTTCTCGAGAAGAGAATAAGTTATGTTTTTTCCGGGTTGACACTCAAACCGCTTTTGAGTGCCCAGAGTGACAGTTCCCTAAGTTTTACGGTCATACGGTCACAAAGGGATTGTGGGAATTTTCCATTCAGCATGATAACAACATCATCCGCATAGGCAACAACTTTACAGCCACCTCCTTCTATGCGACGTAACATCATGTTGAGAGCTAGGCGATAGCACCCCCCTTGAGGAGTGCCTCTACTTACGTACCTACAGAGAGAGGATGTACCAAGTGAGGAAATCACCGTTCTGCCCAGTAGCAGCTGGCTGATTAGTCTCACTAGCCGGTCATCTACTTGTAGATACAGAAGTGCGTTAGTTATTGCCCTGGGATCAATGTTGTTGAAAGCACCCTCTATATCCAAGAAAGCAGCAATAGCATACTCCTTGTTATACAAGGATTTTTCTATGTTCGATATGACGGAATGAAGTGCCGTTTCCGTCGATTTACCCTTGCAGTAAGCGTGTTGCGACTCTGATAAAAACCCTGGGTTGATTGACGTTCTAAGGTATAGGCCTATCAACCTATATAAATGTATATAAATACATAGGGGTCCAGCCAGGTACCATGTGTCCGTCCGAGGGTAAACTTTTTAAGTTATTTTTTTCGTCCGTTTTAAGGACTTGTTGCTATTTCTAGTATACATGGATCGATACCCAATAAAATTTTAGGAAGCTACCTGGAAGCGCAAGTCGATATCTAAATTAGAAATACTTTGAATTAATGGTCAAAAAAGAAATGGATCTGGCCAGACCCAGGTGTCCAACGGAGGGTTAAAGAAGATGTGCCGCGACAAAGCCCTAGACACATTCGTATGTAGCTTACGCGGAGATCTAGCGTGCATTTTAAGTGCGCAAGCGCCACCAGACCTTCTTTCGGCATTAAACATATGCCTAAAAATAGAAAATCAAAAATATCGCAGCATTCATGCGATGTCTGCCAACAATAGAAACACTAACGTCAAACCAACACCAGCTCCTCGCAACATGCAACTCGTTAGCACAGGTTTCCGACAACCACCCCAGGTTCCTCCCATATATCGTCTGATCCAATATCAATAAGCCACACAGCAACAGAACTAAACAAGCTTTGGACAGCAACGACCAGTCGTTATGCCGCGACAATATGACCCCAACCAATACCGGCAACAACAGTTCATACCACCCAGACCGATGGGACCAAAACCCTTACCAAGCCCAGAAAAAGACCTCCAGGCCCAATGCCCGACGCGCATAAAAGACAGAGAAACTTTAACATACAAACTAACGACAACGAATAGAACGAAACGCAATTCGCCGAGACGAGATCTAGGTGTTCATACAGACGGACAGACGGACGGACAGACGGACATGGCCCAATCGCTACCCGAGGTTATGATAAGCATTTTGGTATAAAGGACTTGGGGTCTGCCACGCCTCCTTCTTGCCGTTACATACATTGCACAAATCTAGTATACCCTTTGTACCTATAGGTACAGGGTATAAAGAATATCAAAAGGTGAAATAAAAGATGGCGTACGTTAAAGTCGGGCGCAGACGACTTTGGGATACCCTGTACCACCACATTGCAGTTAATTCAGACACATTGCTTAAAACCTTCAAAAGATATTTTATTCGGCAAATTTGGTTACAATGTTTTCATAAAAAAAAGAAATCAGTCGAACTTTGCACCAATTTTGGACCGATCGGTCCTATGGGGACTATATGATATAGTCAACCGATTTTTATCGAATTTAGTACACTGATTGGGTACTCTAAAAAACTTCTTAATGCCAAATTTGCTAACAATATCTTTAAAAACAAACGAAACGCAACGAATTTTGTAGAAAAAAGATTTTTTGACCGATTGGTCCTATGGGAGCTATATGATATAGTCAACCGATTTTGATCAAATTTGAAACAGTGCTTTGGTTACAATATCTTCACAAACAAACGACACGCAACGAATTTTGTACAAAAAACATTTTTTCGACCGATCGATCCTATGGGAGCTATACGATATAGTGCTGAAGTTGGTCATCCCTTTTCAGAACGTTTTCTGATTCATTTAACAAGTTAAGCTTGGCTAACAGATCATATTGAGAGGCATGAGAGATCATATCAAATCCATACAACGCATGGTATGGAGAATATCCTATACTTTGGTGGTGTGCACTTCGCAATGCACTGCTAATACCATGTATGTGCTCATCCCAGTCTCGTTGATCCTCCCGCAAGTATGCTCGAATAGCAGCCACAAGCGAACGATTAACTCGCGTATAAAAGACAGAGAAACTTTAACATACAAACTAACGACAACGAATAGAACGAAACGCAATTCGCCGAGACGTATGCCACTATGGCAGAATACGAGCAAGCAATTGCCGATCAGGGAGATCAGGAAACCCAAGACGAGACTTTGGACGAATACGTTGACAGCTACGAAGAAACGAAACACTACGACAACTCTGCAATGAATTTTTTAGAATGGAGCACTCCTCGCTTCCGTACTTTGAATGCAAGCTGGGGATAGATATAGGCTCAAATAGGAATTAAATTCAACCCAAGTTTGTTACTCATCCAATACCTAATCAGAAACCTTTTAACGCTGTGTCCATAGGGGGCAGTGTTCGTGTCACTCACCATAAAATAGCCAACCTCTTCAACCACCCTGACATAAACGTCAAGTTTTTTTTGTTGCCAAGTTTAAGTCATTTGATGTCATTCTGGGCAATGACAGCTTAAAAAAAACTAGCAGCAGAAATTAAAATCAAGAAAAAATGAATGACCATTAAGAAAATAATATTGAGGCGGTAAGTACCATAATACCTAGAATTGAGCATTTGACCAAAACTCAGAGTGACAGCTTAAATAGACTTCTTCAAACATACCCAAACTTATTTGCCAATGTGAAGGCAGAAATACGAACTTTTTCAGACTCACCAGTATACTCAAAATTTTATCAGTATCCAATGAGTTTTAAAGACGAGGTCAATAAGCAGGTCCGTGAACTCTTAAATGACGTATACCGTGGTGACCATCAAGGTCACCATACAACTCACCTGTATGGATAGTAACTAAGAAAGCGGACGCCTCAAAAGAAAAAAATACCGTATGGTCATAGATTACAGGAAATTAAACCTGGTTACCATAGCCGATAAATACCCAATACCAGAAATAAACGAGGTACTCGCCCAACTAGGTGGCAACAAAGTCTTCTCTGTATTAGACCTTAAGGTGGATTCCACAAAATTCCATTGAAAACGTCCGACATAGAAAAAACCGCCTTCTGCGTAAATAACGGAAACTATGAGTTTACACGACTCCCGCTTGGACTTAAGAACGCCCCTGCAATCTTCCGGCGTGCCCTGGATGACATACTTCATGAACATATTGATGAAATCATCATATTCAGTAAAGATGATGAATCACACTTTCGAATTTTACAAGAAGCCAATATGAAATGTCAATTTGACAAATGCGAGTTCATGAAAAACAAAGTCGAATTTCTTAGCTTTGTTATATCCGACAAAGGCATCGAAACTAGTCCAGATAAAGTTGCAGCTATAGCTCATATCCTCTTCCGAGGACTCAAAGATTTAAGATCCTTTTTGGACTCTCCGGATACAACAGGAGATTCATTGAAAATTATGCTAAGCTCGCCAAGCCCCTTACCTCGCTTTTAAGAAGGGAAGACGGACGTGTGTCCAAAAAAATGTCCTCAAAAAAATCAATTTCGCTTGACAATCAAGCACTAGAAGCATTCAGGAAGCTTAAAAGTAGCCTAATAACTAAAGATATAATACTCCGCTACCCAGATTTCGGAAAGGAGTTTCACTTGACAATCGATGCTACCAACGTCGCAATAGGTGCAGTTTTATCGTAAGATAACCAACCTATTTCATTTCTCTCAAGAACACTATCTAAGGCAGAAGAGCATTATGCCGCTAACGAAAAAGAAATGTTAGCCATAGCTTAGGCACTGAAAAGCCTAAAAAATTACCTATACGGTAAAGCAAAAGTTAATATTTGTACAGACTCATTCTTGAGTAGCTGGGATGGAAATGTGAGAATCAAAAGGTGGAAATCCTATTTAGAGGAATATGATTACGAGATATTTCATAAACCGGGAAAGGAGAATGTGGTAGCTGATGCGCTATCGAGAATACCACCTACAGGGCAAATAAGTTCAAGAGACTCGACGCAACATAGCGATGAGAGCTCAGGTTAAAAATTGAGTCCAAGTATGGAAGTCCCTATTAACGCCTTTAGGAACCAAATTTTCTTTCATAAAGCAGAGATGACCGACTACAAGTTCAGCATACCCTTCCCAAGTTTTCACAGACATGACATATACAGACAACAATACAATCCGAACGAACTATTTTCCGACATAAAAAATAACAGATCAAGAGGAACAAATCCTCAAGACGCACAATAGAGCTCACCGAAATGCTTTAGAGAATAAAATACAATTGTCCGAAGAATTCTACTTTCCGAAAATGAAACCGAAAATCGCAAACATAGTCAAACAGTGCAAGACTTGTAAACAAACGAAATATGACCGTCATCCACCTAACCCAGGGATTAGAGAAACTCCCATACCAGAATACCCCGGACACATAATTCACATTGACATCCACTCGACAGAACGATACCTTGTACTCACAGCAATTGACAAATTTTCTAAGCTAGCGAAGGCTAAAGTCATATACGCGATATAGTTTTCTATTTTGGCGTACCGAAATTTATAGTAATGGATAATGAAAAACCCTCAAATTCCGAATCAATACGATTCATGCTAATATACCAACTTGGAATGGAAATTTATAAAACACCCCCTAACAACAAGAGTACAGTTAACGGACTGATAGAACGATTTCATTCTGAAATAATGAGATGTTTTAAAAGAGATCCTGAGCTGAAATCGCAGAGCCCGAGATAAATTTGTGACCTATATGCTGCAACTTCTGTTTAATGGTGAAATTGCCTCTTTGAACTTCATTAACTGCTTCACGCATAAGATTCGAAATGCCGCGTTGGGATTTATCAATATAGTTAATGACGTAGCTGCAGCAAGCATAAGGATCAAATATGAATTGTTTATCCATATTGGCCCTCTGCAAAGAAAGAAAGTGCATATTATAAGCATTCACATATATTTCTTCGAAAGATCTTCCCAAAAATACTTTAGGCTTTTGTAAGCTGGACCTAATAGCTAATTTGTAACTCTCGTAACTGAGGAAAAGTTCGTTATGAGAATGGAAACATTCGAAGTTATTGAGATATGTTATGATTTCAGATTCATGTGGAAAATTCAAAATTTTTTTGATTTTTTCAAAGTTTTCACGGTGGACTGAAATATTGGGAAATTCGTCAGCTAACGGAAATAAAATTTCTGTTTGAGGCATAGGAGGATGCGGAAATTGAAACCGACATATGAACTGGTCTCTAACTTGTCGCTTGCAAGTCTGATTATGTTTATGTTTTTGATAAACAATGAACGGAGTAAGGGCTGAATTAGCTGCACTTGTAGTGACAAATCGGTCAATAAAATTAACGACAGAAGAGATGGAGAATTCGTCACTAGAATCAAGCTGTGGAGCATCTTTTGACCAAAACATGCCATGGACATGGGGTGACCCTCTCTGCTGAAAACACAATACGCCAATAATATTGGGTCACATAATGACTTCCGAAAATTCCGCCTGGTTTCTTTAATAGACTAAGCAATTGTCTAAGCCTATAATCAAAATACCTAGCGCACGTCACAGGGTCTGCTCGAATTAAGCGAACTTTTTCCGAAAAACTTAGCTCAGACGCTGACTGTTCTGTAATTATTATATTATCTACATTTTTGGAAAGTATAACTAATAATTCTGTCCATTTCGTCTCAGCGGCCGACAATGTTATAAAAAAGGTAGGAAGGCCGAATTGTCGAATCAAGCTTTTTAAAATTTGTTGCACTGTTCCAAAACGGTTATATTATTATTATACCCTGTACCGTATGGTACAAAGGGTATATTGTGTTTGTGCAAGCCGAAAATGTATGTAACGTACAGAAGGAGACGTCGGAGACCCCCAAAGTTACCTAAAGTATGATCAGTGTGACTCGAGAAGTCGATATACCCATGTCCGTCTGTCCGTCTGTCTGTCTGTCCGTCTGTCCGTATGAACGCCTAGATCTCAGAGATAGTAAGAGCTAGAGCAACCAAGCTTTCAGATTAGATCCCTTATTAATCCATAGGAGACAAGTTTACAAATTTAGCTGGAGTACAATTACGATGGCACCAATCAATCAAACAATTTAAAAATCTAAGTAAGTTTTTGTAATTAAGTTTGGTAAGTTAGTAATAAATAGTGATGATGTATTTCACTATATTTATATTTTATTTGATGATGTTGTTAAACGAAATGGCTATACGGAGACGGAGTTTCTTAAAGAAATTCGAGGATCTTTCCGGGCTCACAAAAATCAATTTCACAAATCAAAATATGATAAACAATATCACGCGCCGTACAAGCACGTCCTACAAAACTAAAATTGATTAAAATTCAATAACAATAAGCAATGTAAATTACTACGTCAAAACTGGATAAAAGGAAAATTAAGCTGTCCTTCCAGTATAACTAAAATCACAAAATTATCATTCCCAAAAAAAAAGGACGACAAAATACATCCAAGAACTATACATATTTAACACACATATTTACTTTGTGCAGTCAGGATTTGCTGATAGACCCACATTGTATGTAAGGATGTCTTCTCCAGGGTGCCAGTATAGTCCAAGCACCTTTACTGGTCTCGGTTGGGCAACAGGATTACTAACTTTGGTGTTGCAGTGTGTTGTATTGGATACCCATTTTCCCAGCTCTAAATAAGCGCGGGACATCAGTTGTATGAGTGCGTTTTGGTTGTGTAGTAACTCATCCTCAGTGTTTGATCCAGTTAGAACGTCATTGACGTAGAAATCCTCCCGTAGGATTTTTTGCCGCATTTGGGAACTCATGCTGGTGACCGTGTGCCAGTTGCTTCAGCACTCGAACTGCCAAAAATGGTGCACATGAGGTTCCGTATGTAACAGTGTTAAGTTGGTAGTGCTTGATTTGTTGAGAGGGACTCTCTCTCCAAACAATCCTCTGGAAATTGCGATGCTTATCGCTCGCCCATATTTGACGAAACATCTTCACTATGTCCGCTGAGAATACAAATCTGTACATTCTATAGCGGAGGCACAGCAAATAGATTGCTCTGAATGCTAGGTCCTGTAAAGACAAGATCATTTAATGCCGTACCATTGGCGTCGCGGAATGAACCATCAAAGACCACTCAAGTTTTCGACCCAGCACAGGATGGTGAGGCAGATAGAAATATTGGCCAGTGGTGAGTTCGTCCGGAAGCAGTTCGTGTGTGCGCAGTTGTTCATCTTTCTATAAACGATGTTCTACAGATTTGAAGCGTTTGAGCGCTCCTTGTAGAGTATCTCCAAATTCGGGATTTGCAGTGTTGAATGGAAGTTCCACAATGTACCTTCCCCTTTCGTCTGTAGTGTACGTGGTGAGAAAGTGTTTCTCCACCTGCTCATCTTCGGGTTCCACCTTGATCGCAGTATTAACATCCTCCAGCTCGCAGAATCTTTGGAGCGAGGTATCAATATCCAATGTTTTAGTTAGTGTTATAGAGTTGCTTGTTTGAGACGTATTGAGTGATAAGCCCATCCAAAAATAGTTGAAATTGCAATAATATTGCCCTTGTTGTCGTGCATTTTCTCTCCAGTCAACGTATACCATACATAATAGGAACCCAACAGTATGTCCACTCGTGTTTTAGTTGTAAATTGTGAATCAGCCAGTTTTAGGTTATTGAATACTTGCAGTGTAGATGCGTCAACGACATGGCGTTCAATGGATGATGTAATTTTGGTCATAACGTGTGCGTTAACAACCAACTGATGTTCAGAGATACGGGACTTAATATGAAGCGTTGTTCTTCCCTTTGTAGTACCAGCCTTGACAAATGACATACCAGTAACCAAAAGTCGTGAGTGTGAACGTGCCAAGCCCAGAGATCTAATGCAGCTTTCTGATATGTACGTGATTTCTGATCCCGTGTCCAATAAAATGCGGCAAGTTATGAAGTCTCCTTTTGCGTTTTTAACATTAACTATGGCGGTAGGTAATGTGCTTCTATTTACTCCATTGGCTTGAGTAGATTGTGTTGCAGTGCCTTGCGCACAGACTGTTGCTTGTGTGCCCAATGCATGTGCACGCGTCACCGCAGTGTTATAAGGAGCATTTTGGTTACGCTGATCCTCACCTTCTGTTTGGGCATTCCCCATAACCTGTGATTGGTTATCTTGCTTATGTAAAAGCGAATGATGATGACCTTTGCATACTCTACACGTATATTTGGACTTGCACTTATTGACCACATGTCTATGTTTCAAGCAGTTGTAGCATGGTAATTTGTCCTTCAAAAAGATCGTCGTTGATCAACTGTCATATCCAAAAATTTTTGATATTCATACAATGAGTGCTCTGTAGAATAGCATTTAGTGCAGCTGATGCCTTCAACTGCCACCAATGATTGTATTACCGGTTTGGGTCTGTCTCCTTGTGTTGCTGGTTTGCCCCCAGCCGAAAGTTCGCGTTTGCTTAGCTCCAACTCCTCGCAGCGGCAGTCCAAAAATTTAAAGAATTCATCTAGAGTAGGTGAATCTTTGTCTATACTGCTCAATCCACCTGCGCCGCGTGTCAGCATCAAGTTTCTCAAGTGTCAAGAATATAATCCAGCAGTCGCGTCAATTGGTCAATTGCATCCAGACCGCGGACTATCTCAATTACGGCGTCTGACACTTTACGCAAAATAAATGCATCGATTTTTGAAGTTATTGACAAGCTCATGAATTGCTCCAAAAATGAATTGGTGATATGCCGTGGACGATTGTATCTTTCCTTAAGACGCTCCCATACAGTGACTGTCCAATGTCGCAATAAGTTGGCAGCCTCATCAATAAGTAGTGTTTTCAAATGATGAAATTTCTATGTGTTTGACAAATGCTGCTTGTTATGAATTGTACTTTCATAAATGTCTTAAAACGTTGGCCATTCTGTGTAGCTGCCAGCAAACTGTTTGATATGAATTCGCGGTAAATCGTTTTGCATTGCTAGCGTCGCTTCGCCGCCATCGCGCTTGACCTCGTGTGTTGTTGTTGTCTGGTTTGCAGCCAGACGCTCGAATAGTTGTTATTGTTGTTCTAGCACATTTATAATTTCGCTGTTGTCTTGATGAAGCCCGTTGCTCTCATCCCTTTTGTTTGTTGTTGCTGCTGTGTTTTGTAGAGAGCCATTTTTCTTGAAGTATTTCTCCTCATAGATTTCATTGTCGCCCTCTGGATCCACATACCCATCCACTTCGTGGAGAATAGCAATGGAGTCGCCAAGTTTCACAAACTCCTTCCAAATGATTTGTAATTGATCCATCCGAGAGGTGTAGTTGGTTCATCTCGCTCGGCCCTAGCCAATATGCGCGTCATAGAAGCCTTGAATCTGCCACGAGCCTTAACCAATGCCTTTAATTTTTCCATAGCAAACAATTACCACTGAATATTAAGCACAAAATTCGATTCCTTGTATTCACTGATCCGGCTTGAAGGACCAACAAATGATTAGAAATAAGCCGGAGCCGTGCAGTGGACTGTATAAAAAATTGAACCAATGTCACTTTAATATCAATTGCGTTGTTACAGGAATGGTGATGGTTAGTATGTTGATAACATTTGCTCTTAAAACTATCGATTAGTAAAACTTGCAAAGAAACAAACAAAAATGAGAGGAATGCTGTGGACCAAAAAATTTACCGCTCAGAGTACCCTCTTATTGCGTTACTATTTTTTGCATCTTCTCTTTATTTTACTGAGTATCATCACTTAACTGCTTTAGTATTACCAACACTAAACCTTCATTTTAATCACACTACTTATTGGATGGGATATCTTTTTCAATATTTCCTTTATTATGCCTTATTCAAAGCAATTGAGTGTTTTGAATATAAACAGTTTATTTCGGATTTTATTATATCCATTTTTACTTTATTTTTACACATTATGCCGATCACGCGTAGTAGAGAAGAGCTGCGGAGTCTTCCTACCTCAGCTCCTGCGGCCGAGGTGAGATGTACGATTTGTTCTCAAGCCTTGTATGAATCTCAGGACGTGGTTAAAACAAAATGTGTTCACCAACATCAACATCGTGAGCCACTAAAGGATGTTGCTCCGATCAAATCAGTACGGAAGGGTCGTCCGAGGAGGCAGCGTAGTGGTCGAGATTTTAATCACGGCCAACGTCTGTCATCTGATGGGTCGGCAATTACTACGCAGTCGATAAATATTGACTACAATTTGATTTTTGAAAAAGTGGAAGAACTTATTGATCTTCGTATGTCACAATTAAGTCTAAAGGGCGACGACACTTCAAACTCAAACATTCAAAATGTACCGTCTAGACTACAAATGCCAGTAGACCTAGATAGTCCTTTGGCTAGATCTGGAGCTAATTCGTTTTCTACGATGAGACCGGTAAAGGCCACCCAAATTATTCAGAGCTGGGGCGTAAAGTTCGACGGCTCTACAAAGGCCCTACAGTACAGGAGTTTCTATACAGAGCTCGAGCTCTTACAGCTGATACCTTTCAAAATGATTTTTCTTTATTATGTAAAAATTTACACGTTCTGCTTATTGGAAAAGCGCGTGAATGGTATTGGAGGTATCGCAAAGAAATCGCTTAAGTTAATTGGAAAGATTTTTGGGAAGCCCTCAAAAACCAATACCACGATAGCAAAGATGACGATCTCATTTTGGAAGAGATAAGATAGCAGTGGTGTCAGTTCGTCCTTTTGAGCGTTTGTGCGTAGATATCCTAGGACCTTATCCCAAAAGCAAACGCTGTCATATCGGTTTATTGATTGTCATAGATCACTTTTCTAAGTACCATTGGTTATGTCCTTAACGAAAATTTACATCTAAAGTTATTCAAGAATATCTCAAGCATCACATATTCTTTGTGTATGACGTTCCTAAGCTTCTTATCAGCGACAACGGCTCCCAATTCAAACATATGTATACTGCTTTGTATTTCCCTCAGTCAAATGCATCTGAACGAGTTAATCGATCGCTTGTGGCTGCTATTCGAGCATACTTGCGGGAGGATCAACGAGACTGGGATGAGCACATACATGGTATTAGCAGTGCATTGCGAAGTGCACACCACCAAAGTATAGGATATTCTCCATACCATGCGTTGTATGGATTTGATATGATCTCTCATGCCTCTCAATATGATCTGTTAGCCAAGCTTAACTTGTTAAATGAATCAGAAAACGTTCTGAAAAGGGATGACCAACTTCAGCACTATATCGCATAGCTCCCATAGGATCGATCGGTCGAAAAAATGTTTTTTCTACAAAATTCGTTGCGTGTCGTTTGTTTGTGAAGATATTATAACCAAAGCACTGTAGCAAATTTGATCAAAATCGGTTGACTATATCATATAGGTCCCATAGGAACGATCGGTCAGAAAAACGGACTTAATTGCAATGTGGTGGTTCACTTTAACGTACGCCATCTTTTGAATCAAAGAATCCCCCCACAGGCTGTTCGCTAGTCGTAACTAGAAAATGCCGACAGACGACGTCTTGGACACAGCACGTGGACATTTCTTCGTCCTCTAAATAACTTTACATTACATCTTGTGGAACGCAGATAGATGGCGACTACTTCACTTACTCAAAAACAACAATGCACAGTGTTCCATATGACATCTTTAAAGGAAGTACGCCGCGAACCAAAAGAAAAGTATTATGATCTATCACTTCATTATATGATCCATTGGGTCTCATGTCCCCTATAAAAATTAAGGGAAGAATTTTCATGCGTGACGCATGGGAGGCTGAAGTTTGTTGGGATGACAAAATCAATTGAGAACTATTAATAAAATGGAATAACTGGCCAAAAACATTAGCATCAAGCGAAGGCATGAAAATACCAAGATACTATAGCTACAACCTGGCGATTGCAGAACGAATTGAGCTTCACATATTCAACGATGCAAGCAGCAAAGCCTACTCTTCAGCAGTATACTTGAGATGTTGCGTTATTCATTACGAAGTGACACTGGTATCTCTTGGATAAATAGCGATAAACGACTGCAAGTATTTATCGCGAATCGAATTGGAGAGATTTGGGTGGCACTGGCTTCCAACAGATAAAAACATTGCTGACATCATAACTCGTGACAACATTCCTAAACACAAACAACAACAATGGCTTACGGGACCCAAATTCCTTCAAAAACACGAATCAGAATGGGAAATACCGACACTGGCAACCACATACATCGATGAACTTAAATTTGTAATGGCACTACAACAAGAGGAGGAACATCCTCCGCACATACTGCTACAAAGAATATCAACATACAAAAATTGGATTCGTAGCACTGCCTGGATCAAGCGGCTTATATCTAATATGTCAAAACGGAATGCAAAAGAACGCAAACCAGGCGATTTAAACGTGGATGAAATCGAATGGGCAGAAACAGCTTGGGCCAAGGTGGTTCAGCAACAATCCTACCCAGAAAATCTGGCATAACTAAAAACTGGTAAAACGTCAGCAAAACTACGTCTCTAACAAGATATTGCGTCAACCAATTGGGTCGTTCACCACTTCGAAGGCCGATAGTCACCAAAAAAAGGTTATGTTGTCTGTTTGGTGGGATTTCAAAGGGATCGTTTATTTTAAACTTTTGCCAGACAATACCACGATTAATTCTGAAGGGTATTGTGATCAGCTGGACAAATTAAGTGATGCACTCAAACAGAAGAGAATTGATCAATAGAAAAGGTGTAGTGTTCCACCAGAATAATGCGAGAGTTTTATGACCCGCCAAAAGCTTTTGGAGTTTCAATGCGATGAACTACCACACCCACCATATTCTCCAGTCTTGGCACCTTCGGACTATCCCTTGTTCCGGTCTATGCAAAATTTTTTGGATGGGAGAACCTTCACCTCAAATCAGGACGTCAAAATCCACTTGGACCAGTTTTTTGCCTGCAAGGATCAAAAATTGTATTTGCGTGGAATCAATCTCTTGCCCGAAAAATGGCAAAAGGTATTGGATCAAAATGGAGGATATATAATTTCATAAAATGTTTTACACAATAAAAAAATCGTGTTTAAATTGCACTAAAAAAAACGAAATTACTTAGTGAACGACCCATTAGATGAAAACAATATAATGCGAGTAGCCAGCCGAATCGAGCGTTCAAAAGACGTCTCGACATGCACAAAGGCTCCCAAAATCTTGGATGGCAAACACGTCTTCATTCAAAGGCTCATTTACAAATTGCATGTTGATTGTTATTGTTTATGGGTTAGGCATAGGCCTATATGCACTGCGACCAATTTGCACCCCTTTATATTCAGACATTTAGCATGTCGAGGAAGTTCACCAGCTCCTTCACAGGGACCTTTTATAGGTTTGCATCTCCTAGTAGGTGTGCACCTAAAATTTTGTATCTCGCATGGAAAATTGTGTTCCGCATGGAAAATTGTGGTATCAGTGCTTAGTGTTATTGATTTGTGTGCTCTGGGGCTAGACTGGTTTAGCATTCCATTCCTCTCTCGATGGAAAAATGACTTTGTACCTCTTGGTAAAGTTGAATACTGGGTCTGTGTGGTCGTTTATCTGGGTCATGTGTGTGGCATTTCTGTCCCTGTTAAGGATTTGTAGGTGGCCAGTAAGGTTTCTTGGTTTGAACTTTTATTTCAAGTGGATTGAGAGTGCTTGGGCCCCTGTGATGCTTAGGCACGCTAGCCTCTGTAATTTTCTCAGTTTTAAAATAGCTGTGGTTTGTTTGGTTTTCTCCCACCATACCAATGTCCGTCCCATCTATCATGATGGGTCTAACCATTTGGGTGTAGATCCAAAGGGTCGTTTTGGGGCTCAGACCCCAGGATTTGCCCAGAAGTTGTTTCGTTGTCCAGAGGTTTTTCTTGGCCTTAGTTATTGCAGAATCAAGGTGTGCGCCCCAGGTGAGTTTTTTATCCAACATAATTCCTAGATATTTTACCTCTTCCTTTAGGGGTACCTCTGTCCCATTTATTGTTAGTATGAGAGTAAACCCCCCCCCCCCCTGGATGGAGGTCATCTGCTCCGTTTTCAGGGACGTATTTGGGTAGTCCCTTGCTAATACTGCCATTTTGATGCCAGACACCACATCCTTATAGAAGGCAATGGGCTGCCTCTTCTTGGCTGTGATGCTGGCTTCTGTTGGCCTATTTACCGCATTCGTTGGTCTCGATGCGGGTGTTTGTGCTGCTGCTGCGGCTTTGGAGATAGAGAGTTGATCCTCCTTGGCCCGCTTGTTGTTGGTTGCCTCTTTGAGGGGTCGTCTCAGTAGGCCTCTGTCTCTTGGGGCCAGGAGTAGCGTGTTCTCCCTTTTGGATGGCATAGGAAGCATCGCTTTAGCATAAGCTTCCTCTCTGCTAAGCCCTTTCGTAAAGTTCGTTTTTTAGGCTCTCTCTGCAGCTGGTGCCGTGCCAATCGGGCTTTAAGAGGCATCTTTGCAAACAGCAAAGAATATATACAGACGTCCGGTGAACCGCCTTTGCAGAACTGGAGTTCACAGCTGTGACGAAAATGATCGTGTCGGAGCCAACATTTGGGGGCGCAATATGTCACAGCTAAAAACCTAAAATTTGAATATAAGCAGATCACGAAATGCGCGGGCTAAAAAATACATTAAATATTTAAGCAGCACTAAAAGTAAAAAAGGCGACACCATTGTGATATCAATAATTAATACTTGTAACGAGGAGTTCCGCAAAAACACTTCAACCAATTTCAAAGCCCATATTCCAATCAGGGAGGAATAAAGTATTGGTGTACCAGGCCCAGCTGGCTCAATAAAGATCTTCCCAAATGGTTCCAAGCTGCACGACCGTGTAGGTGGAGGCGTCTACGTTGATGAACTAAACGTAAGAACGGCCTTCCGACTCCCGGATCACTGCAGTGTTTTTCAGGGAGATGTCACTGCAATCCAGGAGGCTATGACAACAATACGAAATCTACGAGTACGGAATAAGACCATCTGTATCTACTCGGACAGCCAGGCGGCCATCAAGTCCCTAGCTTCATTGACATCGTGCACGAAATCAGTGAATAACTGCCGCTTGAGGAGATGGCTGAGAATACGAAATTACTTCGCTCTCTTTGCAAACCAAACGTGGAATCGGGCATCGAACACGTGCAGAATCTCACGGCAAATTTGGCCGCCATACAGCAGTAAAAGAACTAAGAAACTTTGCTGTCTGAACAGAGCCCAGTGCTCGTCTGTCATACGTGCTATCACGGTACATTGGCTGGTGGGGATCTATGCATCCAGTACTAAATGCTCCCCACCATGATTTCTGTGGAAGCTGTGGTGATGAGGAAGAGCTGGAAACACCTTTTCTGTCACTGCCCTGGACTGTGCAGGACAAGATTTCGCTTTCATAAATCACACTTCCTTGATGATTTATATCAGCTCTCCTAAGGTTCATTCAGGCCGCGCGATGGCGGACTCATCTCATATAGGGGACCTCTTGAGTGGGGAAGAGCGGTGAATGGGTCCATCGTAGCGGTATCACAACGGGCTTATTCTTAGCCTATGTGAGTTAGTACCAACTGCCGCCCTAACCTAACCTGACCTAACGAGGAGTTGTATAAAAAAGGAGAAGAAGTATAAAGTGTTGTAGAAGGCACGCCACAAAAATTAAATTAAATAATTTAAATTACAAACTAAAATAAATAAAACCAACAAAATATAAAGAAAAACACTATTTCGGTTTATTGCGTGCACTGAAAAAAATTATTATTTAAGAGTCGTAAAATATTATAAAGAAAAGTTATGGTACATATATTTATAAAGAACTTAAAAATTGGTCAATATAAATATAGGGTATACTAGATTTGTGCAATGTATAATATGTAACGGAGAGAAGGAGGCGTGGCAGACCCCAAGTCCTTTATACCAAAATGCTTATCATAACCTCGGGTATCGATTGAGCTATGTCCGTCTGTCCGTCTGTATGAGCACCGCCTCGACTGTATTACATTTTTTTTAATATTAATCTTAAGCTCGAAAACACATTCACAAATATATGTGCTTCCAAAAATAGATAGGGATTTTCCGAAAAATATCTATTTACCGCCGGATTTTACAAAAAAAATATATATTTTATTCATATGTTTTTACCTTCTGTCTGTTATATACAATGCATAAATCTAGTAAGCCCTTTCTACCTAAAGGTACAGGGCCATTATTACTTTTATTTGCAAGCAATGCCATAAAAGTCCCATTTAACAAGTTTTTAAAAAAAATAGCGAAAGAAGCTAATACCGATTTTTTGAGTGCATGCTCAAACGGAAAACTACAAAATTACATTGAAAATCTGTTTGCCAACAACAAATAAACATTACGGTTCTTAATGTACTGACTGTACTCTTGCGAGCGGTCCACCTTTTATTCAATTCAATTCAATCCTTTTTATGCATTTATAACTAATAGCTGCTGACTCTGCTGTCTGCAGATGTTTAGGTTGATCGCTGTGCTGCCGCCGCTGATGTTTATGTTTACAGCTACGCTGCCGCCGCCGATGAGCGTGGGTCTAGCCGCTGACGATGCAAATGCTTGCTGCGTCCGGTGTCGCCTCTCAATTGTGTGATCAATGAAAGACGTTCTACTTAGCTTGGTAATAAGGGGAAAAGTGATGTGTATATAAGAATGTCAAGTGCGGCATCTAATTTATGTTCGTGGGAGCACAATTGATATCTGAGACAGAATCGATAACGCACCAAAGCCGCATTAAAGTGCAGCCACTTGAATCCCTCTAGTTGCATGCGCAACATTGATGTTCCTACACTTAAGCAGGCCACTTGAATCCTATATCATAAGTATAGTCGTAACTTCCCTTCAAAGAGAGAATAGGCCGAACTTTGTGGTTGATGCAATTAAGTATTTAGTAACTACAGAGCTTTATAAAAAAATGTGTTTTCTTTTCGTTGCAGCAGCAGCAAAATCAGAGTTTATGAGAGAACTTAATTATAGGTATGCAGCTCCCGGGTCAGAAAGGGGCGTCAAGGCAGAAGATGACTTAATGAAAGTGATATTGGCAGGATGAGGCTTATGGAGTTTTAAGAGGTATAGAGGTATTTTATAGAAAGTTAAGGTTGTGATAATGGCATACATGCGATGGTACAGCGTAAAAAATACAAATTGTAGGTCGACGTAATCGATTCACAGACGAGCAATAACACGCCACCCACGTAGCATAATCAGCTTTTGATTATCAATGCTTAGGCGACATCGTATATGCATTCTTAACAAAATCATTTTAATTACAGTTCATTTGCTTGCTGCATCACCCCTAAAACACAGTGTTTGTTTCCACTTCTGCACTGACTCCCTAAGGCTGACAAAGCTTAATGACCCTTTGACAGTCAAAACAGCTCAATTGGTATGATAATCCAATTTCCCACTACTTCTGAATGTTAAAATATTGAATAGGAAGCTTTTTTGTTGAAAATTGTTAATAAATCTTAATTTTTTTTTTTTCAGTTTCGAATTCGTTAGGAATAAAATTATGGTCTTCATGTCCCAGTTTAACGAGTATATTCGAGGGTTTCATATGGATCTAGTTTTTTTTTCGGATGCACTAAAACATCTAATGATCGTTTCACGAATAATAAGTAATCCCCGTGGTAACGCTTTACTTGTTGGTGTTGGTGGATCGGGAAAGCAGAGTTTGGCACGCTTGGCTTCATTTATTGCTGGCTATAAGTTTTTTCAGATTACATTGACACGCTCATATAACACAGGAAACCTCGCAGAGGATCTTAAATGGTTATATCGTGCTGCTGGTATGGAGGGTAGCGGCATGACTTTTATATTTACAGACAATGAAATAAAGGAGGAGTCATTTTTGGAATTTTTAAATAACATATTAAGCTCCGGAGAAATTGCGAATCTTTTTGCAAAGGATGAGCTGGATGAGATTTACACCGAACTAACCCCTGTCATGAAAAAAATTCAGCCGCGACGTCCACCAACACAAGACAATTTATACGATTTTTTCATTTCTCGTACACGATTTAATCTACACATAGCCCTCTGCTTTTCTCCAGTATGTACATTAATGGACGTTTTCTCATTTTTCATTTTTGCCTTGACTATAATCATATGAATTTGAAAAAATTTGTTTTCAATGCCAGCAAATTTAATAGTCAAAACTAATTCCATACGGATTTGCAAAAAGGAATATGAGAAAACGGTCCGACAACTGTCAAATATAACACCACAACTTAATATTAAAAGTAATACTTAAAATTTATAGGTCGGTGAGAAATTTCGAACGCGATCTCTAAAATTCCCTGGACTTATATCTGGCTGTGTGATTGACTGGTTTCAAAAATGGCCTGAAGATGCACGCTTGGCTGTTTCTAATCACTACCTAAAGGATTTTGAGATAGTTTGCAGTGATAAAATTAAGGATCAGGTTATAGAGACAATGAGCTGGATCCACGAGACCGCCCAAGACGCATGCGTTGAATACTACGAGCGTTTTAGGAGGCTTACATTTGTAACTCCAAAGTCCCTTATATCCTTCTTAGAAAGCTACAAAATTCTGTACAAGTATAAACAAGAACACATAGTTGTTATTTCCGAGCGCATGAGTTCAGGATTAGACAAGCTCGATGAAGCAGGAGCTTCAGTTGGTGTACTCAGAAAAGATTTAGAAGAAATGAACAAAGGAATTGCACTTGCTAGTGACGAGGCAGAAGAAGTTCTAGTTACCGTGGAGAAATCGAAAGCTGAAGGTGAAATTGTTAAAGCTGAGGTGGCTGAAAAGAAGGAGCACGCGGAGGTTTTGGTGCAAAACATATCTGCAGTAAAACAGGTTGCGGAAGCTAAGCTTGAAAAGGCATTACCAGCGTTGGAGGAGGCAGAGATTGCTTTGAAGACAATCAAGGCAGCTGACATTGCAACAGTGCGAAAATTAGGCAAGCCGCCATACTTAATTACGCTTATCATGGATTGTGTGTGTATACTGTTTCGGCGAAAGATTAAGCCTGTTCGGCCAGACAACGAGAAAACTTTTATTCAGAGTTCATGGGAAGAATCCCTTAAAGTAATGTCAGATACGAGTTTTTTAAGAAAAATTGTTGAATACCCAACAGATCTTATCAACGCAGAAATGGTTGATATGATGCTGCCATATTTTCAATACCCGTAAGTACTCAATTTCAAATGCTTATCAGCTACCCCATCAACCTTACACTTTTTTAGGCAGTACACATTTGAAGCTGCAAGGGTAGCGTGCGGAAATGTTGCGGGCCTGCTATCTTGGACTATTGCCATGGCCAAATATTTTGAAGTTAACAAAGAGGTGCTACCCTTAAAAGCTAATCTCGCTGTGCAAGAGGCCAAGTATCAAAAAGCTTCTGCTGATTTAAATGAGGCAGAACAAGTCTTACAGCAAAAGGAAAATGAATTAGCCGAAGTGCAACGCACTTTGGAGGAAGCCATTTATAAAAAGAGATTGTGTTAGTTGAAGCAAAAAAATGTCAAGACAAAATGGATGCTGCTACAGCTTTAATCAGCGGTTTGGCTGGAGAAAAAATTCGTTGGACCGAGCAAATTGCCACTTTTAAAAATGAAACGGAACGTTTAGTAGGTGATTCTATCCTACTTACAGGATTTCTTTCCTACGCGGGTCCTTTTAATCAAGAGTTTCGAAATAATCTTCAAAATCTATGGACAAAGCGTATTATGGAGAAGATGATACCAACATCAGCAAATGTGAACATTATTGACAGTCTCACAGAACGCTCACAGATTGGTGAATGGAATATTCAGGGATTGCCTACTGATGACCTTTCAGTTCAGAATGGTATTATTGCTACGAAAGCAATGCGTTTTCCTTTGCTAATAGACCCACAATCTCAGGGAAAAGTTTGGATTAAAAACAAAGAGAAACAGAATGGACTTATCGTAACAACTCTAAATCACAAATATTTTAGGAACCACCTTGAGGATTCAGTTAGTATGGGTATTCCAATTATTGTTGAGGATGTATCTGAAGAATTGGACCCATGTATGGATAATTTACTAGATAGAAATCTTTTCAAGGTTGGAACCCAGTACAAAATTAAAATTGGCGATAAAGAGGTGGACTGGAACGAATCATTTAGATGCTACATCACTACAAAACTTCCCAATCCTGCTTATACTCCGGAAATATTTGCTAGAACTTCCATTATAGACTTTACTGTTACCATGCGTGGTCTAGAGGATCAACTTTTAGGACGTGTCATTCAGACTGAGCGAAAGGAACTGGAGGATGAACGTCTAAAATTAGTGCAAACTGTGACGGGGAATATGAAGAAAATGAAAGAGCTCGAGGCAAATTTACTTCATAAATTATCTACTACACAAGGAAGTCTTCTTGATGACGTCTCAGTAATTGAAGTATTAAATGTAAGCAAGAAAACTGCCATTGAGGTCAAAGAGAAAATTGAAACAGCTAAAGCAACGGAAGCTAAAATTAACGCAGCAAGAGAAGAATATCGTTCTGTAGCTACTCGTGGTAGCGTGTTGTATTTCCTTGTATCTAGTATGGCCATGGTTAACAACATGTACCAGACTTCGTTAGTACAGTTTCTTGAACGTTTTGATGCTTCTATGCATAACTCACCAAAGACTCACATTATGCAAAAGCGAATTAAGCATATTATTAATTATTTGACATATGAAATCTACCGCTTTAAATCACGGGGACTTTACGAAAAGGACAAAGTTTTGCTAGTGCTACTAATGGCCTTAAGTATAGACAGACAGTTAGAACTGATCACGTTTGACGAATTTCAGATATTTATTAAAGGGGGAGCGGCCTTAAATCTTAATGATTGTTCACCCGTGCCTTTTCGGTGGATAACAGATGAAACTTGGCTCAATCTGGTTCAATTGGCAAACTTGTCGGTCTTTACTAATTTACTTAATAAGGTTAGTGGGAACGAGCGGTTATGGTTTATATGGTATAAAAAAGACGCACCAGAGAATGAAGTTATTCCAGATGGATACAACTCAGTTAATCCATTTCAAAAACTATTGCTTATACGGTCATGGTGCATGGATCGAGCCATAGCACAGAGCCGCAAGTATATAGCAAATTCTTTAGGCGAACGTTTTGCGGAAACAATCGTACTAAATTTTGAAGAGTTATTATTAGAGAGTCGTGAGCTAGTTCCTTTAATTTGTTTCTTATCACTTGGCTCAGATCCTTCATCGAATATAGAGTTGTTAGCTAAAAAAATGAATTGAAGTGTCACCCAATATCTATGGGACAGGGTCAGGAAATACATGCAAGAAAGCTTATTTCAATCTGCCAAGAGGGTGGTGGTTGGGTGCTTTTGCAAAATTGTCACCTGGGCTTGGAGTACATGGTCGAATTAACACTTCAGTTACTTGAATTGGAAAGGCAAGGAAAAGATGCTGCTGTTGATCCTACGTTTCGAATATGGATTACAACCGAACCACACCCAAAATTTCCAATAACCCTTCTCCAAATGTCAATTAAATATACAAATGAGGCACCTGCGGGAATACGTGCAGGCTTAAAACGAACCTACACTAATTTGTCTCAAGACTTTTTGGACTACTCACAATCACCCTTTTATTTACCACTAGTCTATGCTATATCCTTCTTACATACCGTTGTTCAGGAACGGCGCAAATTTGGGCCTCTAGGTTGGAATATTCCCTACGAATTTAATTCGTCCGATTGGTATGCCAGTTGTTTGTTTGTACAAAATCATCTCGACGATTTGGACCAAGGACGAGGAATTAGTTGGGTGACTGTTCGCTACATGCTTGGAGAGGTTCAATACGGAGGTCGGGTGACGGATGACTATGATAAACGCCTGCTTAACACTTTTTCAAGAGTGTGGTTTCAAGACACTCTTTTTGAAGACACATTTCAATTCTTTAAAGGCTACAAGGTATACAGTTTCAAAGAACAAGAGGCGTATCTACTGGCTATTGACGGCATGGTCAATATTGACCCACCACAGGTGTATGGTTTTCATTCAAACGCTGAAATTACTTATCAAACAAATAGTATGCGTAACATATTGGATGAAATCATGTCTATACAGCCAAAAGGTAAGCTCTTTAAGATTTATTTTTCTCGTTGTAAGCAAATAACACCATGTTATAAGATTATAAACTCTAAATTTTTAATCATATGATTGTTTCGAAAAAGTTAGATAACAATATATATATTTTCAATTGCCGAGTCAGGAAAAAATTTTGTTTGCACTATAATTTTAGTTAAGCTGCATAAAATTTTATGACACTTTTAATAGATATAAACAAGTCTATAGTTAATCGAGTTCTCAATTCATCGTATGCAACAATTTACTTTTAGATTAGGAGGTATAAATCATAACATGATATACAAAGATAAAAGACAACAAAGCCTTATTGAGCTTTTAATATTATGTGCAAATTACAGAATCTTCGGCAGGGACGGGCGAGTCGAGAGAGTCCCGAGTAGCACGGCAAGTCAAAGAGATGCTCAGCAAAACACCGGAGCCATTTGAACTATTTGATGTAAAGCAACGTTTAATTCTGATGGGTGCATTGAGCCCAATGAACATATTTCTTCGTCAAGAAATAGATCGAATGCAAAAAGTAAGTTGATTTATTGGCTTTAAAGAGTAAGTAAAAGAAAAATATTTTTATACGCAGATTTTGTTGCTAGTGAGGACAACATTTAAAGATCTGCTGTTAGCAGTAGATGGAACAATAATTATGAGTGAGACCCTGCGAAATGCTTTAAATAACATTTTTGATGCTCGCGTCCCTTCTGTGTTTCAACGTGGTAGTTGGGCCTCATCCAGCTTGGGCTTTTGGTTTACTGAAATGATTGAGCGACATAAACAGTTTTACAAATGGTGCTTTGGCTCTCGACCTGTTGTCTTTTGGATGTCAGGTTTCTTCAACCCACAAGGTTTTTTAACTGCAATGAGACAAGAAGTCGCAAGAGCTCATCTGGGATGGGCCTTGGATCAGGTTACAATGCATAACGACGTACTTAAAGTGGGCCCGGAGGAGTGCAAAAAGCCACCTAAAGAGGGTGTGTTCATACATGGATTGTTCGTAGACTGTGCTGGCTGGGATAGGCGCACGTCTCGTCTAGTGGAAGCCACAAATAAAGTGCTATTTACTGCAATGCCTGTAGTGCATATTTATGCAATATATTCGACAGCGCAAAAAAATTTAAAGTTGTATAGTTGCCCAGTGTATAAAAAAATTAATCGAACTGACTTAAACTTCATTTGCCCCCTATTGTTGCAATCTAATAAGCCGCCAGATCATTGGATCCTGCGTGGTGTAGCCCTTCTATGTGATGTTAAGTAAAATAAATAAAGTTACTGACAGTGCTTCGTGTTCTTGAATATTTACTAGTGGGTAACTTGGTCATTTTTGGCTATACTACGAGTAACTCCCGAAATTTCCACTGGATTTAAATGAAAGTTGCATCTACGAATAGGAAATGAAAGAAGAAATTTTTGTTTTGTAAACAATGAATGTTATTAGTTTAGGTAGGTACTATTTATATGTGACAACTGTAAGGTGGCATAGTGGCAACTCTCTAAAAATTTTGTGTGTAAGTTCAAGGAGTGTCAAAACAAAGACTAGAACCAAGGAAACAAATAAAACAAAGAGTAGAACACTCGGCCGAAAAAGTACTCGGTAGCTCAAAAACTTCGCTGACATCAGTAATTGCGGTTGTGTGCGTGTGCGAACCAAATGGAATAAAAGAATAGCGCAACAAAATTTCTTGTGCTTAAAAGAGAAGGGGTTGCGGGGACAATGGTTAGCTTGGCCTGTTTAAAGAAATGAAATCAATTTACATAAACTATTTAATGTTTTTGATGTTAAATATATGATGATATTGCTGAATTTTTATGTTTATTTATTTTATTATTGTTGCTGTTGGTGGTGCCGCTGCTGCAGGTGTTAGATATAGTTGCTGTTGTAGTTGTTGTTGGTCGTTGTCGCAGTTCCTGTTGTTGTTGATGCTGTCAAACCATCTTTTGCTGCTGTGTATTTTTGTGCGTATGCCATTATGAAAATAAAATAGTAGCAACGCAGGCAAAATATGTACATGCATACATACATATGTAAGTATACATATAATGGTTAGAAGGGGGTGGAGGAGGACCAATGGTTATATTTTACTGTTAATCTTCGTAAACCTAGTTAATCCTTTGAACAACAAAAATTTAATAAAACACATGATTTTATGCTTTAAACGCTATCCCTTAATGTACATATTTAACAATTTTTATTAAATAAAAAAATTAAATAATTTTTATTAAATAAAAAAAATTAAATAATTTTTATTAAATAAAAAAGTTTGCAATTATTTTGCAATTAATTGAGATTTTGTGTGTATGTAAGTAAACACACATACATACATACATATCTGTGGACATTTGACAAAACAACTTATCTCTAAAATACAAATTTTACATCAGAACGAAAAAACGGATTAAATGTGGGACAAAACATTTTGTGTACAAATTTAAGTGAATGTTAAGAGCTAATATATTAAAGTAATACTTAAAAATTATTTTGCGCCTGATTTCTTAACTGTGGCCATAATCGTTTAAAAAAAAAATCAAAAAAACTAAAATAAGTTGTTTTGTCAAAAGGATTTTAGTTTAAAAACTCAACCTGTCTCGAATAAGTTCTTTTGCCAAATTTTTTTTAAATAATAAAAAAGTAAATATTGCATCCTCTGTCGAAATAAGTTCTTGAGGAAAAAGTATAAATAAGTTCTTTTGTAGAAGGAAATTAAGAGAAAAACACCAGCACAAAATATAATAATATTTTTATTCATCTGTGTCGTTAAGATCTGAGTTGATTTCGATTTGATGTTCACCTTCACTTTGCATTTGTTGGTAAAAGCTGTGAAATTCCGGATAGATAAATGGTAGCATAGCCAAAATATCCTTCTTTTTGTTCGATGATATTTTCAAAGGAGCTGAGTAACATGGTTTTAAGGGGATGTAGGCTGGTTTTTGTCGTCGTGCACTGATGTTTATTTCTTTAAAGCACTCCTCCGATTGAAATGATAACTTGTATCGTAGTATATTTGGCTTACACTTTTCATACCGCATCCAATGTAGTAATTTCAACTCGAACTTTTCTTTTGTTAAGAAAGAAAAATAATTATTAGGCATTGAAAGAAATTTTAGTTTTTACGTACATACTGAAATATTATTAGTTATCCTTTAATTGAGCATTAAAATCAAAACAGTCGTCTTGTGTTAGTTCGCGGACAATATATTTCCGGTTCGTAGCTGCAGTTGAGTTTAAAATTGATTCATCACTCGGAGGAATATGGTCTGAATCCTCGTAGTCAGTTTCATTGAATATGTTTTCATCTTCTTCTCCGTTTTCATATGTACTTGGTTTACCTGAAGTGACCGTTTCATTTTGGAGCGATTATAAAACTGCCCCGTCCTCATAATGATATCCTCTTTTTTTAACAATTTCTTTTAGCACTTATGGCTGATGATCTTTTGTTCGCATAATTTGTCAGTTTTTGGGCCGAAGCCACTAGTTTTCTTCCTCTATCCATCAACAAAACAACTTATTTTTCTTATTTTTTTTATAAACGCACTTGACAAAAGCACTTAAGTGAAATAGTATTTTTTTAATTTTTAATTTTCACAAAAGAACTTATCTCCACATAAAATGTTTTGTCAGATTGAATGCTCAAAGCCAACTGATTGCGAAATAAACTTATTTCTAATTGGGTTACCCATTTATCAACTTTAGCATTCGACAAAAGAACTTCTTTCGGAATAAGTTGTTTTGTCAAAAGCGTTTTTGGATAAAAATTAGAAGCTTAAAGTGAAATAAGTTCTTTTGTCAAGTGGACGTTATATTGATTTTTTGAAAAAGGCCAACTTAATTGAGTTAAGTTGTTTTGTCATACGCAATTGGAAAAAAACAGAGATAAGTTGATTTGACGTACTCGATAAGTTTTGACCCAGAACGCCTAGAAGGACCCCGATAAGACAGAAATATCGGGTTTCAAAAGTTATATTTATAACAAGAATCCAGGAAAATTTTCCAATCTCGAGATAAGTTGTTTTGTCAAATTTCCACAGATATGTATGTAAATAGCATACAGTGGTATAGAAAAAAAAATAAATTTAATTTAATTTTTATAAAACTACTAATAACTTTATATTGCTTCTGCTGCATATGCAGTGCCCCATACCAAAGAATATAGAACTTCTAGTTTTATATATTTTTTACCCAATCATATATACACACATGTAGTGCCTGGGTAGCCGTAGTGATATTTGAACAACACTTTATTCTTTTTTCATGGTATACTTCATAGTTTTATTCACAAATTGTCTTATCACTTAATTCTATTTAAAATATAGTTTTTACTTCATAGTTTATTCTCTTTATTAATTTTATAGCTCAAAATGCCAACATGGCCTCGTTTATTCATTTTCGCGCAACACACCTACGACTCTTACGCTGCCAAACTCTACACTCCCCTTCTTACTCTCCTCCTGCCAACTCGCTTACTCGCTATAAACCTGATCCAAATTAAGTTCGTTTTATGGCCACTAAATCATTGATCTCATATTCGTTCTCTGGCTTTCTGAATTTATTATATGATTTCCTATTTTCTTCCTGAATCACCAATATATTTTCTTTTGCGCTCTGCCGTATTTCATTCCTTTCTTCTTGTAATTCATTTAAAATTTCTCCTCTAACAACATTTTTAAATGGGTATCGTATTTCGTGCGTATGTCCATTCCCGTCAAAATCTTAAATGGTGATATCTTCGTACTTCTGGGTGGTGACGAATTAATGAATTGTTGCACTCTACTAACATGTTTATACCAATCAGAGGCACACATCTCGGTCAACAAACTGGTCACTATTCGGTTTATACGCTCGACCTGCCCGTTGCCCCGTGGCACTCCCGTTGCCACCAGCAAATGTTTAATATTTTGCTCCTTACAATAGTCTTCAAAAACCTTTGCGGTAAACGCAGTTCCTCTGTCCGTTATTATGCGCTTAGGATTACCAAATACCTCTGACTGGTTCCTAATTCTTCCAACGACCTCATCTGCACCCGTGCTCTTTGTAGGATATAACCACACAAATTTGCAAAAAGCATCAACAACAACCAACACATGATTATAAAGCTTCCTCGTAAGTTCCATTGGACCGATGTGATCAATGTGATATGTTTGCAATGGTTCGTCAGACTTATCTATCGTGTTTAATAAACCTTCTTTTCTCCCATACTTTGCCTCGCTCACAATGCATTCTATACAAGATTTTACAATAGCACCAACTTTGCTTGCTAACTCAGGAATATAAAACTCTCGTTGAACCAAATCTTGTATCAAGCTATCTTTGGTTTAAATAATTGTTTTATTTTTTTTTAATTTTTGTTTTAACACAAAAAACAATTGTTAGATACGGATGGTTATGTATCGTCCCCCAACGACAAGTACGGTAGCGAGGCGGGACCCTTTGATTCCCTAGCTCTTGGGTAGTTGGGGTAGGTGTTGCTACGTCTTGCCTCCGGATAACATATTTAGATTATTATAGAGTCCCTACAAAAATTTAGAGCTTAACTCTTGAAGTAAAAACGAAGACTTTCTTGCCAAACAAGAAAACAAGGAACAAAGGGGGCAATTAACAACTGTGTCCAATTGCGACGAGGGCTCAGATGGTAGTCGACCCTCGCAGTCTAAACCCAATACCCTGCCATGGCTTTGGCTACAATATGTAATAAGCCAAAGCCCCCAAAACAAAACCTCGCCTACACTTTACATGCCTACGTCACACAGGAAAGACAATTACAAGTTTACCACTTCATTATTTTTATTTTTTTTATTTTTTTAAATCTTCATTAATTTTATTCTTTATAATTTTTGACCTAATTACTTATTAATTAATAATTTTTGATATTGTTACATTATATAGTTCAATTAAAGTTAACTAAATTAAAATATCGAAATTCTTTATCTACGGCAAAAACCCAACAAAATTTTAATTAAAAAAATTGTTTCCTATTTCATTTACTGGTGCATTAACTATCTACTAGATGCATTACCTAACTAATGTACTCTTGTAGTTCGTATTTGAGAGTGTTATTTATTTTGTTTTTGTTTTTACTGTTTACATATTCTTTTCTTTATTTTGAATTCCCGTTGGAATCGGGAATAATGACTGGAACAGGGAGAATTGGAGAGTTTCGCGAATGTGAAGTAAAAAGAAGGGCAGAAATAAAAAAAAAAAAAAAAAAAACAACAAAGGAATACTTGGTTAAAACTTACATGTGTTCGGGAGATCCAACGCTGAAAGGCCTTTCATCGTAGTTTGATCATGGGTGTAGAGTATTATTTTATTGATTCTGAATTATTTTCACACAAAAAAAAAATGCACATAGGGGACGGGAGAGGTTGTAATTATATTTTCATTGCATTTATCAAATATTTTTTTTTTCTCAAATTTTTTTTTTTTTATTCTCTTGTTATGTTAAAGGTGTGTTTCTTTCTTCTTTCTTTCTTAATTTTTTTTTTTTTTTTTTTTTTTTTTTTTTTTTTTTTTCACTTTACTTCACAGTTCGTTGTCACTTTTCATTCTCTCCGTTTCACAACTAATTCAGGGTTTTTAGATATAGATTATATTTGAGAAAAAAAAAAAAAAATAAAATGCAAAAATTTAATATATATAGGGCTGCATCAAGAATATATATATATACATATAATGTTATATATACATTATTATGTACCAGATATGTATTTTTGTATTTTTTTTTTTTTTTTTTTTTTTTTTTTTAGGGGGAGTATATATATACCTTAAAATGTATACATATATAGGTTTCTTTTTCCACTACACTTCAAACACGCACTACGTAAGAGCTCATTTTACAGGTTTTTTTTTTTTTTTTTTTTTTTTTTTGATTTCTTTCTAGGTTCTGTATTTGATTATTTCTTTTTTTTTGTTACCCTTTTCCGACAAAGCTAATTAAGCTTAACTTCGCTAATTTCGATAATTGATTCTTATTTTGTTCTTTTAGTATAAAAGATTGAGTAAAAAAAAAAAAAAAATAGATATGTGTAATCCCGCTCGCCGACAGGGAGGTGCGCACGTCTTTCAATCGCGGTTGCTACTAAATTTTAGCGTGCTGTGACAGCCGGGAGGGAAGGAGAGCGCTTCCAAGTTCTGTCTCGCCCTGGAAGTCCGGATCAGCTGATCTCTACCAGCGTTTCAGGGTACTAGGGCCGTCTTTATCCATTGGAATTTGCTGGCGATCGTTTTGGGTGGCGCATATATTTGTGTGAAGTATATATTTTAATATCTAATATATATATGGATGCAACCGATTTGGATGTAGATACGCCGTCGAATTTGTAAACGTTTTTCTTTTCTTTTCTTTTTGTTTTCGTGTGCTTTTATTTAAAAATTTTGGTTTTTATATACTTTTAATTTGTTTGTTTGGTATTTCGCACAGTTTTATTTGCATATTTTAACCAAGTTGGTTAAGTGGCCGAACAAAAAATAAAAAAAATTTTTTTGGGCTGACGTAGCCGGTGTCGACGTATTAATTGGCGGATTCAGGTCGAGTAAGAGGGCGCACATGGCTGCTGCAGCCCTTTTATAGTCGCCGGTGCAGCAACAACAAAAAAAATTGTATGACCTTAAGTAGGTGGCGATCTATCTTCGAACTCTGACATTTTGAGCTTTTAGTCACAGACTAAAGCTGATAGACAGACAAGATTTTTTCATTTTCTCGCATGCGATATTTTCGTCCCAAAAAGACAAACAGCGAGAAAAACAGCTGCGAGAAAAAGGGTGCAATAAATTCTAGCTGCGATAAATTGTAGCTGAGAGAAATTCTAGCTGAGAGAAATTCATGCTGCGATAAAATGTAGCTGAGATAAATTGTAGCTGAGAGAAATTCTAGCTGAGAGAAATTCTAACTACGAGAAATTCATGCTGCGAGAATTATATAAAAAAAACAATGGCACAGCCATTACACCACCAGATAATCTGACACCGATAGACGGAAGATTAGCTGGAATTAGCTCTTAATGTCTTTCGCATGATAGGTACCTAATTCTTTCCCTTGCAAATTTTCTAACAAATAGAAACAATTTCCTAGTTTTTTTTTATACGACATTTTAAAAATTGATGTCCTAACTTCGCATTAAAATTTTCCGAAAATTTACTCTGTGCAAAATTACGTCGGAATACCTCTTGGCCTTCTTTAAAATTGACAAGTTTTGATCGCAAATTGTATTGAGCACAATTCCGGTCATAAGCTTTACGAATATTTTTCATTATATCCTTACGAAGCAAGAACAATTTATCACTTCTCGACAGATGTACCGAAGGTTCATCTAATAAGGTCAAATCTTTTAGCAATTTGTAATCAGAGCCATGATTAAGCATATCGAAACCAAACAAAGCTTTATATGGAGAACAACCTAGCGACTGATGTAGAGCTGAACGAAGCGCACAGGAAATGCTTGTTAAATGCTTGTCCCATTCCCTTTGGTCATGTTTAAGATAGGACCGAACAGCAGCTAAAAGTGAGCGGTTAACACGTTCCGCAGCATTGCTTTGAGGAGAATATAATGCTGTATATACATGCTTGATCCCGAGTTCAGTAAGAAATGCGTTAAAGTCGTTTGCCTTAAATTGAGTTCCATTGTCACTAACTATGATTTCCGGAACGCCAAAGCCGTGAAAAATATGTTTTAGCAAATATTCTTGTATAGCAGACGAAGTGAATTTCTTTAAAGGCTGTAACCAATGGTATTAACTAAAATGGTCTAAGACTATAAGTATGCCAATGTGACCATCTTTACTGCGCGGATAAGGACCAAGTAAATCAATATATAGCTTTTGAAAAGGTCTATAGGTAGGACAATGTGGATGTTCGCCCATAGGCGGACGAAGTGTCTGATTTGGAGCTTTAGCTTCTTTGCAAACGTCACAATTGCGGATATACTCACGCACATCTTTTGCTAAACCAGGCCAAAACAGATTTCTGCGAATTTTCTCTATAGTCTTTTGCATTCCACAATGGGCAGATACAAGGCTATCATGTGCTTGCTGCAAAACGGAACTTCTTAGGCGCACTGGGACCCACAGTTTCCAAGATAGTTTTTCCTCAGCATCAGCTGTCGAATGTTCTGTTTTCACATACAAAAATGTATCTATAATTTTTATGTCTGGAAATTTTTCTTTGTTTGCACTGAATTTTTCTTTCAAAGTTTGGTATTCGTTGTCGAGAAATACATCTGACGTTAAATCAATTACTGGCTTAAGATCTAAACAAGCGATTTCAGCCTCGCACATACGCGACAGCGCATCAGGAACAATATGTTCCTTTCCTTTTCTATGAGAAATGGAAAATTTAAATTGCTGTAAGCGAAATATCCAACGAGCTAGGCGACCAGAAACATTTTGCTGACGCATTAGCCAGACCAGGCTTGAGTGGTCAGTTACCACTTCGAATTCTTGAAGCTCCAGATAACATCTGAACTTCTCAATGGCTAGTATTACAGCTAAACATTCCCGTTCAGTAACACTATAGTTACGTTGGGCATGACTTAGTTTTTTCGACATAAATGCAATTGGTTTTTCTTCGTTTTCTGCCGATAATTGCACTAATACGGCACCTATTCCAAAATCACTCGCATCGCAATGTAAATAAAATTTTTTGTCAAAATCGGGGTTCTGTAAGACTGGCGCTGTTGTTAAAATGGTTTTGAGCTTTTCCATGGCTGCTTGTGCGGCTGGCGTCCAAACAAATTTCTTTTTAGTGGACAACACATCCGTTATAGGACAAGTTATGTCAGCAAAGTTATGAATAAAGCGGCGATACCAACCACAGAGGCCTAAAAATCCTCTAACTTGTTTTAAATTCTTTGGCACGGGCCAGTTTACTATACAAGATATTTTTGAGGGGTCTGTGCGAATTCCTGTGTTATCAATAATATAACCTAAATAATTTATACTTGTTACGCAAAAGTGACTCTTTGCAATATTTAAAGTTAAATTAGCTTTTCGAAATTGCTCAGCAATGCGAATTAGCACAGCTAGATGGGACGAAAAATCTTCTGAGACAATGCACAAATCATCAAGGTATCCAAAAACACAATGACGGAGATCAGATGGAATAATTTCATCCATAAGACGACACATTGTTGATGGAGCGTTACACAAACCAAATGGCATTACCTTAAATTGGTAGAGAGGTCTACCTGGCACAGTAAACGCAGTCAATGGCTTAGATTCCTCAGTTAACTCAATTTGCCAGTAAGCATCTTTTAAGTCTAATTTGGTGATTAAATTTGCTTTTGGCAACCGTGAAAATATACCATCTATGCTAGGCAAAGGATAGGCATCCTTCTTAGTGGCATCATTTAGTTTTCTTGCATCTAAACAGAGGCGAATCTTATGTGGCTTTATTACTGGGCGCATAGGCGAACTCCAGGCACTAGTTGCGGGCTCAATAACCTCTAACTTCAACATGCGATCGATTTCTTCAAAAAGTATCTTTTCTACAGCAGGGCTTACTGGGTAGTAACGTTGCTTAACAGGCTTGGCTTCACCAACATCAATATGATGTTTAATCAACTTAGTTCTTCCTAAACCTTCAGAACAATCAGGGAATAATTTCTTTACTATTTCAAGCTGTTGTAATTGCAAAGAAGATAATGGATATGAATTGGTTGTATCTAAAGTTGTTGAAGTTGGGCTTACTATTTCCAAAGGACAAATAATGTGAGGCGCAAGGGCAAAGATTTTCCAAAAATCAATACCTAAGATCAATCTTTGTGTCAGCGATGGGACTACATACAATGTCATAGGTTTAACCATTGCATTATATTTAAGATTAACTCTCAAAATACCTGTAACTGTGTGAGGTTGACCATCTGCAGTCGTTACTTTAGATTTAATATTATGGGACTTATAGGCTGCAAAAGCTGAAAAATCCTCAACTGCTAATTCGGCTCCAATGCAACTTACATTTGCGCCAGTATCTAACATACCAAATTCTTTGTATTTTAGAAATTCAACTTCAGCATAACTACGACCATCATATTGGTTATTGATTACTGCAGAAACTAATAGCTTGAGTGAGTGTATTTTATTTTTATAATAATTTCTAATTCTTAAAGTATTACGACGACTTTTTGGTCGATTTTCATTAAAGATACGATTTCTAACTTTAAGATACTTTTCTAATCTATCTTCATATGGCACAATATGGGTGGCTAACGGAGAAAGTTGGGATGCCTCTATCTCACGTTTTAAAATTTGAGTAGGGACATGTATATTTTCCTTACTATTTCCTAATTCAGGGATTAAATATTGTTTTATTGCTTCGGGTGTATCCTGCTGTTGTTGGATACGCCCTTTTGTCGGTTTTCCGACATTCTTTTTATACATATAGGACATTGTGGCTTGTAAACATTGGGAGCACCACAGCCATAGCAAAATATGCGACGATCTGCTAGGCAATCTTCCCACATATGTCCAGGTGCATCGCAGTTCCAGCATTTTAGTTTTGGATTTGGTATGCGAATAGCAGCAACTTCAGGATCATCAGTGATTTCCGATTCAGACTCGACACACTGTTCCTCCACTGCGTATACTTGACGACGAGGCATAGGTGGTTTTAATTTAGCAACATGTTCAGAGCGGGTATTTAATTCACGCGTAAGGCTTTCGTTCATTTGAACTAATCTTCGAAGATGGCCTACAGAATGCACTGGCTGATAGAGAAGTTTCAGACGTAAGTCAGGCAACAGATTGTTTTTAAGTATTTCGAGCAGCTCTTCTTCATCCATTCTGATTGAAGATTTGTCCATTAAAGAAGCAATAGAATTATAAAAGGACGAAAAACTTTCGCCAGGCTTTTGTTTGCGAGACCTTATTTCTTCTTTCGTCATAAAATCAGAGCGATAATCTTTATACTGCTGACGAAGTGCAACACAAAATTCAGACCACAAAATTTGATCAACTTGCTTGTGATATCGCCAATACCAATCACGAGCTTGACCTACAAACAAAATATGAGCATGCTTGCATAATGCACTAAAATCGCTATCTAGGGTTTCATCAGTAAGGGACTTAACACGATAGATAAACTCTTCTACACTTAAACCATCGGCTGAACCATCAAAGTGCACATTCCAGCGTTGCATAATATCTGCAACTTTATTAGGATGCAAAGATGTATTAGAAATTGGAGAATCTCGACTTCTAGGAGCGGTTTGTACAGCAGAGCGATTTTGAGGATTCGGTTGACCCACATTAAGCGATGACATGAGTCGTGTTACAGTTTGTTCAATCATATTTTGGATCACAGAATAATCCATGGTTGGTTCTCTAGGCCGGCGAGTATTTGCAGAACGCCTAGGCCTACGTCTTCTTGGACCAATGCTGGATCTAGGTATAGGAGCTTCTACTGGATTAGAGCTGCTGCTATTGTCTAATACTGGCAACGGATTCTGACTAACATCAGAAACTTGAGTTTCATGAACTGATTCAACTGGCACTTGCACTTGGTTTAAGGCTTTGGCCAAGTTGCGGGTTACTGGGCGATGTATTACTTTTGGTGGAGGCTGTCTGGGTTTACCTTTCGGCGAACAATTTCCAATAACCACTTTTAACGAGTCAAGAGTTAAATCTTGGTTACATTCTGGGCAATTGGTATGCGACTCTAGCCAATTTTCAAGGCAGAGTTTATGGCACACATGTTGACATGGTGTAAGATAACAAGTCTCAGTATTTGACATAATTTGAGTACAAATACAACAATTATTCTCAACAGCCGCAGCTGGAGCTTGAGGACTATGTTCAATAGGCATAGTATAAAATTATAAATTTTTTTTTTTTTTTTACAAAATTCAATTCTTTAAAACTTTCCTGACAGTGACATATATAGGCAATATAAAGCATAGGCAACACAAATGGACACAATTAATTAATTAGGTATTTTTTCCGGGCTATTGACACTAAATTCCAAAACAAGAACACATAAATTATAAAATCTGACACATCACAACCTGATAAATTTACTCGGTATAGTTACGCAGGTACTACATAAACTATAAATTTCCAGAGCAGATTACCAAATTGCACGATGTGGACAAACCGAATAACTGAAAATGCTATGAATTTGGAAATAGGTAATTTGCTCAATCTAGTTCAATATATTTTCATTCTATCCTGAAAAGATAACACAGTGACTATCGGCAGGGTATTCAAGCTGGGCTAAATACACAAGATTCCAAGACAGTATATGCTAGTATTCAAGGAAATCAACAAAAATATCATAAACCTTGATAAAACAATCACGAAAGCAAACGAGCATAAGTTTAGGGCAACAGAAGTACTTCTAGCAGGTGTTAATTATGATGATATTTTATTAGTTTTAGTATTTCTTCTATCTCTTGAGGTAGACAATAGCTAAATAAGCCATTGGCCATATATCGAACCAAATTCAATATTTGTTTCCAAAAAATGGTTTTTAAACTACATCTATTCCAACACTATAAACTTTTTTTTTTTTAGTTTTTCAAAGAAAACAACCAAACTAAAGCATGGTACTATTATTTCCAAAAGCCGGTGTTAAGGCTTGAATTTCAATCAAAGCTATCCACGTTCAGCGCTATTAATTAGACAATGTAGCAGCATCTATACTTATTCAAACGGGACTGAAAACAGTGAGCCTTGTTGTATTCTTTGGAAACCTTGCCATGGGTTGATAGGCAAACATTGCCCCACGTTGGGCGCCACAAAATATGTATCAGGATATCTTTGGTTTAAATAATTTTTTTTTTTTTTTTAATTTTTGTTTTAACACAAAAAAAATTTGTTAGATACGGATGGTTATGTATCTTTTTGGGGGACGACAAGTACGGTAGCGAGGCGGGACCCTTTGATTCCCTAGCTCTTGGGTAGTTGGGGTAGGTGTTGCTACGTCTTGCCTCCGGATAACATATTTAGATTATTATAGAGTCCCTACAAAAATTTAGAGCTTAACTCTTGAAGTAAAAACGAAGACTTTCTTGCCAAACAAGAAAACAAGGAGCAAAGGGGGCAATTAACAACTGTGTCCAATTGCGACGAGGGCTCAGATGGTAGTCGACCCTCGCAGTCTAAACCCAATACCCTGCCATGGCTTTGGCTACAATATGTAATAAGCCAAAGCCCCCAAAACAAAACCTCGCCTACACTTTACATGCCTACGTCACACAGGAAAGACAATTACAAGTTTACCACTTCATTATTTTTTTTTATTTTTTAAATCTTCATTAATTATATTCATTATAATTTTTGACCTAATTACTTATTAATTAATAATTTTTGATATTGTTACATTATATAGTTCAATTAAAGTTAACTAAATTAAAATATCGAAATTCTTTATCTACGGCAAAAACCCAACAAAATTTTAATTAAAAAAAATTGTTTCCTATTTCATTTACTGGTGCATTAACTATCTACTAGATGCATTACCTAACTAATGTACTCTTGTAGTTCGTATTTGAGAGTGTTATTTATTTTGTTTTTGTTTTTACTGTTTACATATTCTTTTCTTTATTTTGAATTCCCGTTGGAATCGGGAATAATGACTGGAACAGGGAGAATTGGAGAGTTTCGCGAATGTGAAGTAAAAAGAAGGGCAGAAATAAAAAAAAACAAAAAAAAACAACAAAGGAATACTTGGTTAAAACTTACATGTGTTCGGGAGATCCAACGCTGAAAGGCCTTTCATCGTAGTTTGATCATGGGTGTAGAGTATTATTTTATTGATTCTGAATTATTTTCACACAAAAAAAAAAATGCACATAGGGGACGGGAGAGTTTGTAATTATATTTTCATTGCATTTATCAAATATTTTTTTTTTCCTCAAATTTTTTTTTTTTTTATTCTCTTGTTAGGTTAAAGGTGTGTTTCTTTCTTCTTTCTTTCTTAATTTTTTTTTTTCTTTTTTTTTCTTTCTTTTTTTTTTTTTTGCACTTTACTTCACAGTTCGTTGTCACTTTTCATTCTCTCCGTTTCACAACTAATTCAGGGTTTTTAGATGTAGATTATATTTGAGAAAAAAAAAAAAATAAAATGGAAAAATTTAATATATATAGGGCTGCATCAAGAATATATATATATACATATAATGTTATATATACATTATTATGTACCAGATATGTATTTTTGTATTTATTTATTTTTTTTTTTTTTTTTTTTTTTTAGGGGAGTATATATATACCTTAAAATGTATACATATATAGGTTTCTTTTTCCACTACACTTCAAACACGCACTACGTAAGAGCTCATTTTACAGGTTTTTTTTTTTTTTTTTTTTTTTTTTTTTTATTTTTTCTAGGTTCTGTATTTGATTATTTCTTTTTTTTTGTTACCCTTTTCCGACAAAGCTAATTAAGCTTAACTTCGCTAATTTTAAATTAAATTAAAAGATTGAGTTAAAAAAAAAAAAATAGATATGTGTAATCCCGCTCGCCGACAGGGAGGTGCGCACGTCTTTCAATCGCGGTTGCTACTAAATTTTAGCGTGCTGTGACAGCCGGGAGGGAAGGAGAGCGCTTCCAAGTTCTGTCTCGCCCTGGAAGTCCGGATCAGCTGATCTCTACCAGCGTTTCAGGGTACTAGGGCCGTCTTTATCCATTGGAATTTGCTGGCGATCGTTTTGGGTGGCGCATATATTTGTGTGAAGTATATATTTTAATATCTAATATATATATAGATGCAACCGATTTGGATGTAGATACGCCGTCGAATTTGTAAACGTTTTTCTTTTCTTTTTATTTTTGTTTTCGTGTGCTTTTATTTAAAAATTTTGATTTTTATATACTTTTAATTTGTTTGTTTGGTATTTCGCACAGTTTTATTTGCATATTTTAACCAAGTTGGTTAAGTGGCCGAACAAAAAAAAAAAAAATTTTTTTTGAGCTGACGTAGCCGGTGTCGACTTATTAATTGGCGGATTCAGGTCGAGTAAGAGGGCTGCTGCAGCCCTTTTATAGTCGCCGGTGCAGCAACAACAAAAAAATTGTATGACCTTAAGTAGGTGGCGATCTATCTTCGAACTCTGACATTTTGAGCTTTTAGTCACAGACTAAAGCTGATAGACAGACAAGATTTTTTCATTTTCTCGCATGCGATATTTTCGTCCCAAAAAGACAAACAGCGAGAAAAAAACAGCTGCGAGAAAAAGGGTGTAATAAATTCTAGCTGCGATAAATTGTAGCTGAGAGAAATTCTAGCTGAGAGAAATTCATGCTGCGATAAAATGTAGCTGAGAGAAATTCTAGCTGAGAGAAATTCTAGCTGCGATAAAATCTAACTACGAGAAATTCATGCTGCGAGAATTATATAAAAAAAACAATGGCACCGCCATTACAATCTGCAGTCTTCTTAGCACCGAAAGGACCCTGCCGGTGTGCCGTCGTAATTATTTCATTCTCCATCTTTGACGGTATAACAATAAGTTCCTTGATGGGATCTTTATGCAACACGTCATATTGAATGTAATAATAGTCATATGTTCCCGTTTCTAGCACTTTAAAAATCGCGTTAATCTACTCATCATGCCTTGCTGTGCAACATGCCGCGTCACAACCCACCCTACTTATGAGTCTTTTTCGCGCAGATATTATAAAAAGACTCCCAAACGTTCTTTACCCTACCCTCTTCCTTTAAGAAAACTTAACAAAAATGTCTATTCCATTATTATACAATTTTATTTATTCATACAAATAAAAATAAATTCCTAACTCCATTCGTTTCAATTCTGATATAAGATCAACAAAAAAATATATTACATTACGATTACTAGAATTAATAATAATATTACAACTAGTTATTATTAAGACGTTTTATTTAACTATAGTATACTAAACAATATATATCATGTATATAAATTACAATATAATAATATAATATAATATAATATAATATAATATAATATAAAAAACAACAACTCTGCCAGACAGAGGCTTCCCCAAAAAGTTTTATGAAACAATGTCGTCTAAAAATAACTTTAATGATAAAGCGCACTTTAGATCGCGAAGCATTGAGCAAGAACAAACATAATTTACATCAACTACACATGCCTGTGCAGTGACCATAAAACTGTAAGTCCAAGCGCATTATCTTGCATTGTTTTAAAAGTTAAACAATCGGACAAATTGATTAGTTTATTGTACCCTTTGAGAAAAAATATTACTAAATACATATATAAGTATGAACCAACATAGTCCGTGTAAAACTCACCCCTTTGAAAATCCGATGAAGGCCTCCATGGTTTTTAATTTTTCTCTTTTTTTTTTTACAGTTTACAACTTTTCTTTAGTTTTTGTTATTGAAATATTTTAATTAATGAAGAATGCACTTATTCTTAAATCTAAAGTTTTTGATCATAATAATTAATTGGATTATACCATGAATGAAATCAAGGAATATTAAATTGATCAAACTAATCGGGGTTGTAGTTAATTATAACATTTGATTTGCATTCAAAAAGTATTGAATTTCAATCTACCTTATAATTTAAGAATATGAAGCGATTTATTGCAATTAGTTTCGACCTAATTTTAGGTAATTTACCCTTATTCTATTAATTGAAACCAAAAAGAGGTATATCACTGTTAATGATATTATTGAGTTATAACTCCAATTAAGGAAATATGATGTTCAAGTAAAAGCTGCTAACTTTTTTCTTTTAATGGTTAAATTCCATTTATATTTCTATTTATATAGTTTAAATAAAACTTTACATTTTCATTGTAAAAATAAAATATTATATTTTTATAAATTACTATAATTAATTCACTATATTCAAAGATTTAACAATCTCCCTAACATCTTCAATGTCATACTCTAATTATAAGCTATTTGAATATAAAAATAATATAAATATAAATAAAATTATAACTCAAAATACAAATAATAATAAAAAAATTTTTAAACTATTATTTTGTATAAAAAATAATAAACGAGAATAATTTACTAATTTTATATATATTTGTTGACCACCAAAAAATTCTGACCAACCTTGATCAAATCTTTTTAAAACTTGTTGATGTTATTATAAGGCATTTGTATTACATATTTACATATTAACATAGTACAAAATTACACGCTTTAGTTAAAATAATTAGGGTATTCACGCTTTGTGAGCACTTGAGCAGTTGAGCAGTTGAGGAAAAAGTGCTCAGGCTAAAGCGTGAATCCCTCCTGTTGAGTTGTTGTGTTGAGTTGAGCACTTTTCTTCTTCTTGTCAGAGTTTGTTTACATTTGTAAATTGGTACAATTTACATTAAAATTAAAAAACTTAAATTAAAAATACCGAGTCAAAGCATAAAATCTATTTTAACTTAACATGTAGCTAAAGTAGCTATGTATTACATCGATTTTAATTATTAATTTATTGCTGCGGAAATTAAATAATAGCAGAAAAAACTTATTTGATTTTGTGCTTCCTCTTCTTGTGTTTGTTTACATTTCTTAATTGCTGCAAATTATTATCAATAGTAAAAATTTATATTTAAAAATGCCAAGACAGAGCTGTTGCTCAAATGGCTTTAGATGAAATCTATTTTATTGAAGGTTCGTCAGCTAAAACAAAGTCATTGTTGAAAAACTAACTTTTGTATAATACAGATACAATGGGGTTGCGTGGCGACGCAAACATTGATGAAGTTTTAGACAACTATCATGAGGAAGCAAATGCAATTATACTCTCGCATCGCGGTGACCACTTCCATATCCCTAAGTCAATTGACTGGCACCAGAACGTGCTCAGTTCGTTCGACGACAACCGATTTCTTCAAATGCTGATGGTTACTCCACAACAATTCCAGCATTGTAAACCTAGTCCAGCCACAGCATTTTCCAATTCGCATCTATTTTTTCTCTTTTACTTGCGTTAACTCCAACAACAAGTAATAATGTCTAATTCACTTAATTTCGCACAAAAAGGCACAACCTTTTTTTACTTGCGTTGATAGAATTTGATTATTTTAAATTTGGCGCTCTTTTTTTTTAGCGAGTGTAAGGCAACTCGTTGTTTTTCATATCACGAAATGACTAAAAAATGGCAAATGCGTTAGTGCTGAAAAAGCAGCGAACTACCATATTGTGCAACACTTTCTGCTCAACTCAACAGCAAAAAGTAGACTTGGGTCTGGGTTGAGCACTTGAGCAGTTGAGAGTTGAAGTGCAGGGTTGTATTTCGCCATACATTTTGTTTTTGTAAAAGTGCTCAACTGCTCAAGTGCTCACAAAGCGTGAATACCCTAACTGAAAAACCCTTCGATTATTTTTCTTTTCCTTAGATTAATTGCAATTAATAATCGCTCGGTTTCAATTAATCATATAATTCATTAATCGATTAATTAATTTTTTTCCCATCACTAGGTGTAGGACTCGATGGCGACTGAAGTCACCATAAATTGGGGTAAAGAATTGTTCCAATAAAAAAACTTCTAAGTAGTACTACTTGCACCTGTGTTTAGGTTCAAGAGAAGATTAGTGCCGAAGGGCAAAATCAAATAAATCAACAAAACACTTACGCGACTTGAAAATATATATGGAGATAGATTTCGGAATAACACGCTGCTGCCTGGTTCCGAATAAAACTGAATTAAAAGGCCTGAGCGAGGTTAGATTTCGCTTATGTATCGGCGTTTAGGCTGGAAATGCAGTTGTCTGCTTCTTTCTGAGGTAGTGTCAATTTGACATTGGAAGTCTCAGTATTAAAATACTACAAGTCTAATAAGTGCTGCCAGACTATTAAGGCACAAAAAAAACTAACTATGAAGATGTGGATTCCGTTACGAACTAATCGAATGCTTTATTGAAATTATTAAAACACCAAATACGCTTAACTAAAGTTTTGCAATACAAACCAGTTTAATTTTACTTAAAGGTAATTATAATTCAAAATTTCATATTAAGAACGTGTGCAGATATTATTTAGTTTAGGTTCATTTATTTATATCAATCCTAATTCTAAATAAAGGCTGTGACTATTCCCTGTTCATCACACCACTGTCTATTCTGCCGTGATTCACGCTGCGAAATATACAGTAATTCTCTTAGGCTGTGAAATCGTTTAGGGTCGTATATCCTTAGCATGGAAAGTACCTATTAATTTCCCGTTTAGGTCCCCAAGTATATAGTATGAGTTTCCAAGCTTTTCCCTAACTCTAGCTTTTACAAAGGCAGGACAAAGTTTTGCATTAACACCGTTTGCAAAATTGCTTTGCACAAAATATCTGCGGAAGACTTCCTGATTAATTTTAAAATTCACAGGTTTAGTTCGCAAATTATATTGAGCAGTTTGTCTGTCATAGGCTACTTTCATGTTTTTGTGCAGAGTTTTCCTCAATAATTGTAAATGATCATCCCTAGCTAAATGAAAATTAGGGTCTGATAATGCATTAAGAGTTCTTAAAAGCCTGTAAGATTCTCCATGCGTTGCCATATTAAAACCGTACAAAGGATGATAAGGAGAACATCCTATGCTTTGGTGAACAGGATTTCGAAGTGCACAGCTAATTGAATGTATATTCTCATCCCACTCCTTCTGATCAGACTTTAGATAAGCATGGAAAGTACCTATTAATTTCCCGTTTAGGTCCTCAAGTATATAGTATGAGTTTCCAAGCTTTTCCCTAACTCTAGCTTTTACAAAGGCAGGACAAAGTTTTGCATTAACACCTTTTGCAAAATTGCTTTGCACAAAATATCTGCGGAAGACTTCCTGATTAATTTTAAAATTCACAGGTTTAGTTCGCAAATTATATTGAGCAGCTTGTCTGTCATAGGTATGTTTTTGTGCAGAGTTTTCCTCAATAATTGTAAATGATCATCCCTAAATGATCATAGCTAAATGAAAATTAGGCTCTGATAATGCATTAAGAGTTCTTTAAAGCTTGTAAGGTTCTCCATGTGTTGCCATATTAAAACCGTACAAAGGATGATAAGGAGAATATCCTATGCTTTGGTGAACAGGATTTCGAAGTGCACAGCTAATTGAATGTATATTCTCATCCCACTCCTTCTGATCAGACTTCAGATAAGCTTTAATAGCTGACACTATAGATCGATTTACACGTTCTGACGCATTTGACTGTGGAGAGTATAACGCAGTATACATATCATGAATTCCGTAATTCGTCAAAAATGCATTAAATTCATTGCCTTTAAATTGCGACCAGTTGTCGCTTATAAAAATTTCTGGAACACCATATACTGAAAATATGTGTTGTTGCAAATATTCTGCTATAGCTTTGGAAGAAAACTTTTTAGTAAGCATAGCCAGTGAAACTTGGAAAAGTGGTCAAGGACAATCAGGATTCCAATGTAGCCATGTTTACTCCGTGGGTACGGACCTAAAATATCTACATACAGGCGTTGAAAAGGCCGTGTAGACTCAGCTTTCTGTTCCATCGGAGGTTTAAGCGTAAAGCTGGGTGCTTTTGTAGTTTTACACGTTTCACAATGACGAATATATTCACGAACCTGAGATACCATTCCTGGCCAATAAAACTGCCTACGAAGGATGTCAAGCGTTTTGTTTATTCCACCATGAGCAGCTATGACCACGTCATGTGCTCTACGAATGACTGATTCTGTCAGATTTTTGGGTATCCAAAGTTTCCAAATCGTCTGATCAGATTCAGGAGAACCATCATTATGTTTGGTACGTATGTACACAAACTCATCTATTATTTTAATGTCTGGGTATAAACTTTCATCTGCAGATATTTTCTCTTTAAGACTGAGATAGTCTGCATCTTGAAAACAAGGGGAATTTAAATCAATTTCTGGGCCACATGAATCTACAGAACAAATTTCATCAGCATACATGCGTGATAACGCATCCGGAACTATATGGTCTCGTCCTTTTATATGGCTGACTGTGAACTTGTAGCTTTGAATTTTCATAGCCCACCTAGCTAAACGTCCTTTAAGGTTTGGTTGCTTCATAAGCCATTCCAAACTTGCATGATCGGTGACTACCTCAAAATCTTGCAACTCTAGGTAGTATCTAAAACGTTCAATTCCTAAAACAACAGCTAAGCATTCCCTTTCTGTAACGCTATAGTTACGTTGTGCAGAATTTAATTTTTTTGACATGTACGCCACAGGTCTTTCTTCTCCTTTTTCATTGAGCTGCACTAATACAGCTCCTACACCATGATCACTATCATCACAATGAAGAAAGAATTTCTTATTAAAATCTGGATTGAGTAACAAAGGCGCTGAGGTGAGAGCAGCTTTCAGTTGCTCAAAAGCTGTTTGTGCACTATCAGTCCAGGTGAATTTCGATTTAGTTGACAGTAAGTCTGTTATAGGAGTAGTTAACTCAGAATAATTCGCAATGAATCGCCTGTACCATCCTGCTAAACCTAAAAATCCTCGAGCTTGTTTTAAAGTCTTGCTTGGATCAGTGGAAATTCCACCACATCCTATTACAAAGCCTAGATATTTTATTTCGGTGACGCAAAATTGACTTTTCGCTAAGTTTAGAGTTACATTTGCTTTGCGAAACTGCTCAGCCAACCGCATCAAGACTGTTATATGGGATTCAAAATCAGCTGATACAACACACAAATCATCGAGATATCCAAAACAACAGTATTTCAGCTCAGGAGGTATGACTTCGTCCATAAGCCTACACATGGTCTGGGGAGCATTGCAAAGTCCGAAAGGCATAACCTTGTACTGGTATAAAGGACGCCCTGGGATGGTAGAGGAACTTGCCAGTTTGCATCTTTTAAATCAATTTTGGGAATAATATTGGCATTAGATAATCGAGCAAAAATGCCTTCGATACTTGGCAAAGGATACGCATCTTTTATGGTGCAATTATTAATTTTTCTTGCGTCTAAACATCCTCTATTTTTGCCAGGTTTTATAACCAAATGCATTGGTGAACTCCACGGACTGTTAGACTTTTCTATAACATCTAGTTTAAGCATTCGATCAATTTCTTCATACAAAAGCTTTTCCACAGCTGGTGAAACTGGGTAAAACCTTTGTTTGATTGGCTTAGCATCGCCCACGCCAATATGATGCTCAAGCAACTTAGTTTTTCCTAATCCCTGTTTCTCAAAAGATGGAAATAGCGAGATAACCGCATCTAACTGACTGCGCTGTAAATGAGTCAATGAAATTGAGTTATCACAATTGTCATGTTTTACTAGATTTTTAAGAGAAAGTTCCAACTTAAGCGAAGGAATCTCACATTGAGGTAAAATAAATTTTTTAACGAAATCCACACCTAAGATAAGATTCTTTTCAATAGAAGGCACAATGAACAATTTTATGGGGTGAGAAATACCTTTATAAGTCATCTCAACTACAATATAGCCTTTAACAGGTTGATGCTTTCCATCTGCCGTTGTGACTTTCGAAACAATACGATGATAATTCGGGTATTTGGACCAGTCTGTTATTGCTAAGGTCGAACCCACGCAACTAACGTTCGCTCCAGAGTCGATTAAGCCTTCTTATTTTTTTCAAGAAACGAAACAGTCAAATAAAAACGCCCATCCGAATGCTCATTAAAAATAGAGGCTACAAGCAACCGTCTGGTTTTCCTTACATTTTTCCAAAAAGTACGTATACGCCTCGTACCACGTTTGGGTTTTATACTAGGTTTAAAAGCGCTAGAACCAAAAATTCGAGCTCGTGCTGTTGTATATTCTTTCAGACGTTCATGATACGGCCTTATTGGAAACAACCGCGGAGGATTTGCATTTTTTGACTGCACAGGATCTAACAGTAGCCAGACGTTAGGTGATGGCTTAGCTTGCAAAGAAGTCTCTGAGCTAGCCGGTAAAGTAGGTAATGCATTTTCTATTGGGTTTTCGGGGCCAATCGATCCTTGAGGCCGAATGGTCCCTTCTGTTGGTTTTCCGACTTTTTAGTGAGACATACGGTGCATTGTGGCTTGTAAACATTTTTGGCTCCACAACCATAACAAAAAACTTTGCGTTCTTGTAGGCACATATCCCACAAATGTCCTTCAGTATCGCAATTCCAACAGCGATATGATTTGGTTGAGCCTTGAATGGCATCAACTTCTAAACAATTAGCATCTACTTCGGAACAAGTATCCTCATCTACTACAGCAATGTTTGGTTTGCCGAATTTTTGAAAAGCTTGAGGTTTAACTATTCGCTTATTTACAACATCGCCTAGTAGGTTCTCTCGCATTTGCACTAGTTTTCTCAAATGTGCGATAGAAAGAAATGGAACATATAGCAACTCATGCCGCATATCTGGAAGTAAATTCCTAGTAAGGATTTTCACGAGGTTTTTCTCTTCCATGGGAGAATCTAAACGAGAGGTAAGAGCTATTACATCATCATAGAAAATCTCAAACGTTCGCCTGGCTTTTGCTTACGCCCGAAAATATTTTCTAAAATATCAAAATCGGTTCTATAATTTTTATATTGGAGTTTCAACGCAATGCAGAACTCGGTCCATACAATACGATGACTCTCTTTCCGGTATCGCCAATACCACTCTTTTGCTTTGCCGACAAGCAAAATATGCAAGTTCCTGCAAAGAGCTTCAAAGTCACCATCGAGACTATCTTCTGTAAGTGTTTTGATCTGATAAATGAATTCTTCCACAGTAATACCCTTAGCTGAACCATCGAACTTTACGTTCCAACTATGGATGAGCTAGGTGATTTTTTCTGGATTTGCACGTAATTGAGAACGTGAATTAGTCGCATATGAACCATAACTGGTTCGAGGATTGCTTTCGCGCTCTGGTAATTCCCTAGCTTGGCTGTGCAGATTCAAATTAGCAAATTGTCGAGATACGATATTTTCTAATTCATTAAAAATTTTGCCATAATCTATGGGCTCTACGGTCCGGGTAGGAAAATTGCTACGTGGAGTTTGTTTTGCTTTTCTTGGCCTGCCTGTTCTACGACCTACACCACGCTTATCCGAAGATTCAATGCTTGGTGGGTCTTCTGTTAATTTTATTAGAGGCACTTGCTCCTGATTAGGATTATTTCTGGCTCGATACCTTGTGTCATGAACCTTAGGAATGGCTCCTGCACCTTTCGTCGGTTCATTATTTGGAGGGTCAGCTGTCGTTGACATCGTTACTGACTTTAAGCTGCTTGTTGTAGCTCAATAGCTAAATTCTGTGTACTTCGTACTAGAGGCATTTTAGACTTTTAACAGTTTAACAATAAAATTCGAAAAAGATAAAAAATTTCAATATATTTTCATCTAAAAATTTCTTACAGGTTCGATTCAAGGGTAATTTAAATATTTGTATGTGAATGATAAAATATAATCTATCTGAATGCATAAAAAAAAAAAAATGTTTGCACATGATTTCTCTAATAACTCTGTAATAAACAACTATGGAACAGATTTCGCAGACCTCGTCTAGACATCGCCAAAATCGGGTAATTCCAAAGCGAAATTTGTTACATACAATTGTCTAAACTAGTTATCAGAAAAACTTTAGATGCTGTTGTAATTTAGAGTTATTTATTAACTTATTATTTAACAATTCATTTGTTGTGCGTCCGTACACTTCGATGCAGAAAGTAAAAAGCAATAATCGATAATAACAGGGTAGCTTAAGTCTATGAGTAATCGATAAATGACATGGTATGATCGGTACACGATAATTTGATAACATTTCAACAGCCCCTCTCAAATTTCTTGTCTCGAGCATACATAACTATTCCAAATTTTTATATATTTATTTTTCTTAAGTCATACCCAATCCCATTATGCATTCGTTGTGCTTAGCGCTCGGTAGACCCTTGGTCAAGACATCGGCTCTCATCTTCTCGGTCGGGATGTACTTGATGATGATGTCTCCATTCTTGACGAGATCACGAACAAAATGGTGGCGAATATCCACATGTTTTGTTTTGCTGTGGAACACCGGATTCTTCGTCAGCTCACCGGCTCCCTGGTTGTCGTTGAGTATTACGACGGTGTCATCTGTGCCCAACACTTCTTTCATAAACAGTGCACTGCTTCCTTTGATGCATCAGAAATCGCCATATACTCTGCTTCTGTAGTTGAAAGTGCTACCGTGCGTTGCTTTCTGGACTCCCAACTGACCCGCTGCGCTTGCCAACATAAAAGCGTAGCCCGTGTAGGATCTGCGATCGTCAATACTAGATCCCCAATCGGCGTCGGTATAGCCGAAAAGTTTTTTGCCTGACCCCTTGAACAGGAGCCCTTTGTCATCAGTTTATTTGAGATATCGGAGAACCCTCTTGGCTGCCGTCCAGTGCTGTTGATTAAAACAAGTATTAAATTGACTCAATACACTTACTGAGTGCGCCAGGTCTGGTCTGGTGCATACTGCCAGATACATGAGAGATCCAACAAGGTTTTGGTAGGGGACATTTTCTATCTTGGACTTCTCTTCTGGGCTTTCGGGTAAGGTTCCCTTGGTGAGTTTTTCATCTGCTGCCTTTGGAGTTGATACGGTTTTGGCGTTTTCCATGCCAAATCTTCTGATGACCTATTTTGCGTATTTACTTTGGTGCATGTAAATTGTCTTTTTCTCCAGGTTCTGCTCAAATTCAATTCCCAAACAATATTTGAGCAATCCCATGTCCTTCATATCAAAACAATTCGCCAATTCAGCTTTTAACTCGTTGATTGCTTTGACGTCATTCGATCAGATCATCCACGTATATCAAGACGATGACAAGTGTGTCATTTTTGTGTTTTGTGTACACACATGGATCAGCGTTGGTTGGCTGTATCCCAAGATCCTTCAGTTTTTCATCGAGCTTCTGGTACCACTGCCTTCCTGACTGCTTAAGGCCATACAGTGCTTTCAGGATTTTGCATACCTTATTTTGCGTGTATTGACTGCGTTCATCTTCATCCAGGATTTGCTCGAATTCTTTCGGTCAACGTAGATCTCTTCTGTGATTTCACCGTTCAAATATGCGCTTATGAAATCCAACTGTTGTATCTGCATTCCGCGTTCGACAGATAGTGCCATGAGCATTCGAATAGAGCTCATTCGTGCAACGGGTGCGAAAGTTTCGGTATAGTTTACTCCTGGTGCTTGTGCAAAGCCCTTAGCGACAAGTCTCGCCTTGCGCCTTTCGACCGATCCATCAGCGTTTTGTTTCGTGCGTAGTACCCATTTGGTCTTTATAATATTAGCATCCGCCGGCCTGTCAACCAGTACACAAGTTTGATTCTTTTTCAAAGCTTGATACTCCTTTAGCATTGCCGCCTTCCAATCCTCACATTCTGGGCAGTTAAGTGCATCTTTTGCAGTCTGAGGATCTGGCTGCTCCATGAAACTTGCACAGTTCTCTTCTATCGGCCTTTCTGAACTGTCACCCCTTTCTATTTCTTCTACTATGCGGCGTGGCTTAGGTGGTCTTCCCCTCTTTCGTTTTGGCTGCGAAGTAACTGGAGTTGTAATTGTGTCAACGTTTTGATTCTCACCTTTTTCTGGAGGATTTCCGGTCTCTTGCTTGAAGACTTTTTCTTGTTCGGTGCTCGGCGAACAAATCAACTGAACATTTATTTTATGCTCCGATTCACTAATCTCATCCTTGTTGACAAACTCCTCGTACTGCCTGTCTTCTGGGTACTTATCGGTAAACTTTACATCTCGGCTTTTGTATACTTTTCTTTCCTTCGGGTTCCAGAGCCTATATCCCTTCGACTCAGCTGCATAACCAATAAATATGCACCTCTCGGACTTCGGTGCAAACTTGCTTTTTCTCGGTGCCTTATTTAACATGTACGCAACTGTACCAAATTTCCGCAAATAGTGTACATGTGGCTTCCTTTTTGTCCACAACTCGTAGGGTATTTAACCATTCAGGCTTCTTGAAGGACATCTATTCCTTATGTGATTTGCAGTCACGATAGCTTCGGCCCAAAAGTTTGCTGCTAGTCCACTTTGTATAAGCATGCACCGTGCCATTTCGACTAGAATTCTGTTTTTGCGTTCTGCTACTCCATTTTGCTGTGGAGTATATTCAACGGTTAGTTCGTGTTTTATACCTTTTTGTTTCAGGAACTGCGAAAATTCTCCACCGATGTGTTCCCTTCCATTGTCTGACCGCAATATTTTGATTTTCTTTCCAAACATGTTTTCCGCCATGCTTTTGTATTCTTTAAATTTCGCAAATACTTCGCTTTTCTGTTTAAGAAAATATATCTCGCACCATTTCGTTTTGTCGTCGATGAACGTTAAGAAATACTTAGAGTGACCATTTGATTGAACCCGCATGGGTCCGCAAACGTCGGAATGTATCAGCTCCAGCACTTCAGTAACCCGTGACGATGATTTGGGAAAAGGCTTTTGGGTGTGCTTTCCCTGAATGCACACTTCGCACTGAGACAACTTTTTGTTTACATCTCCTTTTATGCCATGTACCTTTTCATTTCGAATCATGTCCTTTAAATCAGCTTCATTTAGATGGCCCAATATTTCATGCTATTCTTGAAGATCATTTTTCACTTTGACATTAGGCGCGACATTACCGGCTTCTTTTCGTTCATTTATGTAGTACAAGTTCGATTTTCGCGCCGCGGTTGCCAACTTTTCACCGGTTTTTGGATTCATTATTACTGCACCGTGGCGACGGAAAATTACTTCAAATCCATGATCAGTTATTTTTGACACCGACATTAGGTTCGATCTGAAGTCTGGGGCGTAGAGTGTTTCACCCAAACTGGCGGTAACATTTGTGGTTTTGAGACGTACTTTTCCACTTCCGCTTATTTCAGCAGTTGTGTTGTTCGCGAGATTCACTGACTGTTCCATATTTTTCAAACTCTCGAATTTTTCTTTTTGCGAACACATTTGAGATGTGGCACCAGAGTCTAAGCACCACTGTCCCTTTTCAACGCGCACTGTCATTGCAACGTCTGAGTAATTTGATTGTTCAAGTTTTCTTTCACGATTGTTAGCACTTTTGTCATTTTTTTCTTTTGGCTTTGACCTGCACTCTTTTGCCTTATGGCCAATTTTGCCACACTTATAGCAAACAAATTTGAATTTTTCATCTTTGTTTTGATACTTCTTCTTGCTTTTCGACGTAAACATTGCACTACTTCCGTCTATTTCGCCGGCATTTCGTTTACGCGCCTCGTACTCTTCAATCATTTTTATTTTTAAAGATTCCGGATCTGGCAACTTCTCTTGCGTTTCTATAGCAATTCTAAACTGTTCGTACTCATCGGGTACACTGTACAATAGTAATATTGTAACCAGATCGTCTACTATCTGCATGTCCAACTCACGTATTTTATCCAAAATATCAAAAAACTTTTGCAGATGACTATGCAAATCATCACCACTTTGCATTTTCAGCAATATTAATGACTTGAGCAAATGAGCTTTTCGCGCCGGACCCGTTGACTGATACACACTTTTTAATTTGTCCCATAATTCTTTTGCTGTTTCACAATTCTTCACTTGCCTTAATTCTGATGTGGCTATGGATAACATTAGGTCCGACTTAGCTTTGGAATCGTTTGATTCCCACAATGCAATTTTTTCAGCGTCGTCGATTGGCTTGGTACATTGACCGTTTACATATTTCCACCCATCGTTTTTAATTAACAATGCCTGAATTTGTATTTTCCACGTATCGTAGTTGTCCCTACCGAGGGGATCAATTTTTATATTCGCGAAACTCATTTTAATTTATTGTTTGCCGAGTGGTAGCTTTGTTTACAATGTGTATTTTTCCATACTGTTTTCTTTTCAACACTGTTCACTGCCTACGAGTATTTTTCAACCCTGTTTTAGTCTTTTTGAACTTAACGTTGAATTCAGCGCGTCGCTTACCACACACACACACGCAAACAATTGTGCCTGAATTCTAGAAAGTTAATTCTGAATTTCACAATTCTTAGTTTCGCACTTTACGTTCACTTTTTCTTTCTACATACAGGCAGGCGCAGTTTAAGCGTTCTGGTCCCATAACCTGTTGTAATTTAGAGTTATTTATTAACTTATTATTTAACAATTCATTTGTTGTGCGTCCGTACACTTCGATGCAGAAAGTAAAAAGCAATAATCGATAATATGAGTCTATGAGTAATCGATAAATGACATGGTATGATCGGTACACGATAATTTGATAACATTTCAACAGATGCGAAGGAAGTTGACATTTATATTGCAGGACTCATTATCAACTAGTTCTAGTCGGTCATTAATTTAGGCTCGCCAAATGTCTCTCTGGCTCTTTTGTTCTGTTGGTCGTGTTTCTACCGCGCTCCGGTTACTTTTTATTTTTATAAAAAAAACCTACGAATTTTAAACAATCTTTGTTCGCAAGCGACTAATAACTTAGTGGTGGTCCATTTAATTAAAGTGACAAACTCAAAATAACTGCAACAGTGTTAATTTAATTGCTAAAACATTTTGCTTAAATTCTAAACAGTGCAATTTGTTGTTGCTGCTCAATTTTTGTTTGCATTTTAAGCTCAGCCTAGCCGCTCAGCTTAGTTTTTGTTGTTGTTGCTTGTTTCTCAGTGCGAGCTCTTATTTCGTGCGGCGCTTTGCGTATTCTTCTTTGTGCTGCGCTCACCAACGCTTTCTTGTTGTTGCGTGCATCTCTTCTTTGCTTTGAGCATACGTATTTGTTGTTGCTGAATAACTGCTGTGTTTATAAGCTTTGGGTCGCTTATACACCGTCAGACTCATATACACTGTCTGTCTGCTGCATCTTTTGTAAACAATCATCGCCATGAGTGACCTAAAGATTTGTTGTTACCCATCTTGCCAATGGAGTGGTATACAAACCGAAGCTTGTGTTGCATGCTGGATGTGCGACAACATGGCTCATTTAAAATGTGCCGGTCTGACCGGCCGTGTCTTCGACTTTATACGTGAGGGCAAAGGCCTAAACTGGACCTGCCCATCTTGTCGTTCCGCTGAAGTTGAGATGAAAGCCTTTATGCGCCAGACAAAACTGGGATTCGATGACCTTTATAAGGATTTTCGTTCTCTTCAAGATAAGTTTTCTTCAATTTCAAGT